>QANW01003840.1:445795-624910 GCA_003254865.1 Dryas drummondii
GATCCTTCATATGTAACCCCCAAGCTTTCCTGCAGTACAGCTTTTCTTGCTAAGGAACTTGGGGGACTTCTAGACAGCAGCTTAAGCAGGAACAAGTGTGTGGTTACTTGTCGTTCTGCTCGGACTCTTTTGTGTACAAAGTTTCCAACCAAGAAGTATCTTTTGCTCGGAAACTTGGGGGGACTTCTGTCCGTATGATTAATCGTCTGGGGCATAACGACAAGTCACACAAGGCTTAACATCATGTTGTTTGGGCCTAAACCCTTCCTAGGCTCCTAGCCCCTGACCTACCAGGCTCCTCCTAGGCCACGACCTCTTAGGCTCCGGCCTCCTAGGCTCCGGCCTCATAGGCTCCGGCCCCATAGGCTCCGGCCTCATAGGCTCCGGCCCCATAGGCTCCGGCCTCCTAGGCTCCGGCCTCATAGGCTCTGGCCCCATAGGCTCCGGCCTCCTAGGCCCCGACTCGTGTCAACTCACTCGGATCCTCGAGACCGGTGACACGTGGCGCTCCTACAGTGCAAGTCATCACAAGGGACACGTGTCATCACCGGATTGGTTGACACTCTTCCAAACGTACTATAAAAAGGTATCTTCTTGTCACAAAAAGGACAACTGAAATCATTATTATACTATTCACTCACTCTGCTCTCAGATCTCCCTGAACACTGACTTGAGCGTCGGAGGAGCTTTGGCCGGCACCACACCGGTGCCCTTCCCGCTCACTTTTGTGTACTTGCGCAGGGTGATTTGGATACCATTCTCTCTCATTACTCACTAGTCGGACCCAGCTACCCGTTCCTGCTCCACTTCGACTTGTCGTCCACTCAGTGGTGGGTCAACGTGCCTACGTGGTTCGACTCGACGTTGACTGCTCTACCATTTTTGGGCATCAACATCTTCAAAACTCAATATCACATTGTAATCTTTCAAACAAAGATGAGTCCCAAATAGCACTAATGGATCTCTATTATCCAACATAGAAATCCTTTGTTCTCTCACGTTACTCAAAAAACACTCTTTTGAGGCCAAATCTCAGAGGGAATCAATGGAATCATTCTTCTGAGGCATCGATCCTTACATGCCAAAGGTGAATTTATTCTTTGGATTCACAGAGAGAAAGAAAAACTTCTCTTTTAATATTTCTTATGTACGTTCCTGAAGGTAAGGATCCTGCATATGTATCGAAAGTCTTACTTTTTCCATCAAAAGAATTCCTTAGATTTAAGGAAATTTAAAGGCTCTGTGTACACTTTCTTCTACCTTGGTTGCAATTACTTGCATGTATATATAGTTTCTGTGCAACTTTTATGGATTTTTTGGTAAGAAAACCTTTATGTTTTCGTTGTGACTTTACAATCCATCACTCTTTGAGTTGATTACTCAAATCTTTTCTTTTCTGTGACATGCAAGGCAAAGAAGATACATCCAAGTTGAAAAGGTTTCAGAATAAATTTTTAAGAGTTTGGGTGAGTTTAAGCTTTAAGGGACTTAGCAAAGCTGAATTTTGGACTGTGATACTAAAAGATAGGGTTTTTTTTTTTAATTCAATGGTTATCTTATCTGATTTGTGAAGAATAAAATTTAAATCCCAAAGGCAAAAGGAAGCCTATTTTTAAATCTTGAATTAATTAAAGGCTTGATTCTTTTATACTATGGATTTGAGTATCTCTAAGTGCTTAGTGGTACTTAATGAGCGTTTGGTAGATGCATCTGCGCAATCTAACCTTTATTTGAAAGTTGCATATGCAACATAAAATCTGCATTGACAACTTAAAACATGTCATCTACAACCTAAAAAAATGTATATGCATCATAAAAAAGGCATCTGCAAGCTAAAAAGATGCATCTACAATCTAAAAAATATGTAGATGCAGATGACGAGTGCATCCATCGAGGACTTGGTAGGATTGAGCACTTGACGTTACCGAGTGCTCAGCTTGCCGAGCTCTTGATATCATGCCGAGCGCTCGGTAATGTGTTTTTTCAGCTCCGCATGTGCGTAAATGGATAGATTGGGGTTGAACTTAAATTTTTAATTAGCTGAATTTGTAATTAAAAATCTTTAAAAAACAAGACTTGAGAATAATTTATACCAACTGGATCTATAGAGTTAGAGAAAGAATTCCAATTATGAGATCATTGAGAACCCTATATGGAGATGACATTATTGAGAACCCTATATGGAGATGACATGAGAAGATTGCTTATGATGGAAAATTGAAGCATAGGCTCGGAGCTCAATGGTTCAAACGTGAGAAAAAAGATTTTAACCAGAATTCTGTAGAGGGCTGGAGAATTGGTATTTATACCTCTCATTCCAAATTCCACCGTCTATTGAATTCCATCGGAGTTAATGACTTTTTGAATTCCGTCAGAGTCAATGTCTCAATGACTTTGTTTTTTGTTTGGCCAAAAACAAAAGGAGTAGAGGATTAGTGACGACAAGGGGGTGCGTAAGTGGCTGCGTCGCACATTGTGCTATTTATCGGTTACTCAGTCAACCGAAATATATATATGAAAGAAGTTAGTCAAAAGAAAGTCGCATTTGCATTTCAATATGCTGAGCCGGTTTGTTTGTCTGAAAGCTGAAGCGGGGCTGTTGGTGATCATCGAATAATCTCTGTGAGTTGCGTTAATCGCTCATGGTGAGTTACCTTCATTCTTTCTTTTTTTCTTTTTTGAAAAAAAAAAAAAGAATTTCTATTTATTTATTTATTATCATTATTATGCTCTGAGAGTGTGAGATAGAAAATTTTAAGTGTTGATTAATCATAACATATAGGCGAGTGGTAGTGGTAATGGCGATGAACAACTGAAACTGTATTCCTACTGGGGGAGCTCTTGCTCCTTCCGTGTCCGAATCGCCCTCAACTTGAAAGGTTTCTTTCTTTTTCCTTCAATTTTTTTGTTTGTTTTTCTTTTCGAATATTACTTGATTCAAAAACCCAATATATGTTGTGGGTACAAATATATATATTTTATAGGGCTCAAATACGAGTACAAAGCTGTAAACGTGGTGAAGGGAGAGCAATTCAGTCCCGGTTAGTCCCTACCCTTTCAATTTCTAATAATTTTTTTTCTTCCTTTCTTTTCTGGGTCACTTCTCTTAATCCATACTAGTATGCTAGTAGCTGCTCAAGTGCTCAATTCTTTTGGGGTTTCTTGCTTTGCAGAGTTTAAAAAGCTCAATCCTATCAGCTATGTGCCGGTGCTTGTGGATGGGGACATAGTTGTTGCTGACTCATTTGCCATCTTAATGGTCAGTCTCTATGTTATTCTTTTTCATTAGCTTCTGCTCTATCAAGTTTACATTCCATACTCATAAAATGTACTTCTTCATATTCTACAGTATTTGGAATACAAGTACCCACAACATCCATTGTTACCTCAAGATCTTCAGAAAAAGGCCATCAATATCCAGGTCTAACTGCTTTCTTTCTTTTATTTTATTTTTAATTGTTCCCCCTTTTCAAATATTATTAACAGTGTATCACTTTCTATTAAAATTTCATCAACTATAATTAATGGAGTTTCCTTTACTGAATCAAGAATTTGCATGTTTCCTTCAACAGAATTCAAAGTTACGATCTTGATTCTTTTTAATTGTCAAAGCTTTACATGTATATATGTGTGCTTCAGGATCTTTTTAATACTGCTTCTTGGTTTGTTTCATAACCCATGTTTTCTGCACTTTCATTTTGTCATTCTTTCTTTCTTAAATTTGAGGATTAGCCGAAAACAATCGGCAAATGCTTTCTTCTTTTCTTTTTCTTTTGTTTATTTTCATGTGTATAAACACTTCCTGTTGCAAAGCAGACTAGCTTTTCTTGTTCTTACGACTGACATCTCATGAAACTATCCTATCGTTGTTAGTTATTATAATATAACCAATTTGAATTTCACACTAGCGCAGGACCTTAACATAAGAAAGACATTCAGAGTAGTTCTGCAATGTAGTTATGCTTTGAGCTTTCATATATATATTGGAAACACTTGGCAACAGAATATATATGCATAAATACTTTGAAAATCCCTGTTTTAGTAGAATATGTTTTTCCTCTTTAAGGGCTTAAATGTATAATCACTTGGTTTTTTGAATTTAGAACTAACAAGTTTAGTGTGCACTCATGCCACTAAAATAGGTGGAGTGTCTCAATGTTTTGAGGCAATATTAGTAATTGTACTGATGTTACAATGAGCACATATAAACTTAACAATTTCCGGCCAGGGTATAGCTGAATTGGTAGCCATACTCTTTTTTTATGATGAGGACCCAAGTTCACATCCCCTCTCCCCCAAAATGTTGTATCTGATAAGAAAAAATGAAGTGAGTGTGCCTGGAACAACTCCTAGTATCATTGGCGGATTTCATAAATTAAAATATGGTTTCCAATCTTCTCTTGTTGACTTGGCAAAACTTGTGCATGTAACTTACAAGGAACTGCAGCAACGAATATGTTAAGGCCTACTACACATACTGTACAAAACGGGATGTACATGACATGGGTGGTAGTTTCTATTGCGATTATTAAGAAACAAATAAATTTTTATGTGTATTAGTGCTTAATACAACATCCATCACACTTGCAGCTTATTGTGTTTAATGCGATGAATGATGCTAATGGGTTTAAGGGATATCGTATCATGCTCGAGCTGTGTGATATAGTATGAATAATTTGAGTTTCCCGGACTTCGCTATCTTCAGAGTTTAGGGGCAATTCTTTCTTTGCTATCTTCTCGGATAGGAGAGCTGACTTTTTCTAGAGCATTGTTCTGATGCATTGGATAGATTTTTGATGTGTTTATTTTTCTAGCTACTATTAGGAGAAGCTTTTTTCAATGCAGTGGACTTCTTGTCCTCTGTTATTGTACATGTTTATATTAATCAAGGAATTATTGTTTCTTATAAAAAAAAAAAAAAGTAGTTTCCTGGTGCAATTGTGGACAGTTCGTTATGGATTCCTTAACACCCTAATCTGTTCAGCCAAAAAAAAAAGTATCATAATCTGTTTATTTAACTATATTATAGCTGTACCTGGCCAAAAAAAGAAAAAACTATAGTATAGCTGTAAGATTTTGGAGGTATGTTTCTAAATTCTAATGCTAATTGCTTGTCCTTCATTACCTGATATGTAGGCTGCAAATATTGTTTCCTCAAGCATACAACCTCTTCAGAATCTGGCTGTGCTGGTAATTAGCTGGATCAACTTTTTGCTTGCTTATACTTTCTATTACTTTTGTTGTTAAATATTTTCACTTCTCATGGTATTATTATATTATAAATGATATGGGTCTCGTTATGGTGTTTTTCCACTTTACAGAAGTACATTGGAGAAAAAGTTAATCCCGAAGAGATACTTGAATGGGCTAAATTTCATATTGGAAAAGGCTTTGCAGGTAAGCTTTGACAAAGCTATTGATCTGGCAGTCCCACATCCCCCTCCCCAAAAAAAAAAAACTCAAAAAAGAATTGAACATTGGAATGCAGGTAAAACTGGATTAGTTGTACATGATGTTATTTTTTAAAAATAACCACACCTCTTGAATTTAAAAGTTGTTGTGGCCCAGAAAGCAGAAAAGTTATAGTAATATTTCCACCTAAATTTTCTTCTTTATAGTCTAACCCCCAACTCCACCCAACTGTGCAAGACTTGTGAAACCACATTTTTTGTCTTATGTGGCAACTGGAAAATCCTATTCCTACCATATATGGACGCCTGTCATGCTATATGTTTGTTTCTATTCCATGAATGGCTGTTAGTTTAATTATCTACTATTTGTATGTCTTTCAGCACTTGAAGAACTGCTGAACAACCATGCTGGAAGATATGCAACTGGAGATGAAGTTTTCTTGGTGTGTTTCTTTTGTCCTTTTTTTTCTCCTCCCTTTTAAGAAGATCGAGTCATCATCTTATTTTATTTGGAAAATAAGAAAGCCATTTTAAAAAATTTTAAATTAATTTGACCCAAAAACTAGTTTCAAAAACCAGAAAAACCATTTACGTGGCATGCTTGAGGACTAGGTTACTGGTTCTCTAAGTCCAGTCTTCATTGATGGGATGAAGGGTTTTTGTTTTTTCGTTTTTCTTAGGTTTCACACAAGTGCCTATCCTAACAGTACACTGTGTAATAAATAATAAACATCATAAATACTAAAATTCTAAAAAAGAAAAATATAATGTAATAAACAATTAAGCTGGGAAAATTAACCCAGCTCTAGATCAAGTGGCATTGGAATAGGAAACAAACATAAATGTGCAATCATTATTAAAAGGCAACGCACAATAATTTCTAAGGTTTAGCCTTTATTTTTATTTTTAGGAACAAACTTTTGTTAATATGAAACAAAGGTACGTACAATACAGTGGATAAGATATCCACTAAATATAAATTGTTAAAGCATACAGCAACTCACTAGACCAGGTACATATCAAGAACAGCAATTACACAAAGCAGAAGAAAGTAATAAACAGCTGCAGTCCAATCTAAAAGTAATGCAGAAAAAGAGCTATCCCCAGAAATTGAGGAAGCTGAAGACCATAATGATCCCCAAAAACGAAGTCTCTCTCATAGACCAAAAAATATGCAAAATAGAAGAAACCCAGATTTTCCCATGAACAAGTGATGCAGTTTATTGGTTAAATTTCAGGCACCCAACTGAAAATAACACAGTGGTGAATAGACCTTTGCTCAGTAAATCAATTATGACTCATCATACTCATCCTTTAGGCCTGCTGAAATACGCCTTGCCATCTGCAGATATTCAGACTCAAAATTGTGATAGTAATCTAGTTCTTTTCAAGGACCATAAAATATATTATGATGCTATTGAGTAATCACGTTGCGTTGTCTCATGAATTTTCTTCTTCAGCATATAAAATCTGAGCCGTATCCCTGCCCTAATAATTTGTCTGAGCAGCAACTTCCCAAATCTCCTCTTCTGTTCCCAATCCCAAATACAAATAACTATTACTAATCTTTGGTTGCACTGAATTCAAGCCACTACATATAATCATAGAATTTCCAGCAACTCTAAGGAACCTAATGCAACTCTAGCTTTTATACATATAGATGATGCTGTTTATAATTTTTCTGTTGTCGACGACCTTACGCCCTGCACTTTTTTGATTAGTGCCTTACATGAACCCTACAGTTTGAGTTGCATGTTGCACAGTGGCATTCTGACATCCTAATGTGTCACAGAACAAGTGCTAGTGTGAATTACTTTGTCTGAAAAAAAATAAAAAAAATTCAAAGAATGTGACATGTTGACAAATATTTGCAGGCAGATTTGTTTCTAGCACCGCAGATTTCTGTAGCTCATACAAGGTTCAATCTTGACATGGTACCACTCATTCTATCCTTGTACCAGTTACAACTGTAGGGAATGTGCATACAATAAATTATTCACTTGATTGTGTAAAAGCTGTATTTATTATTTGTAGCATGACATTTTCCTTTTTCTTGTTTTCTCTTCTCTTTTTGTGTGCCAATGGAAACTAATCCAATTTGGTGGTGTTCTGATGATTCCATCACATAATTAATTTATGTGCTATGTATCTACCTTCAGTAGCAACTCATCTTTGATCTGCATATCTATTCTTATGCTACGAATAGTAGCTTCATTTTTTCAGTAGGGGTTTTTATCATATGGTAGGTTTATCATAAATAAGGTATTTACTGAGACTCAGTCCCCCCGAAAATAAAATAGATATTTACAGAGACAGTGCACTAAATGCTCTATCCTTGAGAACTGTACAATCAGCTTATATCATCCATTTCTTTTCTATTTCTGAAATATAAACTTGGAATAACCATATTTCGCTGTGCTATGGTACTTCAACTTATAAGATTTTATGGAATCAAAATTACTGTAACAATCACCACTACATCAGTGGATTTTGGCAAGAACTAGTTTCTACTACCTCAAAGCCTAGGTTCGATGTGGTGGTGAGCCTTAGACTATATGTCTGACTTGGCTTGTGGAAGATAAGGGGTCTTCTTACCCTTTTCGATCAGCAAACGATTAAAAAGAAAAAAACCTGGAACAGTCTTTGACCTTTCTTTTCTACCATTCTGGACTCTGCCCCTGGTCTTGGATGCTCCTATATTATTAATTTTATCCACTAGCTGCTCTTTCATTTCATTTTTTTTTTTTTTTTAATGTCCGTCCCTTTTGTTTCTTTTGCTGTTGCTTACAGGTACAACTAAAAATAACTCTCTCTCTCCCTCTCTCTCTCTCTCTCTCACACACACACACACACACACACACACACACACGAGTACAACCAATTACTTAGCTAGACTTGGAAATTTTGTCTAAAGCTCAAGTGGCTTTGTCCATCTGCATCTTCTGATGAGTTTCTTTTCCCTCAATTCTTTGTGCAGACTGAGTTCCCCCTTTTGGCCAGGTTGCATGAAACATACAATGAGTTACCGGCTTACCTAGATGCCATACCAGAAAAGCAGCCTGATGCTCCTTCCTCAATGGGTTCAAGAGGTATGAAGTAATACTTTATAAGTCCACTCTGTAAGTTATATTATGCCATATATATATATATACACACACGCGTATGCATGTGTGTGTGTGTGTGTGTGTGTGTGTGTATGTGTGTGTGTGTATGTGTTAAAAGTCGTCATTGCCATTCTTCTGAAACTTCCTTTTCTAATTCAGATCAAACTTGCCAATCCCAAAATGCAGCATAAAGTGCCACATAATTAAGGTTTGAGTTGAAGCGTTTGAAATGTTGTAATGTAATGAACTAAGATGTCCAAATAAGGTTTGCCCCATGATGTAACAGCAATGAAACTGGGGAATGTTGTTGATGTAATGGTTTGGATTGTATGTCAAAATAATCTTTGGGGGTAGACTCGTACACATCCTGTGTACTTGGATGAATCAGCTTCTGGCTTTCTCTATCCAATAAATTGTCATGCATAGTTGCTTATCAAGAAAGAGAGGAACATCTAAATTTCTTCTCAATTTCAGTTTGTATTTTGTTTTCTTGTGTTTCCAATTGTCTAGCAATCAGATACCATATATCTTGACCGAAAAATATTTTCGCGTGTGCATTCCAAATGAGGGAAGAATTCCCAATCCCAGCATAAAATGGAATTTTTTTTCCGCACCCTGTCCTTAGCTCGGATGACATTCCACATTGTTGTAGATGTCTGTGAGAACTTATGATACTTCAATTATAATTTCGTTTGTGTTTTCTTTTTCCAAGGGAGTACTCTTGCCAATATTAAGAGTTCAATTTTTAAGCTGTCTCACGGAATGTGGAGTGTCCATCATCTCATAGTATTATATTATAAGTAGGCTTGTACAAATGGCCAGGTTCTTTTCAATAACAATGGCATGGGTTTGATGGGCTGGCCCAAATCGAATCCGAGGTTTTTTTGGGCCATGAAGTCATCTATCAAGTCTGAACACCCAGGCTTTATTATTTAGATAGAGATTATTCCAACCACCTTCCATTGCTGAATTGACCATCTAATATATTTTAGACAAATTTTTCTATTTTATTATTTCTTGCAAAAAATTATGAAATTATCCAGACTTATTTGGCAACATACCACCGAAATATACTAAAGAGTTTGGTAGTTTATGGTCAAATATAATGATAATATTCGGTAAAATATTGACGAATGTCTTTTTTATTTTCATTCGGTAGTTACTTATTGAAAATTTCACCATTATTCCGCAGTTAAGTGTTAAATAACCATAAATATTTTAACAGATAAGTGTTGAATAATTCGACGAATAAAATTGAAATTTTTTATTTTAAGAATAAAATTGAAATTTAAAAATAAAGTGGTTGGAAGAATCGGAATAGCTTGGGCCTGATCATTATTCTTAATGGCAACAATATCCCTTTACAAAATTACTAAAATGGACAAATTTTTTATACAATAAAACTTCTTTGGAAATTTAGAAAAACTGAAAAACTAAGTGAAAAAGACTGGAAAAAATAAGAAAAAAAAAAAAACAAGGAGAGGAGGCTGAGGAGCTACTGGGACCGGCCAACTTCCCTTCACCCTATGTTGCTGGAGTAATAGAGTTATTAATATTTTATGTTTTGACCAAAAAAAAAAAAAGTGTTATTGAACTTGGCTATGTGACAACGTTGTACAATATTCGTGACTGTTGCTCCAGCAATAACTTTGCAGCAACCACCCCTGCTTTCACTGATTCAAGCTTGCAGATTCTTTTTGGACACAGATTGCCCATGCAATCTTATCATGTACGCCGTGAGAAAAGCTGTGTGGCTGATAATAGCCTACAACTAGGATTATCTACAGCACACTTGGCTCACAGTAAACCCGTGCACAGAAAAGCAGCCAATGGAGGCTTGATACGAAAGCTAACTGACCAAGCCAGTTGTCATCTTGTGATTAGTTTAGTTAGTTAATAGTTTGTTAGTAGTCTGTTAAGTTTAGTGCTCAGCTTAGGAGCTAAGCTATATACAAAACCTCTGTAATGATTATTCAATTAAGTAAGAAATCATTTCTTGATTTTCTCTCTGGTTCTCTCTCAACTTTTCTGTGATTCACTCACTGTATCACAGCTCAATCTTGTTTGGATAGCCTAACTAGTGTATATAAGGCTCATTTTGATGTTGGCTTTGCTGTTTTGGATAGCCCCCATCAGCCTATTTTGCCTCTACTAGTTGAGTGGATATTAATAATTGCTCCTTGATTGATGTAGTTAGATAGGCTGTTATTTCCTTTTGGGCCTTGGGCAGTTATGAACACCCAATCATACAAAAAAAGACACAAGAGAAAAGAGTTGGTCTGTGCGCCATTGCTGCATATTCCTATTAACTTATTAAGTCATGCAGTAGACCCTTGAAAGATTATGATATATATCCTGATTCTTGAACTCTAACACACTGAAGCAACGAGAGTAAGTCTTTCAAATAAGACATATATGCAAATTGGTTCCCATACTAGTTGTGTGTATTAAACTCCCACCAAAGAAATGGAAATTAGCCACTGTCTACTTTGATGTAGTAATGTTTTAGAAAATAGATGAGGTTCAAAGTGAGCCAAGATTCAAATAAATAAGACACCGTCACATAATTTGATAAACAAATTTGAGGATCATAGCAATACTGACTTTATTATAATTATTGTTACCAAAAACCCAGTTGTTTCTATACTAGGAAAAGAATGGCAACAGCTGAGCTGAGCTGAGCTAAGCAGCGTCAATGCAGTAATTGTAAGAAAAGTTGAATTCAGCAGTTGACTCCAATTATCTTTCAGCAGTTTCCTTATATGTGTGGTCTGGCTATGAGATCAAGTGGAATTAGCAGTTAAAAACCACATCCACACAAACTAATGGACAAGCAAATGGGTATGCAGTAAGAGAAATTAATTCATAAACGAAATTAATCTACTTGAAATTAATTCACTACGATGTTGACGTCTGAGTTGCACTTGGAGTTTTGGATGTACACAAATGGACAGGACAGCTGATCATGAAAGAAATAAATGCTATATTGGAACATTTAAAGTCCAGCTCCATCAGCTCCCTAACGCTCAAGTAAGTACAAATTGACCAAGTAATTTGCTCCCCACTAACCAATCAACTATTGCCATTATTAAATCCTAAACTTCATACCCAAAAGTCTATATTGTTTTTATTGTTCCTCTGACAATGACTTGAGAGAGGAGAGGAAGCTTTTTCTCCATACATAGCCAAAACCATCTTCTTGTAATAGAGGCCCCCAACCAAAACCAACCTGTGTGTATCTCAATGTCTCAATGACTTAGAGTTGGGTTTTTTGTATTTACCTCTTTGTGTGGAAGTTTTCAAACAAAAAAGCATTTGTATTCCAAAAAAAATTATGCATGGCTATTGACCTTTTCTGTAGTAAATATGCCACTTACTGTCATTCTTTTAATAAATAGAAAGAGGGGAAAATGAGGAGAAAATATCATGATAAGTGGCCACTGTGTTTTATCATGCCAACAAAGAAGTCTTATTAAGCCTTCTAGTGAAACATCTGGTAGAAAACTGGAACAAGACATTGATATTGATTGAATGTTGTTTAAATATGGCGTTGCATGCATTATTTACTCATTGTTTCAGATGAGTTCTAGCTGAAGCTTCTCTGGAATATTCTTGCTCACTGTTAGAAATTTGAACAGAATTGTGACGTCTTGGAGCTTGTTTTTGTCGAATAATGGATCAAAGAACTCAGCTGGTTCTGCTTCTAGTATTCGTGCCATCTCTCGTTTTAGCACTAGACCAGACAGATGTTCAGGATGGTAAGCTCAATTTAGCTACTAATTTACTTTGGTTAATCCAGCTATTTGTTGATATGTGAGTAGCAGATTTGTGTACCTGCTAAAAACCTTTCTTGGGGTTGTGTTTCTAGTTTGTTTCTTTATTGTTTTCCCATCTTGAATGCTTTGTTTAATGCTGGCTGGTTTGCTCTGTCTTGTTAGTGAAATTACTCTTTTACTGATCAAGAAATGAAAAACAAAAACGTAATCAACAAACTGAACTCTGTTGGAATGACAAGCAGTCGCCCTATATTGATGTTTCCTTTATTCTTTTTATTGTTTTTACCTTAATTGCAACTTTTTCTCCTTATGTTAAAGAAAATCAGACCTTTTAAGCTTATGTCTTTGACATTCAGTATTTGCATGAACAAGAGTTCCCCTTTACCTTGTTATTTGAAAATATTAACAATATAAATTATATGATTAGAAAAGTTTTTTTTTATTTCTCTCTCAAGTTCTCAGTGACCTGAGGTAGGATCGATTTGTGTATCAAGTCCAAAAGGCTTTAATTGAGAATTATAATTAGGCTGAATGAATAATCTTCATTATACTGTGTGTATTTATACAAGATACAAATACCAAATATGGTAAGTCAACTATACAATTAAAACTGCTAACTTATTGCTAATTGACAACTAATTACAGCTAATACACGCTAACTCTCCCCCTCAAGTTGGTGCATAAATATCGCACATGCCCAACTTGGATAGTGATGTATGGAAAGAACCACTAGTCACGGCATGAGTCATCATATCAGCCAGCTGATCCGCACTCCTAATATAAGGAACCTCAATCACACCAGAATCTAAATTATCCTTGATGTAGTTTCTGTCAAGCTCAATGTGCTTGGTTCGATCATGCTGCACCAGATTATTAGCAATTTCAATAGCCGCTGTGTTATCACAAAAAAGCACCATCGGTTTTTGGGGACCATACCCGAGTTCATCCAAGAGAATTTTGAGCCAAGCAAGCTCAGTAGTCGCACGATGAAGGGCACGGTATTCAGCTTCTGCACTAGATAAAGATACCACCTTCTGTTTCTTACTCCTCCAAGTTACCAAGTTGCCCCCAACAAATGACACATACCCAGAAGTAGACTTTCTATCCAATTTGGATCTAACAAAGTCAGAATCAGTATATCCCACAATATCTAGGTGACCATGCCTGGAGAACATAACACCTTTACCTGGAGAGGATTTCAGATAAGCCAAAACACGATTCACTGCATCCATATGTCTATCACTCGGATTATGCATAAATTGACTCACAACACTAACTGCATATGATATGTCAGGTCTAGTATGAGCTAGATAGATCAACTTCCCTACTAACCTCTGATACCTCTCCTTGTTCGTTGGAACCTGATGAGCATAGACAGCTAGACCATGGTTCACCTCAATAGGAGTATCCACAGGTTCGCAGGCAGAGTTACCAGTTTCAGCCAAGATATCTAATACATACTTCCGTTGAGAGAGAAAAATTCCTTGCTTGGACCGAGATACTTCAATGCCCAAGAAGTATTTTAGAACTCCCAAGTCTTTCATTTCAAACTCCCTGGCCAGATAGTTCCGAAGCTTCTCTATCTCACTTATGTCACTGCCTGTAACAATCATATCATCAACATAAACAATAAGCAAGGTAATGTTATCACCATCCTTTTTATAGAACAGAGTGTGATCTGCCAAAGCTTGCCTAAAGCCATACTTTCTCATTGAGTAGCTAAACCTGCCAAACCAAGCCCTCGGCGACTGCTTCAATCCATACAACGCCTTCTTCAGCTTGCATACTTTACCTCTTTTTGGTGTAAATCCTGGAGGAGGATCCATATACACCTCCTCTACCAGATCACCATGAAGAAATGCATTCTTCACATCAAACTGTCGTAGCGGCCAGTCCAGATTAACTGCAAGAGAGAGTATGACCCTAACAGTGTTCATCTTGGCTACAGGGGCAAAGGTCTCTTGATAGTCAATCCTATAAGTCTGGGTGTAACCCTTGGCTACTAGTCTAGCCTTGTACCTGTCCACTGTCCCATCTGACTTATACTTCACCGTAAACACCCACTTACACCCTACTGTCTTCTTTTCTCGAGGTAACTCGACCATCTCCCAAGTAGAGTTCTTCTGGAGAGCCTCCATCTCCTTTACCATAGCATTCTTCCACTTGGGGTCTCCAAGGGCTTCCTGAAAATGACTAGGAACAGACACAGAAGACAACTGAAGGGCAAAAGCTAGATGAGATTTAGACAACCGATGATATGAGATGAAATCAGACATTGGATAAATGACATTAGAAGATGACTTGGAGAAACAAAACCTATCAGGTTCTTTACGATCACGAAGAGGATATTTCCTATCCTGACCACCGACTTGTCCCTCCAAGTCAGCAGAATTTGAAGCTACAGTGGTAGGATCCAAATAAGAAGAATATGAAACTATAGGATTAGAGTCCAAATCATTATCAAAGGTTATAGGAGAAGAGACATGTACCTCAGAATTAATCTTGGAAGAGTCATTCGATGGCATGGTAGTATCATCAAGAGAAGTACTGGAATCAAAAGGAGGCACGGCAGTAGCATCTTTGTTCCTTCTTGTATAGTGTTTTTGGAACAACTGTGCTGGCCTTTCACCCCTACCTTCTTCAGGTTCGGATTCAGTCTCCATAAGATTTGGGGTATTAGAAATCTCCCCATCACCCAAAGTAGCTGAATCCTCCCCCTTACCTGAAATCCACAATCTTTTTTCTGCCAACCATAACTTTTCCTCTTCCTTACTATTAATCTCCCCCGGAAGAGGAATCAAAGACACATCCCCAGAAAAATAAGACACTCGTTCACAGAATTGAACGTCCATAGATACATAGTATTTGCCCGTAGGGGGATGAAAACACTTATATCCCTTTTGGGAATTAGAGTATCCAAGAAAAACACATCGAATAGCACGTGGATCAAGCTTATCCCTATGAAGAGAATGAACATGAACATAACACACACAACCAAAAATCTTAGGACAAAGATTAAGGGTAGAAGGAATAGAGCGGAACCGTGATAACATCCTCAAAGGAGTTTGGTAGTCAATGATACGGGCAGACATTCGATTGATAAGAAAAACAGCAGTCATGACAGCATCCGCCCAGAAACGTTTAGGAACATGCATAGTAAAACATAAGGCCCTAGCTACCTCTAGGAGATGCCGGTTCTTACGTTCTGCTATATCGTTCTGTTGTGGTGTGTAGGCACACGTTGTCTGGTGAAGGATGCCATGGAGTTTGAAGAAATCAGCAAGAGACTGATTCACAAATTCACGACCATTATCAGAATGAAAAACCTGAACCTGAGTATGAAACTGTGTGACAATCATTCTGTAAAATTGAGGAATAACATGGATAACGTCACTCTTAGACTTTAGCAAATACACCCAGCTCACCCTAGTGCAGTCATCAATAAATGAAACAAAGTATTTATGACCCGAAGCAGACGGGGTAGAAAAAGGACCCCAACCATCAGTATAAACACAAGAAAAAGGTTTCGAACTTTTATTGGAACTGAGTTTGAAAGGAACACGATGATTTTTAGCATAAATGCATTGTTCACATCTTAAGCTAGAAATAGAAACATTGCAAAATAACTTAGGAAATAAACGTTCTAAGTAGGCAAACGAAGAGTGACCTAAACGACAATGCCATAAAAGAATTTTTTCCCGATCAGACCTCTCTCTCTCTACGTGAAAGCCGCGACTAGATTCGGATTGCAATGCCGTGGCCCCCTCCAAATAGTACAGACCTCCTCTCTCCTTACCAATGCCAATCGTCGTCTTCGTGAGATTGTCCTGAAACACACAATGAGTAGAATGAAAGGTTACAGAACAGTTGAGACGCTTGGTAAGCTGGCTAATAGAAAGAAGGTTATTAGAGAGAGTAGGAGCAAGTAAGACAGAAGACATGGAGAACGTGGGGGAAAGTGAGACATTCCCGGCCCCTGTAACTGGCATGGGAGTCCCATCAGCAACATGAACAGACTTAACAGGTGGAGATATTAGAGAATCAAACAAGGAAGAATTACTAGTCATATGATCAGTAGCCCCTGAATCAATAACCCAAGTGTTATTAGCAGAAGAAATAAAGGCTAAACCAAAATTACCTCCTTGAGAAGACACTCGTGAGACATGAGAAGCAGAAGAAGGAGATGTGTCAGCAAGGGCAGCCTGAGAAGATTTCTTGTTCTTTCTCTCAGCTTGCTTCAGCTTATACCACTCCGGGTAGCCATGCTTCTTCCAACAAACGTCGACGGTATGTCTGGTACCATTGTAGTGAGTGCAACGACGAGTAAGAGGGTCAGATGGACCATAAGTAGGAGCAGGAGGTGAGGCCAACCGAAGGCTACCCTTCTGGACTACCAGGGCTGATGCCTCAGAAGAAACTTCAGTTCCCATTGTAACCCGTCGTTGTGCTTCCCGACGAACCAGTGAGTATGTCTCTTCCAGGCTGGGCAAAGGAGAAGTCGGCAAAACCCGACTGCTAACTTGATCCAAACTGTGATCAAGACCTGCAAGGAACATATAAACTCTATCTTCGGCGATGCGCTTCCTTTGCTTTTCAATATCAGCCGTACACTCCATGTCATTAGGCCTCCGATAATCTAACTCCATAAAAATGGAGTTCATCTCATTGTAGTATTCTGTGAGAGTCCGACCATCTTGACGTAACTGAAAAGTTTTCTTCATCAGTTCATAAACTTGAGAAGAATCAGAGACAATCCAAATAGCTCCTCTTAACAGCATCCCAAACCTCCTTTGATGTTCCACACTGAACAATATGAGACATAAGGTTAGGTGTCATGGAATTAATAAGCCATGATTTTACCATAGCATCCTCAGCTTCCCATTCATCATAGGCCGAATCATCAACAGCAGGCGCAACTTTCCTTCCAATAATATAGCCTTTCTTTTTTCTACCTGCAATATGCATCTCTAGAATTTTAGACCAAACACGATAATTTGTACCATCCAATTTCATATGGATTTGAGAGGAATTATCCTGAATGGTCACAGCAGTTGGCATCTTGCTGTCAAGAGTCACTTTTCCGTCAGACATATCAGATATGCTTAATTCTGTTAACCAGAAGGGTGAAAATAGAAGTTACAAAATTCACTGATTTAAAGGCAGAAATCACAAAAAACAGCCACGCAGAAACAACATCTGGACCCTGTGCAATCTGGGTTCTGTTATAAGCAGAGAACAGAAACCACTTGTTGGAACAAAGGATCGGCGTCAGAAAGAACCGTGGAAGGATCGGCGGCGCTGCAAGCAGGAAGGATCGACGGCGCTGCAAGCAGGAGGAAACGACGGCGTCGTCACCAACTTCTGGGCGGCGTCGTCGTTGGCTGGTCGTCGTCTTCTGGGCGGCATCGTTGCCAACTTCTGGGTGGCGTCGTCGTCTGCTGGTCGTCGTCGTCTTCTGGGCAGATGAAGGTAGGTACAGAAAATACTAGTATTTGTATTTTCTAAGTATTCTGTAGAATTTAGGGTTTGCTTTCAGCAAAAATAGAGATTAGGTAGCGGAAGCAAATTCTTTAGCCATCAGCTCTGATACTAAATTGAGAATTATAATTAGGCTGAATGAATAATCTTCATTATACTGTGTGTATTTATACAAGATACAAATACCAAATATGGTAAGTCAACTATACAATTAAAACTGCTAACTTATTGCTAATTGACAACTAATTACAGCTAATACACGCTAACTGCTTTTCTCAAAAAAAAAATAAATTCATTTATCTCCAAGTTTTCAGTGACCGAAGGTGGGATTAGTGTTTATCTACATCACTAAGTTCTAAAAGGCTTTCCTTGGAATAAAAAAAGGACAGTTTGTAAAGGCTACATCTGGCTGAAAAAATTAGAAGTATATGTAAATGGTCACAAGACTGAAGTTTATAATCACTTCTTTTTCTACCATATTGTACCATGTACAATGTTGTAATCCGGTGTTCAAAGCAAGTAGTTTATGATAATGCTTGCAAATTCCTCTGCTTCAGAAACCATTTCATAGCAGTATTCTGAAGTCAGAATTGAATTGCACTTGATTAAGAAATACTTGGTCACCCAGGAAAGAGGCTCAACTTTTAGAAGGTGTTTTGCTATTGTTATTTGGATTGCGGAAGCTAAAGTAGTACAGTTGGGGAAATTATGTTCTGAAAATTGCTTTCTTAAACTCATAATTGGTAATTCTGTAATCCTTAGATTTTTGTAAGTTTTCTATCTACTACAATTGATTGAATAATTCTGTTTCAGAATTCAGTTTTTTCTATGCTGAATGAAAATACTATTTTTTATTCCTGATGCAGATATTGGTTTAAAGTCTCTTAAGGCACTGTGGGAGAACACTCCTCTCGGTTGGGTGAGTTCAAATCCTTGTGGCAATTGGGAAGGCATTGAGTGCACCAACTCACATGTTACCACCATGTACGATATTAGCATGTTTTTTGCATTTTAATAATCATGTACTAATTTAATTATCCTATTCCAAGTTTTTGATATTGAAAATTTTTTTGTATTTCAGATCATTGCCAGGTATGGATTTGAAAGGCACACTGTCTGGAGATATTGAACAGTTATCTGAACTACAAATTTTGTAGGTCTTCTTTGCACTTTCTCTTCTACTAGTTGGATTTCATTTCAAATTCATGCATCTAAACGAGTGGTTAGATACATCTTTCTTGTTAGACTGCATTGTGCATATATCCCAAAATTTGTTGGAATTTTGTTGGAGTTCTTGTGAGTTGTGGCTGCTGAAAGGATGATAGAAACTTGCTTCAAGGCACGTTGAACAACGCTTTCTTTCAGACAATATTTGCCCCTACTTCTTGTGTGTAGAGGGATTTGCAAATATGCCTTGTGGATACAATGAAGCCTAGTAACACTATTGTTTGTTAATGTCCTACACAACCAAAAACAAACCAAACACACAAATGGATATAACAAGAATACTCAAGTTTCACAAAGAACTAAAACTGCAGAAATTAGTTCTTTGTATTTGAATTTGGTGAAAAGATGGAGAATGAGATAATAGTTGTTTTTCCTGTAAAAAATTCTGTAGAGAACTTCTCTTTTTATAATGAATCCAATGTGCCCTTTCTGAAATGGTATAGCAACCATTCATTTGAAATATTTATTCAAGAGGTATGATACCATTTGAATCATACCATTTGAATCATACCTTTTCATGAAAGGTTATGACTCTATGAATATAAAACAGCTCTACAGAAAGTTTAGTAACATTTCCCAAAGGACACATTGATTCAATTCAAATTATAAATATTTGAAAATTATCTAACAATCCTCCACCATTTTCAAAATATAAAACGACTCAAATTTTAAAAACATTTAAAAACTTACTTGAGCAATTTCTTGAAAGCGTTGTGCATAAATTAAAGTATCTTTTGGACTTGAACTTTAACTTAGTGAAAACATATCAAAGTTAATCAAGATAGAGAAGTAGCATTGCTTTGAACTTTCGATCTTATATGATTAACCGGACATATTTCACACACAAAACTTTGCAACCCTTTTTGTGTGTTTATAAACCGACACGTGGATTGGCCTTGTGTCTATACCCACTTTCATGCGTGCTCTAGTGACAAGTCCTTGTCTCATAGGAAGCGGCACCACCTCCTACACGCATATAGGTAGACATGTAGTACCCCTGTAACTCAAGTACTTTCAGTCATATCTATTAAGAGTTGTAACTCACCCTCTTTCATACATTACAGGTACCAAGCACTTTAACCTTGGATGGAAAAATAATTAGAGTGTGTCATTCAAAATGACAACACTAAATGCTTGCGATTACAATCATATGATGTACTTTGCTCATTGAACTCAAAGACTTGATGTTTCAAGAGTTCGAGTTGAGTTTCCACCATTGGTAATCATATAGGAGTGGACTTTAACCCCATCCCTTTTGATGTCTTCCACACCATATCCCTTGCAAGTCCTTTGGTTAATGGATCAGCCAAGTTTTGACATGATCTTACAAAATTGATGGTTATAACTCCATCAGTAATCATTTGCCTCACAGAACTATGTCTTAGGCCAATATGCCTAGATTTACCATTATAAACTTGACAATAAGCCCTTGATAGTGTTGCTTGACTATCACAATGAATAGAGATAGGAGGCATTGGTTTAGACCAAACTGGAATCTCTATTAATAAGTTTCTTAACCATTCGGCTTCTTTACTACAAGAAGCCAAGGCTACAAATTCGGCTGCCATGGTGGAGTTCGATATGCATGTTTGTTTCTTTGAACCCCAAGATATGGCTCCTCCACTGAGTAAAAAAATCCAGCCACTTGTAGACTTATGATCTTCAAAATCATTTATCCAATTGGCATCAGTATATCCTTCTAATACATTAGGATATCCACTATACCAAATTCCATAGTCCAAAGTACCCTTTAGATATTTAAATATTCTTGTAATTGCATTCCAATGCAATTCACTAGGACAAAAAGTAAATCTACTTAGTTTACTCACTGCGAATGCAATATCCGGCCTAGTACATGTCATTGCATACATTAAACAACCAATCATTTTAGAATATTCTAATTGATTCACAGCCCTACCTTTGTTAGGATATAACTTTATATTTGGATCAAAAGGTGTTGATACTGGATTTGAATCAAAGAAATTGAATCTCTTTAGTATCTTTTCTATGTAATGTGATTGTGTCAACATCAATCCATCATTACATCTTTTGATTCTCAGCCAAGAATTACATCGGCGCTGCCCATATCTTTCATATCAAAGCTTGATGACAAAAATTCTTTTGTTTTGTTTATAGATTACATATCCGTTCCAAAGATTAACATGTCATCCACATACAAGCAAATAATTACTCCTTTATCTTTTTGAAACTTACTATAAACGCATTTGTCTGATTCATGTATCCTAAAACCATTGGATACAATCACTTTATCAAACTTTTCATGCTTTGGCGCTTGTTTTAAACCATATAATGATTTAACCAATTTACATACCTTGTGTTCTTGTCCAGTCATGAAAAAACCTTCGGGTTGGTTCATGTAAATTTCTTCATCCAATTCACCATTTAGGAATGCAGTTTTAACATCCATTTGGTGAATCTCAAATTTGTATATAGATGCTAATGCAATTAGCATTCTTATAGTTGCAGTTCTTGCAACTGGAGCATAGGTATCGAAGTAATCTATGCCTTCTTTTTGTGTAAAGCCTTTGGCAACTAACCTTGCCTTAAACTTGTCAATAGTTCCATCTACTTTCATTTTCTTTTTAAAAATCCATTTACACCCTATAGGTTTTGAACCAGTGGGTAAATCAACCAACTTCCATGTTTGGTTTCCCATGATCAAGTCTATCTCATCATTTATTGCTTCCTTTCAGAAAGCAGAGTCTTGAGATTTCATGGCTTCCTCAAATGTTAGAGGATCTGACCCTACACTTGTTGTAATCATAGTTTGTTTACTATAAGAGTCTCTTGTACCTTCGACAAGGTACACGATAAAATCTAGACCAAAAGATTCTTCATTATCAATTGGTGGTGTTTCAGTTGATGGTGTTTCAAAAAGATTTGGTAAAATATTTCCATTCCTTTGTGGATCCTCCACCACTTCATTCGTATCCTTTAAAATAGACATGAATCTATTTTCACAAAATTCAGCATCTCTAGATTCAATCACGGTATTGACCCCTATGGAGTCATTAGGTTGTATGACAAGAAACCTATAGCCTTTGCTATGTGCTGCGTATCCCAAAAATATGCATTCAATAGCTTTAGGTCCTAAATTCTTTATTTTTGGTTCGGGTAACCTTACAATTGCTCTACACCCCCAAACTCTAAGATAACTTAGATTTGGTTTTCTTTTGAACCATAGTTCATATGGTGTGACCTTTAGTTTCTTGGTAGGAACTCTATTCAAGAGATGGCATGCCGTTAGCATTGCCTCTCCCCAATAACCTTTACTAAGGTTTGAATTCAACATCATGGCGTTAACCATTTCCACAAGAGTCCTGTTTTTCCTTTCTGCCACACCGTTTTGTTGTGGTGTATATGCAATAGAAGTTTCATGCACAATTCCAACAGATTCACAATAAGATGGAAAATGAAATTCACCACCTCTATCGGATCTAAGATACTTGATTTTTGTTTCACAAAGGTTTTCTACCTCATTCTTAAAAATCTTAAATTTTTCTAACACTTCATCCTTAGTATGCATAAGATAAACATAGCAAAACCTACTAAAATCATCTATAAAAGTAACGAAATATTTCTTATTTCCTCTTGTGGGTGTACTATGCAGATCACAAACATCACTATGAATAAGTTGCAATAAAGTAGAAGTTCTTTCTATCTTAGGAAAAGATTTTCTAGTAATCTTGGTATGCAAACATGTAACACACTTATCATTCAAATCATTCACATGCTTTGGAATCAAATCAAGATTAGACATATCATTTATCTTTTTAATATTAATATGACCTAATCTATTATGCCATAAAGATAACGAATCAAGCATATAAACAGAACCAATAGAAATTTTATTGAGATTGAGTTTGAACATTCCATTATACATATAACCTTTTCCAACAAAGGTCCCACCCTTGGTCAAGATAAATTTATCTGACTCAAATACTAACTTAAAACCAAATTTGTTGAGAAGACTTCCAGAAACCAGATTCTTTCTAACATCTGGAACATGATAAACATCATTGAGAGTAAGCACCTTTCCGGATGTGAACTCTAGTTCTATTGTGCCTTTTCCCTTAATAACAGCAGTAGAAGCATTTCCCATGTAGAGAACATCGGCTTCCTCATTTGGCACATAAGTCTTGAACATTTTCTTGTCCATACACACATGCTTGGTTGCCCCAGAATCGACCCACCAAGCATCATTGTCTTCCATCATATTGATTTCAGAAATTATAGCAACAAATTTGTTTTTGGAGTTTGACTCTTGTTGTTTCTTGAGATGACGACAGTCTCTCTTGAAATGGCCTGGTTTACCACAATGGAAACAACTTCCTTTCGTCTTCTTTGTGTTGTGATGGTCTTTGTTGAAATTTCCCTTTCTCTTTTTGTTCCCTTGATGGTTGTTGGATTGTTTAGATCCATTCTCCATCATATGAACCTTTGAGGATGAACCATCATCAACTTTCTCTCGGACCCTACACTTTTTCTCAATTCGAAGGTGTTGTCCCAATTGTTCTATGGTGAGATCCTCCTTCTTGTGTTTGAGGTTCTTCTTGTGTTCCTTCCATGAAGATGGTAATTTCTCCATAATAGCGGAAACAAGGATAGACTCATCCATAGACATTTTGTATTGAGAAAGTTGGTTATGCATGTGTATAATCTCATGAAATTGCTCAATAACATTTCTATCATCAGTCATTTTATAATTGAAGAACTTTGAAACAAGGAATTTCTTACTTGTTGCGTCTTCAGTCATGTATTTAACCTCAAGTGCATCCCAAATTTCCTTAGAGCTCTCCATCTCATGGTAGATGTCAAACAAGGCATCGGTCATAGCATTGCAGATGTGTCCCTTGCAGATGTAGTCGTCTTGATCCCACTTGATACGTTCACGTTGTGCAGCAATAGACTCATCATCATTTTCCTCAGGCCTTGGAGTAGTCAGCACATATACCACTTTCAAACTTGTAAGAAGAAAGTGTAGTTTCTTTTACCAACGTCTGAAATTCCCTCCTTCAAACCTCTCAAGCTTCACGAAATTAGAAGTAAAATCCTTCATGGATGACATAGCCACAGCAGATTTATTGTCTGAAAATTGTTGGAATTTTGTTGGAGTTCTTGTGAGTTGTGGCTGCTGAAAGGATGATAGAAACTTGCTTCAAGGCACGTTGAACAACGCTTTCTTTCAGACAATATTTGCCCCTACTTCTTGTGTGTAGAGGGATTTGCAAATATGCCTTGTGGATACAATGAAGCCTAGTAACACTATTGTTTGTTAATGTCCCACACAACCAAAAATAAACCAAACACACAAATGGATATAACAAGAATACTCAAGTTTCACAAAGAACTAAAACTGCAGAAATTAGTTCTTTGTATTTGAATTTGGTGAAAAGATGAAGAATGAGATAATAGTTGTTTTTCCTGTAAAAAAATTATGTAGAGAACTTCTCTTTTTATAATGAATCCAATGTGTCGTTTCTGAAATGGTATAACAACCATTCATTTGAAATATTTATTCAAGAGGTATGATACCATTTGAATCATACATTTTCATGAAAGGTTATGACTCTATGAATATAAAACACCTTTACAGAAAGTTTAGTAACATTTCCCAAAGACACATTGATTCAATTCAAATTATAAATATTTGAAAATTATCTAACAAAATTTGCTGCTTTACACGAGGCACTCAAAATAAATGTGCCTCAAGGCTTGTTGCATTTGCTATGTTTTCTGTATCATAAAAAACAAGTGATCAGAAAGAATTTTCATTAAAATTTTGTAACTCGATAGAAAATAAAAAACTCCAGATAAATTTTCAGTTAGTCTTCTATAATTTGTTCGTCATGGGTCTCTTCAGGGACCTGTCTTACAACAAGGGCCTGACAGGACCACTTCCACCAGCAATCGGGAGTTTGAAGAAGCTACATAACATGTAAGAAAATATTGGCTTTTATAAAGATTGATTGTCAAAACTAAAATGACGTGGTAAGATTCTCCTAGTAAATTTGCTTGCTTTGTGTGCATTGCAGAATCCTGGTTGGTTGCAGTTTCTCTGGTTCCATTCCTGCTACTATAGGATCCCTACAGGAGCTAGTCTTTCTGTAAGGGTTTTGTTTAACTTGATAATTCTTTTACTGTTCAACTGAAAAGATGACTACTTCTTATGATGTTAAGATAATATATCTTCAATGCAGTAAATTACAGGATCCATCTATCTTCTTATCGACATCTACTTTTTAATTTACATTTTCCTTTGTTCACTCCAAATTTTGAGTGCTCATAGGCCTTTTTCTTTTATTGAAATCACAGATCTCTGAATTCTAATAGATTCAGCGGGCGCATTCCGACTTCCATTGGTAGTCTATCTAAACTTTATTGGCTAGATCTAGCTGACAATGAGCTTGAAGGACCCATCCCAGTGTCTAGTGGTGGTGAACCTGGTCTTGATAGTCTGAATCATTGCAAGCACTTGTATGTCAACTTTATTTTTTATTTTCAGTTGCTTAATGGATTTTCTTATTATAATATTCTGTCAATTATCTAAGATTCCTTCTTTTATTTACTTACAGCCATCTTGGAATGAATAACCTCTCGGGGACAATTCCATCTCAGCTTTTTAGCTCAAACATGAGACTGATACATGTGTAAGATTAAATATTTATGTATTTATATTTTCTTCGAATTGTGACTGTTTTTGTAGTAAGCGATTGCATGTGTATATTGCAAACAGATATCTAATATTCCTCCTAAGGTAATAGCTTTTCAAAACTTTGTATCCTTTTATTCATTAGGGTATGGCAGTATGGCCTCTTTAAGTCCTTTTTTGATACATGGTGACCATGTTGAACATAAAACTTTCTAATTCCTTAACTCTCTAAATATCAAATCTGCAGATTAATTTTCTTTAATAAGGTAACTATGAAGCGAAGTTTTCTATTTTTTCTTGCTCAGGCTTTTCGAAAGTAATCAACTAAGTGGTGACATTCCTTCTACCCTTGGGCTTGTACAGACTTTGGAGGTGGTGTACGTATCAATGTCACAAACTCTAAGCATATTCATATATACTGAGATGCCTTGCATCTCTGAAATTGTGTGGAGTTTTTTTTTTTTCTCGCAGTTAATTTTTTTTAATGGAGTATCAGTGTTTGGCTACAGGCGATTTGATAGAAACGTGTTAACTGGGCCTATTCCTGGGAACCTCAACAATCTGAAAAACGTCTCTCAGCTGTAAGATAAAAAAAGACTCGCCAAATAGAACTTTGTATATGTTTTGATCAATCGAGTTTTTATTGTCTTTATGAAAAACCTTATAGAGGCCTCTGGTGTTCTGTTCTTAGGTTCTTGTCCAACAATAAGCTGAGTGGCCCTGCACCCAACCTTTCTGGCATGAACCTCCTCCATTATCTGTAAGTCATATTGATTATAACTAGCATATTAGTTTCAACATCAGTCATTTTTATGTCTTCATCCTTCATGCCACAACAATATATTTTGTTTTTTTTTTCTACTGCATTATTTAATTAAAATGTGTATGTTCAGGGATTTGAGCAATAATAGTTTTGATGCATCTGATGTTCCTCCATGGTTTTCAACCTTACAGTCTTTGACCACATTGTATGTCTTTCCTCCTGTCCTGTGTGTGCGCGTGTGTGTGTACATGCCTCTGGACACCCAGAGGCAATTTTTCAACCGAGTTTTATAACCTATAATATTGTATGCCAGAATGATGGAGCACACAAAACTTCAAGGAGAAATACCTGTTTCACTATTCAGCCTTCCCAATTTACAGACAGTGTGAGTATTGGCATGGCATGATCTCATTCACCATTATACATGTTGGGAAATATAAATAAATGTTGAAGTTTCCTCAATTTGAGCATGAGGAATCTTCTAATATGTTCATGAGATAATAGCAAAGATGATTATTAGAAATTCATTTGGGCATGTATGTGGTGACAGGGTCCTAAGGAACAACCAGCTCAATGGCACCCTCGATATTGGCACCTCCAATAGCAATGAACTGAAGCTCATTGATTTACAAAAGAATTCAATTAGTGAAGTTAACGAGAGAGGTGGAGGATACAATGTTACATTAATGTAAGTCATTTTCTATATATAATAAGATTTTGCCATTTTTTCTCCAAGGAATGTATTGTCAAAAGAAATAACAATGTTCTCTTGTCAGACCATTCGACATGTCATGTAGTCATATTATCAATTAGAATCTAGGACAGCACAATTAGAGTTTATTTCGCCTAATCAACATTTCTGTTTGACAGTTTAACATGTCTGGTAAGAGAAAATTACTTATGTTATTATTTGTTGGAAGTCAGATTATTGTTTTGTTACTCAACAGGGTAGTTATCTAGTTTCTTTGTTCTCCTGCAGACTTGTGCAAAACCCATTTTGTGACGAAAATGGAGCCACACCGAGTTACTGCAGGATTTCCAAACCATCTGATGTCTCATATTCAACATTGCCAATTAACTGTGTGCCCAGTCCCTGCACTTCAGATAAGGTTTCCAGTCCCAACTGTAAATGTGCATATCCATACAAGGGAACTCTAATCTTCAGAGCTCCTTCCTTCTCAAACTTGGAAAATTCAAGTCACTACAAAGAGCTTGAGAAGGAACTCATGAATTCTTTTTTGTCACACGATCTTCATGTGGATTCAGTCAATTTGAGTAATTCTACCAAGGATTCACTTGCATACCTTAGGTTGAGCCTGGAAGTATTCCCATATGGCCAAGATCGTTTCAATAGAAAGGAAGTTATAAGCATTGCTTTTCTTCTTAGTAACCAAACTTTCAAGCCTGATAAATCTTTTGGACCTTTCTATTTAATTGGTGATGATTATCAACACTTTGCAGGTGATTCTTTATTTCACACGCAAAAAATGAAAAAGGAACAAGAAAAGTTGCAGTGTTTTCTCTATATTGATACATTTTTTCCTGTCTCTCTTCTTATAATGATGTAGAAATGGAAGTACCAACAGAATCAAACAAATCATCGAATGTCAGAATTATTGTTGGAGCAGCAGCTGGTGTTTCTGTCCTTGTGCTCATAGTACTCCTTTTAGGAGTTTATGCTTTTCGTCGGAAGAGGAGAGCAACAAGAGC
This sequence comes from Dryas drummondii, assembly GCA_003254865.1. Taxonomy (NCBI): domain Eukaryota; kingdom Viridiplantae; phylum Streptophyta; class Magnoliopsida; order Rosales; family Rosaceae; genus Dryas; species Dryas drummondii. Next base: position 473,938 of record QANW01003840.1, read on the forward strand.
CACTGACCAAACCAATCCTTTAGGTAATACATAACCTTCAATTTATGTTGTATCGATATTCAATTGGGTTTATAAACCACAGTACCGCATTTATGTCATTAAAATGCAGTGAAATGGGATGCAAATACGAGCAGTGGTAGCATTCCTCAGTTAAAAGGGGCTAGATTGTTCTCTTTCGAAGAGCTCAAGAAATACACCAATAACTTTTCGGAAGCAAATAATGTTGGATCTGGGGGTTATGGAAAGGTAATTTTGATTTTCTTTTTATAGTTTGTTTGAATATATCAGTTATGTTGTCACTCTATCAATTAAAACTATTGATCATGTGGAATCATCTTTGAATGAATGGTTTTAATTATTTGACATTCTAACAATGTTAGACATCTGGTAAGCAAATATTAATCCATTACTAAATAAATTTTCTTTACGTTCCTTTTATGGAAAAAGAATGTTTTGTTTTTCCTTGCAAAATAAATCGCCAAGAAGCACCCCCAAAAAACACCAGCACATAACACCAAACATGTTGAACTCAGTTTTTTTCTGTTCAAGATTTTTTTGTTCAAATATTTTTGATTCATATCAAGGTTTAACAACACCAAAAAAAAAAAAAAAAAAAGTATTCCAGGCACTAAGTAGTTATCAAATGTATATTGTCTTATATTTTTTATAGGTTTACCGTGGAACTCTTTCCACTGGGAAACTGATTGCCATCAAAAGAGCTCAAAAACAATCTATGCAAGGTGGACTTGAGTTCAAAACTGAGATTGAACTTCTTTCAAGGGTTCATCATAAAAACCTTGTCAGCCTTGTGGGATTTTGTTACGAGCAAGGCGAGCAGATGTTGGTGTATGAGTATGTTGCAAATGGTACTCTGAAGGATAGTCTTTCAGGTATTTATAACTAATTCTTCCTCTTAAATTCTTTTATTATGTAGATCATCTTACCTGCCAATAACCAATAAAAACACAATAATAAAATTTCCATACACACACACACACATATATATCTACTTTTAGATAGCCTAGTATGGTATGTTGCCAAAGTCTCATCAAAATCATTGTTTAGGTGGAATCATGTCTGAATCTGCACTCATGATTCACAACTTGACAATATAATATGTCAAACTGTGTGGCAAGTAACCATTACTACACACGCACACATATACAAGCAAGAAATCTAATGAGGACCTAAGTTAAGGATGCAATGTTTGATGAAATATGGACGACTAAGATGTATTTCACCCCAGCATTGTTTTTTTTTTTTCTCAAAAATTGTGGGTTGTCCTTTTGACGCAGCGTAGATGATGAATCACAACACACACACAAACCTTAGACTTGTTGATTCTCTAGATTGAGAATACCAAGAACAAGGGACCTATAACCTTGTTGATCCAAACGGATTCCAAGTTGATAGAAAGGTTTCAAAAGAAACTTCAAATTTTCATTAATCAAATTAACTCCCCATTACATCTCCTGAAAACGTCTAATACCATACAGCCTTAATAACTCCCTAAGAGCCAGAAATGGTATATTTAACAACCAAAATAAATACTGAAAATAATAAAAGATAATTAAAAATGCAAAGAAACTGCAGAAAAACTTTAAACGCGATTGGCTGTGACTTGGATTTGCCTCGTCGTTTCCTTTCTGAAAAGGTATGGTGCGTAAAAATCAGACACCGGGACCCTAATGGGCAGATTTGCGCCTATCACTCCGGAGCCAATAGTCATGTGCTATGCGTGTGCATCACCTTTAGAGTCTTTTCACTTTGTGTCAAATGTGTCAATTCACAAATTAAGTGAGGGGGTGTGTAGTGAGAGCAAATGGGGTGTGCATATAGCAGCACTCCATAAATTTTGATGTGTTGTTTCTTTTGCATCTATTTTCTTGTTTAAGTGTGTGTGATCTTGGGATAGAAATTTTCGGAATTCCTAACAAAATCTATCCTGCAATTGCTTCTATGTTCAATTGTACCTCACTAACAAGTAAAACACTATGAGACACCTTCTTATAATAGTAGCAAATGGCCCTCATGCTTGAGCATCAGTACAGTATCTACCTCATAAATGAAAGACAGTTTTTAAGAAGACACATTTTAGCTAGCTTCTTTTTTTTTTTTTTTTTTTTTTTTTTTTTTTTTTTTTTTAAAAAAAAAANACATACAGAAAATTGTCTATGCAGGTAAGTCAGGAATCAAGTTGGACTGGAGGAGGAGACTTAAAGTATCCCTTGGGACAGCTAGAGGCCTATTTTATCTTCATGAACATGCCAACCCTCCTATTATACATAGAGATGTAAAATCAACTAATGTTCTGTTGGATGATTACTTAAATGCAAAAGTTGCTGATTTTGGCCTCTCCAAGCCTATGGATGATGGTGAAAAGGATCATGTCTCCACTCAAGTTAAAGGGACAATGGTCAGTTTTCAATACCCCTGTAGTGCAGTTTTGTTATCAATGAAGGCAAAAGTGATGGAATAAAAATTAGTTTATAATTTTCAGTTTTTGTTTTTCTCAGAAGTGTACTTTTCAATTGAGTCACCCACAGAACTATTTATGAAATTATACAAGTATCAGTTTTCATTGTCCACATGTTTTTGGTAATGGATTAATATTTCAAGGCAGAGAAGTGTGTAAAATGCAACTTGTATGGAAAATTTTCCATCTCTTTTGTTGTAAGTATTGTCTTTGCCCACAAGCAAGGCTATTTGGATGCCATATAAATGCATGATACCGCAGACTTGCGCTTTATAAAGCATCAGTTTTAGTGACGTGAATATAACTTGAATTTAACAATCTATTGAAGTCACGTTATTGTAGGTTGCCTATATTGACGATTTCACAAACATAAGACAATATTTTCCTTTTTATTGTAGGGCTACTTGGATCCTGAATATTACACGACCCAACAAGTGACTGAGAAGAGTGATGTTTATAGTTTTGGAGTGCTACTGTTGGAGCTACTTACTGGAAGAAAACCAATACAGCGGGGAAAATATGTTGTGAGAGAAGTGAGGATGGCAATGGATAAGACTAAAGATTTATACAACCTTCATGAAATTCTAGACCCAGGCATTGGTTTGGGAACCACACTAAAAGGTTTGGAAAAGTTTGTGGATCTTGCAATGAGGTGTGTTGAAGAAGAAGGAGCCAACAGGCCTACAATGAGTCAAGTGGTAAAAGAGATTGAGAACATTATGCAGCTTGCCGGTTTGAACCCCAATGCTGAGTCAGTATCCATTTCCACAAGCTATGAGGAGGCAAGTAAGGCTAGCTCTAGCGGTGAGGTCTTTGATTATAGTGGAGTATTTCCACCTTCAAAGATAGAGCCCCAGTGAGTATCAGTTTACATTTTGAACTTGGTAGTACTTGGCTGTTTCTATCTATAGCAGATTCTTTAGGCTGGATGATGCAATTTGTTTCGATAGTCATCATGGCTGGACAGTACGATGAAAAACCAGAACTGTGAATCATAAAATATTATTGCTTTGGTATTTGAAGGAAATTCATAGTTTGCGGATATAAAACAAAGATTTGGTGTGAGTTTGTTAGTTTGTGAAGAATAAATATATGAAACATATTTCCCACTTTAGGATATTCATCATGTAGCTTCATTAGGTGATATGTTAATATTTATAGCAGATATGCAATTCTGAGTTACCTTTGCCTAGACACAAACTATATAATGTAATGAAAATCCTCTGCTTTCTTCCTTTCAGGTTATGCTAGTGGATTCATGATTAGGATTTGGTAATTCTACTACTATATACAGCAATTAACCTTCTGCAGCTTGCCAATCGAACCAAATGGTTTACAAAGACAGATCCCTAAATTCTGTTGAAGTAGATGCCTATAGAGAAAACTTTGTCCCATAACTCCTCATCCCCAACTTCTCTGAAATCTTCAAAATCTGCTCGCTCTCTCCAACCATTTCACAAAGAACACATCAGCAACCATAGAGCCCCACAAAACATTGGCCTAGCTTCTTCCCATTACCCAACACTTTGTGTTTCTCATTACCCCGCTAACTTCCATCTCCCTAGTCAGTTGTGGCCAAAGACGCAGCGCCCTAGGACAATGTAAAAAACAAAACATGATCATCAACAGTTTCCCACTCTCTTATGATATACTATTTGTTACACTGTAATAGTAAAGTGGGGAAGAATCAGAGATGTACTTACATACTTATATTTGTCAGCCTTTCTTTTCTTAATTCTCTAGGCAATCAAAGGGGCAGCACTCTAAGTTCAGAATCTCTTCCAGAGAGATTCACCACCATGTTTCCCGCTTAGGAACTAGACAGCCTGTAATTAGAATGACCTGTAGGCTGCTTCTATGCCAAGTAAATTAACAATCACGGGTAATTTCTTCTTTAAGAAAAGTTCAGACTATATTCTTCTTGTTGAATTGTTGAATCCTTGTTTTTCTTTCTTTAATAACTCTTTTCTAGAGGGGAGGGGGAGACTGATAATGAATTTCCAAGATTTCTTTAAGACATGTGGTTGTTTTGATAATGGATTCATGATTGTGTTAAGACATCTAGATGCTCGTTGTAATAACTTTCTGAAACTTTATATCAAATATCGGACTCAAGTGATTGTGACTTGTGAGTTCAAAAGATTTGCTCTTTCTTTTTCCCCCAAACAGGGTTTCCAACATGATTGGACACTGTAAAATATTTTGCACTTTATTGTTGGCCATCTATTATGTAGATTTTTGCTAAACATTTCATCAGGTTTCTGCATAATGTAAGAGGAGAGCATGCAGATAGGCCATGTTCATCATCATATCCAAGAGCTCTAGTATTACTTTATTCTTCAATTTTCATTTATGCTTCATCTGTTTCCAATCTTTGTGGCTAGCCTCTTGGAGTGAAATATAATTTATTCCAAAAAGATTCGTTGTTAAGTGCATTGCAAGTTAAATAGAACTAAAACCACTCAAGATCTTCAGCTCTTAAAAGTACAAAATTATTTTACAGTTGTGTGTTCATTAAGCAAAATACAATATGAATGTACCTCATCCTCAGGTCATTGGTTTCTCCAACAAGGCCGAAAAGTACCACTCATTTTTATTTTTTCCACGATCAAGCTTGGCACCGGCATTCCATCGTAGTTTGTTAAAACCAATCCGATCCAACATGGGAACGTAAGTTTTGTTGAGCTGTGATCCCAAGCAGAAGAAACGATCGAGCCAGAAGAGCCCTCCTGGCCTCAACACCCTGTATATGTCATATAGCGTGAACTCAAGCATGGCATCGGGAATCCAGTTGCTGAGAACATGCATTGAATGCACAATATCCAGAGTGTTTTCGAAGAATGGAAGCCTGTGGGAGACACTGAGATGAATTGGGATCAAGCCCCGCGATGCAATGAAGCTGTTGAATGGACCATCCAAATTCATTGTGCTAGTGATGATAGTCACATTCCTTTCCCTCATTCTAGCAGCAAATGTGCCAGTCCCACCTCCAATGTCAAGTCCTATACGGATAGTCCCATGAGGTTTTGTGTTGAGAACTTGGTCAATCCCATAATCAAGCCCTTTTGCTCCCTTGTCCAAGAGCCACCTATTCTTCTCCCTGCCCTGCATCCGCAAGTTGAAGCAATCCTTGCAGTCATAGTATCCTGGTGCATTTGTGCGGTCAATGAGGCACTGGTAGCTTTTACAGGTGTACGGATCCCAAATGATGCTGTTGTCAGGTGGGGTTGCCCAGAGGCTGTCTGGAAGTGGGGTTGGCTCCACATAATTGGCAGGGGATTTGGGGTGGCATCTCCGCCGAGGGAGTGGCTCACACCCTTTAAGCATCAGCTTCTGTTGAAACACATCATCCACTGGACACTCCCCTCCAACTTCATATGTCATGTACTTGACCAACTCCTCCGGAAACCTCAGGCAGCCTGCTCCAACCGCTGGCTGCACCTCGTCGGATCCCACCCTTGGTGAATACCCAAGTGGGAGCTTGTGAGGGCCAATTGACATCTCCACCTCATCATTATTACCAACCTCAGGCTTGGCCACCAACTTATTCTGTACTACTTGATTTGTTGATGGAACATGTGGTTCACCAGCCAGCTCGGTAAGGAGGGCCTGCACAAGCAAGTTAGTAGAGTTGAGCCTTTCATGCAGCTCAGTAATTAGAGAGTGACTTGCAGCAAGTTGAGTTCTGGTGGAGTTAAGCTCATTATGCAAGACAGTGGTTACTGAGTTACTTGAGTCCCAGAGAGGGAGAGGGTCTAGAGGGGTATGGTTGAAGCTGAAAGGAGAGGCAGGACTGAAGATGTAGATGGTGAGAAGGTTGGTGAGTATGACAAGCACAAACATCTTGAGCTGCAAGTTTCTGTTATTGGACACTTGCTGATGTGCCTGCTGCTGCTGCTGCAGCAGCTTCCTTGGGCTTGGGCTTGGGTAGTCCTCTGCTCCCATCTTTTCACTCTTTGGTGGGAGACAAAACACTGACTAGAGAAATGTATATAAGGAAGAAAGAATTAATTAACAAGTAGTAAATTAAAGTGCCTAAACGCAAATTAAGGCACACGTTCTTTCAAGGTTATTGAGATCAGCATTTTTTTTTTTTGCTTATAGATTAATAAAGATGCCAAAAAGGCAAAGCTTTTAAGATGTTAACCCTCCCAGAACGCCACTACGGACCTAGTTTTCAGCATTTTTCAACTCCACCGTGTTGGGCATGTTGGCAGTTATCAGCATGAAAGGAGATCAACACACGTGCATAGAGTGATGGTGGGTCAACTAAGAATTTATTTGATCTATTAGAAATCTCATAATGAATTTTTTATGAGAAATTTGGAAAATTAACCATTTTTTGTTGTCATTAAAGACTTTTAACCTTTAAAAAAAAAAAAAATTGACCCTCGAATAGTGCTCGAGCTCCCCTCAAGAAGTGTTCGACCCCCCCAAGTAGTACTCAAACCCTATCGAGTTGTGCTCGAGAGGTACTACCAATATAATATTGCATACGTGCAATTCGTTTCGGCACATTGGTTTTAGGCAAATCCTTAATCATTAGTTTATAAAGACTTGGTTTTAAAGTTAGTCCAAAATAATTTTTTGAAATGTGCTTATTTGGATTAGTCAACTCTAACAGCTCGAACTAAGCATGTGCAAATTAATAGACTCATTATGTCTACTACTGTCAAGACCAAGATCAAGTAGCTGATATTTTCACAAAATTTGAATCCATCACTTGCTTGACTACTTCATTACACCGCAAACTATCTATTCGCATTACTCCTTTTCGCTTGGGATCTGAATTCTCTGCTAATCCCTTGTGGCTTGAGGGGGTGTGATGAGAAACAAAGCACACAAGATACAAGACAATATTTTGTACATAGTACGAGTTTAAGCAAAGCTTGGATAATATATAGTAGATGGATCGAGTGACAGCTCAGCAGTAAGTTCAACTCCAAGTCAGAAGTCCTAATGATCAACCCATTATCTTGTTTCTACATGGGCATTCAAGTTCAAACCTTGAGAATTATTGTTGAGCTTGCTGACGTCTATTCTTGGGTGCCAAAATTCGTAAAATCAGTGCAACTTAGTTATTCCTTGATTTGTGGATTATATATAATTTGGTTGAGATCACATTCTTCGGGAAACCAAATTCAAATAAATTTTGCAAATGGCAACAGAAAAGTGGCACTTATGGTTTGCTCCAACTTTTGTCACTTTAAAAGGGAAGAAAGCTCGAATGTTTTGCTCTCTTCCATTTTCCCCAACCAAAGGGATTTTACTTTAATGCAGAGAGAGAGAGAGAGAGAGAGAGAGAGAGAGAGAGAGGAATGGATAATACTATCATTGGAATTATCACAACTAGATTGGAGTCCATTTTTTTTTTCTCCACTTTTTTGTACAATGTAATCAATCATGTATCCCATGATGATTATCAATTGGAGAAGCTTGTGCCAGTTTCTTTAGATTTTCAATGATCATAACCAGTCTGTTGTTAAGTCGATTCACAAAGCACCTGGGCATCCATCCTGCAGGGTCTAACTGCATAACAAAAAGGAAAGATTGGTTCAAGAAATCAAAAAAAAAAAAATTAAAAAAAAAGGTTGATCCATCAAATTGATTAAATTGTTTCTTACTTTTCAAAGTGCAAATATTAAAGTCCAAAAAAGATGACTGATTTATGGTATTAAAGAGTGAGGCAAATTAAGAAGAGTAGTGACCTGTACAACATAGGTGACCATACAGGAGTCACCTTCAAGCTTCTCCACTACCCATCCTGATTGCAACAGCAGTCCCCTGATTGAATTATTTTGCTTTGGCTGCAATCCAGCTGCTATCTCCTTTGGAAGTGAAGCAACTGCTACCACCTGCAAAATACACACCCCACTTTCGTTACACAAACGAAACAAGTTATCATGATAATTCATATATATAGATATATATACACACATATACAAAAATATTTTCCTGCAAGACAATCTGACAACATAAGATTCTTATATTGCTAAGTTGAACCTTAACCATTGATTAGGTTGATTCTTACTTGAATTTGTGGTCCATACACAGTTCGACAACATAATATTTTTATGTTGTCGAACTGTTTGGCAAGAGAACATTACCCTAAATCGCATATATATATATATATATATGGACTTCTCAGAAGCAAACGTTGCTGATAAACATGGATATATGTATGGTAGCTCATGAAACACGTACCAGGGTGCCATCTTCCATGGTTTCCCGTCGCTCATAGACTATGAATTCTCTGTTTCTAAATAGGGGCTTAGAATTATCTCCAAACCTGAGACGGATGATGCTGAGATTGTCTCCAAGATCTTTTATGTACCTTGCTTCTACCAAATCAGGATCCCATTGCTGCAGTGCATGTTCAATAGATTAAATAAAAATATCCAACAAATTAAAGTACAAACAGTTAATTTAATTACAGTTGTATCTAGAGAGAAGACAAAAGAAGAATCACAGCTAGGGACAAAACTTTTCTTTTCAATTTGCTGTAAGGAATCTGACCCATCCAAGCTAGCTATAAGGACATTACTGTGAGTAATTAACTTGGTATTTTGGCTTACATATTAATGCCATGATTATATATACAATTAAGAAAGTGTAACTGTGAGTTCACCTTGGCAGCATCAATGGCATTGGCAACAGTGATGAATTGTTGGGGGGAAACTGATGTGAGGAGCCAGCGGCTTCGGAAGGTGTGAAAGGATCCAGACCGGCGTTTTGATATCTCAACTCCGTTGTCAAGAGTAAGAACCTTCCACCCATCACTGCTGCCGGCATTCCCCAAAATCCCAACTCTGTTTGAGTCTGAAGCTGAAGCAGACAGTAACTCTTGGATGCAGCTCTCACTTGCAAACTGCACATACCTTTTGAGGGAGTCTTCACTTATGGACCTTAATTTCATTTAAAAGAAAGCAGTGTTTAATTGATAAGTAGGACAACCCAATTAATTGATCCATCAGAGACTCAGAGTAGCTAGAAAATGAAAATGAACATTACAGTAATTAAAACTTAAATAAAAGAGGGAGGAGAAAGCATTCACCACTCACCAGGATCGGCTGCAAGGTGCAGGACTTGTCATCTCTTGTTGCTTTTGTGTCTAAATTCAAGGGAGAATGGGATTGTGAGTGGAAGGATATTTATATATATATATAACCAAAGAAAAGGTATCCAGCAGTTTTAGGAGTAGTACTAGTGATTACAGTCCAGAGAAAGTTGATGGACAAGTATTGTAGAATAATATGAAGAAGTGGGCCGAGGTGATTGGAGCACATGCAGTGCCAGAGGAACCTCCATGATTGGAACTACTGCTCCACGTCTCTCTCTCTCTCTCTCTCTCTCTCTCTCTCTCTCTCTCTCTCTCTCTCTCTCTCTCTCTCTCTCTCTATCAATCTTTTGTTTCAAAAAAGGAGCCAGAACAACTAGAAGTGAGGATAGGGAAGATGATGCACATGGAGTGTTGGTGGCTTTCAGAAATAAAACAAAGTAAAATAAAGAGTTCCAAGAGGAAAGAGGAAAAGGCTAAAACTAAAGCCAGAAAGACAGACAGACAAACCCAATTCATATTAATGGAAGCTTAGCTTAATAAGCAGCTGACCAATGACCATTTATGGTGAATATCATATCATGTTTAGGCATAAGCCTTCCTGATTATGAGCAACAAAGACGACTACCCAAACATCCCCACCAGTCCACTACCCAATAGGGAGGACCCCCAATCACGTGCCTAGCAAAAGCCAAGCCAAACCTCAAGTCTCAAGACGCCCTTGATGCTACTACTACCATTCTTTGTCACTTACCGTGGTCCTTTTCTTCTGCAACAGTAGAGAACGTGGCGTTACGGTCACACTCAAAAAAAATTTCATAGCTGTTCATAGCTGTGCTACTCACCATCATCCATTTCCGATTCATACTATTCATTATAAAAGTTATAACTAACAATTGTATCAATCAATCAACCATATTTAATTTTAAGGCCATAAAATTAAGGAATATTCCAAGCAAAGATCTGCAATTGTATGTGGCCTGCGTTTTGGTCTGGTGCTGCTGATCATCACGTGCTTGCAGTGCATAAAATAGACACCAGAGTGAGTTGAGTGCAATGGTTTCTCCGAACTCAGTCACTAAAACAATATACAATAGCTAGTTACAACAATATATAGGGCTCACTTTTTATACATGAAATCCAGATTCAAATATAATGTTTAACTTTTGAGAACCAGGAAAAGAAAGAAAAGAAAGGCAATGATAAAATTGGGGAATATATAACTAAATTATTAACACTTTTCTTTTCGTACTAATTATGAACAAACACTTTCATTATTACTGCTCAATGTGCCAATTGAATCAACTAATTGGATAGTGGGGTTTCCTGCTTCAAAAAGCCTTTGGCTTTGAGGCTCTCCACTGTGTCCCGGACAGCATCTTCAACTGGTTTGAAGAGCAGCCCCAGATTGATTAATCTCTTGGCCGCATCCTTGCATTCCTTTAATCCTGGTTGGGTTTCACCACTAAACCTGTATGTCCTTCCAAGTCAACATCTACTTCTTTTTCTTTATGGAACCAGACAACATAATAATAACAACAAGAACAATAATAATAATAATAAGTGAACCAACAGCAAGAAAACGTTATCTAAATCAATACATGTTGAGATTGTCCAAAAACTGTACTGAGAAGTTCAAAATGGCTGATGATATCACTGATAACTTTAATGTTGTTTTATTAGATTTTTTTCTTTTATCTTTGGGTTCCCTTAAGACTGGACCTCCAGGTTGTCCTGTTTCCATCTGACAAGCATTGCCAACTAACCTTGGTCTGACTTGCCTAGAAAAATTTCAAATTCTAACTATTGAGCAGAACTAATAAAAGCTAGTTATAAAAAATTTTCCTTTCCTTGAAACCAAACAAGACCAGCCACCCTAGGGAACGAATGAAGAATATATTGATGCAATAACAACAAAAGTAATTCCTTATGATAAAAGAACTATATGTGTCCCAAGCATTCAAAAGGCAAGTGGAAAGTAGAATACTGTATAGACAATCATTTAGATTGATGTATATCACCTTTGAAATTCAAAATTGTCAACCAACTTTCACTAACCAGTAGAAATCAACAGAGAAAATCAATGATGATAAAAATTTGTTGCTCAATTACCACTTAACAAATTCCAGTGTATTAATTTTCTACTTTTAGTTAAAAGGCAAAGACATGAGGGAGAACAATATAAAAAAACTCCAAGGCAGCACAGTTTTTATTTTTATATTTTTTAGATGAAAAGTTTTACATGGCTGTGCATTTCTTTTGCCCGCCACAGTTCTATCCTAATGTATACAAAATTGACATAGTTATAGAAGTAGCAGATGTGACTAACATGAAGCTTTTTCATTTCCACTCTAATTGGTCAAAGAAATGTGTTTTCTATGACCAAAGAAATATCACCTTTATGTGTACATTCAAAATCTTCATATACAAAATTAAGAAAGAAAATTGTTGAGAAAGTTGACTTGTAGCACTTCTACAAGACAAAATATAGAGGATCTGATTCCTTTCCAAAGAAGAAAAAAGATTTACAGAGAGGGCATCTTATACAAAAGTGTTACAATACACAAGAAAATTAAAGTTGATTCTCTGAAAACCATCAACTGATGCTGTGAAGCCCCTTTGGACTGTAAAAAAAAAAAAAACAAGAAGGGGCTGGACAAAAATGGATATCTTTGAGCAAAAGGAGTTCCAGAGAACATACAGAAGCAATAAGAAAACAGTACATTATTGTTGAAAAATCAAATACAATGAGAGAAACTCCAATTTTTTTTGTAGGTACCACCAATAACAAAACAATCGCAATGAAATGCGGCAACAAGAGGCAAATGATGAGAATTAGAGAGTGTTGGTTTATTAAAGAGATATAATCAACCTCAAGCCCACATGTGTACCACATTGAATGAGATCATTGCACTTATTTAGGGTAATGATAGTTCAAATAAATTACTACCATAATACCATTTATAAGTCCAATTGTGTTTCTTTTGTCTTCCTTTTGCCTCCCAACCACCTTTTTTACCCCAATTTCCAAATAATTTAAAAAAAATAAAAAATTAATTCCCCTCCCGCACCATCAATAGTTTTAACAATCCTGCTTTCTTGCAGCTCAGTAGCTCTTAAAGGGCAACAGGATTTTAATGCTTAGGAGACTAGTTTCCTAGAAAATGAAATCCATAATGAAAGTCTACCAATGACTCTCTAGCTCTTAATGCAACCTTTACATAGATTCATGACACAGCCACACCACCAAAAATGGCAACAATAATGGAGAGACCATGCACATATCAGATAGAATGCAGCACACAACCAGAATTAAAAGATTGAGGAACTTTTATACTAACCTGTGAACTGGAAAGCCAGGGAAGAGTTGGGAGACTGTCTCAGCAAATTGACTAAATTGGAAGATGCCATTATTGCAAAGGTACCTGCCAGAAGCAGCAGGAGTCTCAAACAGCAAAATCTGTGCCTTGGCAACATCTTCGACATGCACAGCCCCCAACCAGTGATACTCTTGGGTGTCTTTCGATCCGTTGAGCAAGTTGAGCAAAACAGCACAGCTTGCATTCAAACTTGGCTGCAGCAGCGGCCCAAGACACGTGGCCGGATGGATGGCCACCACATCCAGTCCATGCTTCTCTGCAAAATCCCATGCCGCTTTCTCTGCCAGTGTCTTTGACACTGGATACCATTTCTAACATGTATCACAAATAAATAAATTATTATCAATATTATTAAAATTTCAAAGAAAATGACAAATTTGATTCCTGTAGTTTGGATGTTTTTTCAATCAGTTACCTGTAGTTTAGTTTTATCTACAATTAAGAATAAATTGACAAATGTGTCAATTTATTAGACGAAAAAGGACGAATTTTTGTGATCAAAGTGTAGAGATTACATCAAATCAAGTGTCATTGGTTACAAGAAGATCGTCCCAAATACAATTCGTCAATTTGTTATACGAAAATGTCAATTTTTGCTTTAGATAAGTTCTTCAAAACTGAATTAATACATGTATTGATTTCAAGCATGAAAAATCGACATTTTCGTCAAAAAAATCCAAATTAGTTAATATTGATTATTTGTTTGCAGATGAATTAGAATGAATTGAATGTGTCCATTGATGAGTGACCTGGCGAGCTTTGCAGTAATCAAGGTCGGTCCAAGACGACTCGTCGAAGGGCTTGTGGGTGGGCCAACCGGGGTTGGGGACCAAGGCGGAGATGGAGGAAGTGAGGACCACGCGCCTGACGCCGAACCTGGACGCGGCCTGAAGCACATTGAGCGTGCCCTGCACGGCGGGCAAGATGAGGTCGGTGTCGGGGTCGGTGGTGTCCTCGAGGGTGCAGGGGGACGCCACGTGGAAGACCCCCCGGCAGCCCTGGACGGCTTTGGAGACGGCGTGGGGGTCGAGGAGGTCGGCCTCGAAGACGGTAACGGTGGCGGCGGAGGCGAAGGGGAGAGAGAAGAGGTGGGAGGAGTCGGAGCCGGGGAAGATGGACACGTGGATGCGGGTGTAGCGTTGTTCCAGTAAGGTCTTGACCAGCCACGAACCGATGAAGCCATTGGCTCCGGTCACGCATACAGCCTCCTCCTTGGTTTCATCCATTGATTTTTAAGCAACAACTGAATCTCTGGTAACTCTGTTCAGTCTATATCTCTTCACGCTTTCCTTCACAGTTCACACTTCCAGCCTTCCAGGCGTCCCAACACTCTCTCACTCACGCAACAAACTCCTTTCGGATTACCCGTAACAAAATCTTTTTATTTTTTCTTTCTTGGTTTCAAACACTTGTTACCAAATCCGTATCCGCCCCAAACTAAAATTTTACAACCTTATCCGATGTAATTCAAGATTATAATCCAGTTCGATAGGATGCAATAGACATTTGATTGGACTGAATTAGATAATCGAAATTAAATGAAATGAAGATGTTTTTTTTTGGTAAGGTACTAAGGATAAATGAAATGAAGATTGAATGTTAAAAGAAAAGTGTTTTGTGTTTATTATATAAAACAAAAAAATTCCGAAGGATTAAAAATTTAAAATTAGGGATTTTTATTTTTAAGCCAAGAATGAAAAATACAGTTTTATTAAAAGCCCACTATTAAAAAACCGGTCCACTTTAATAAAAACACCTGAAAATACACGCTGAGCACATAGCCCAAAGCGCTAGCATTTTTTTTTCTTTTCCGCATATGCAGAATAGCGACAATTATATTCAATGTGCAACAACATCAATAAAAAATCCTATTTATACATACCTTTAGTCTTTTTTTTTTTTTTATATAAACATGTCAAAAGAACATAAAACACAAAAAATACCCTTATGGAGTCACATAAAACATGTCATATTCGTCGTTACAAAAAAACTGTCGAACAATGGCTATCGGTGCAGAGTTATTGTCGAAAAGGGGCAATCGACTTTGTACAATACCAGATGTGCTCTTTGCATGTTTTTTTTTTTTTTTTTTTTTTTTTTTTTTTTTTTTTTTCAGTTTGAGTGCCGCTTTTTTTAAAAGGTGAATTTATTTCTTATTAGGTGAACATCTTTAACATTGGGAACATAAGGTGGGTTTACTTATTATTAAGGGTTGGGAAGTGGACTTTAAAATCATTTACTTTTAAATTTATTCACTATAATTATAGTTTTAATTGTCTAAAAGATCAAAAAAGTATGAAGCAAAACAATATTGGATTTGATTTCATTAGAATTTCATGAGAAAATTCGTCCAACCATCCAATCACGTCAGTTTTGAATTTGCACATCCAATTCAATTCGTCAAAATCATCGAAACTAATCAAATTGGATTGAATTGGATCGGTCGGTTTGAGCGGATTGGTTTGGATCTTGAATACCTTTACTGTTGGAAATTGATCATATAAACGTAGCAGAATTTAAATTTTGTATGAGCATACTTTATATTAATATATGATGCAATAAAACATGAAAAACTATGGAGGGTTCATATCTCGTTCTCTTGATTGAAAGCCGATTAAGATGTGGATCCAAATGCTATCCACCAATTAGTTCTTTTAGTCACACAAATATCTGACCTCTAATTAGTCCACGCTAGGAGGAGACAGATGGATGACTTAGGCTATAAGAAAATAGAAAGAACGTAGAATAAACTTTACTAAGGCTTTCCCCTATGCTGAGTTCATGACTTGGGCCCCTTTTTATATATAGACTTGAGTGGAAAACTATTTTTCACTAAAGATGGGAGACAGCCATCCTAGTCTCATAGGCTAAGTGGTTAGTCCATTTGACCAAGTAATTGGTAATCAACACTTAATTTAGTTATTAAGTAATTAACACTTTAATTAATTAATAAGTCAATCATTCTATTTTCTTCTATTTATTCTTAGGCTCATTCAAGTTCATTTCTAATGCAACATCACACTTATTGGCGTGTGACCTTTTAGGTTCTAAGTAAATTCGATAGTGATTTTAAAATACTTTCTCAAATTAACTTAATTCGAGTAAACTTACTACTTTACTTTTTAGGTCTCCATAAGCCATGACCGACACCTAGCAGCATGTCATTGCTACCCAAATTAATTAAAAGGGAGAATAACATATCCAGTCTTGATTACAACACAATATTATCTCTCTATCATTCTATATTCTGAATCATAGTAGGATAGAATGTTGTCAACCCTAACATAATCCTTGAGGCTGAACACTTATGTGTAAATTCCATTCAATCAAGGAAGCTTGTTCTATGAAAATGTGGAATGTTGTCTCATATTGAAAAAATATAACCTTGCATTGTAGCTTATAAAGGACTTGAGCTACTCCTTTAATTGTCAATTAGTCTTGGAATGGATGCCTAAATTCTTTTATGGCCACACGTGCTCCCACGTTACCCAATATAAATTGTCCATGTGTTAGGCTTGAATGATGCTACACGTGCGGGGGTGTGTTGAGAGAAATATCTCATATCGAAAATGAGAGGCTTTGCACAGTGGTTTGTAAAGGTTTAAACTACTCCTCAAATTGCCAATTGGTTTTGGGATGAATGTATGTATTCTTTCATGGTATCAGAGCAGACTATCCATGTGTTGTGTCAAACGGTCACACGTGCTCCCACATCACCTAATATGAATTGTCCACGTATTGGTACAATTAAAATGTACCAATCCGCTTATTGGTGCAATTGAAATGTATCAATTCACGTATTTATACAATTTAAATGTACCAACTCACATATTGGTACAATTAAAATATGATAAAGTTACGCATTTGTACAACTAAAATGTACCAACCCACTTGTTGGTACAATTAAAATGTACCAATCCCACAATTGATACACATGAAATGTACCAAATGACATATCTAAACTTAGGCCGAGCGCTTAGACATCTATATATATTTTGTAATGGAGAATGAATCATGGCATGATTTTTTAGTTTAAAATATATTAAATAATAAAATATACAATTTTAGAATACAAAAATGCTAAAATTACTGTTGGTTGGCCCCGTTTGAGATTGCAGTGGAGGACCCAAAAGCTGCTGTAGATGACAATTCTCAATCACATACAGCAGTTTTGGTGTTTGGTAAAAAAATTAAAAACTATTTTTCCTTGCAATTCTCAACTCCCCACAGCAAAAACAGAAAATAGGTTTATAGGTGCTTTTGAAAACTGCAATGAATCATAACCAAAGGTTTAAATTTCGAAGTTTTCAGCGAAATTTCCCTGAAAATTTTGTTTTTCAGGGGTTCCGAAATTTTAACACCTATTCGACTAAATTTCGGAAAATTTCGAATATTTTGCCGAAATTTCGAATGCCCTTACAACAACTTTTTTGAATTTGAGCGAAATTTCGCTCAAATACCCAGCTTAACCCAAGCTCAAAATCAGAAAATCTCAAATACTCAGCCTAACCCTCGGCGAGGTGAGCTGCCCTCGTCGCCAGCCATCGCCGGAGGCAGCAGATCAAATGGCGACGACGTCGTTGGAGGCAGATCGAAGAGAGACGACGTCGCCGGAGCCAGATCGAAGAGAGATCAAAGGGTGATTGGGCAGAGAGGAAAGAGAAGAAGGAGAAAAGATCTTGGAGAGAGAAGAGATGAGGGAAAGGAAGGAGGAAAGAGATGAGGTCTGGTGTGTCTCTCTGCAGTGGCGTCTTAGACTAGGAAATAAGAGGTTATGGGAAGAAGGGAAGAAAGAAAGAAAGAAAAGAGAAAAGGAGGAAAGAGAAGAAAAAAGAAAAGAAAAGAGGAACTGAAGAAGTAGTTACGGGAAGAAACTAGAAAGGAAGAAAGAAAAGTCAAAAGAGATAGGAAGGAAAGAGAAGGAAAAAAAAAAGAAAAAAGAGGAAAAAAAAGAACGTTTATTGTTAATTGAGATTTGGGGCCTTTGGGCAATTAGAAAGAAAAAAAAATTTAGAATTTCGTTTAATTGTTTTAAACTCTAAACCCTAATACATTTATATATAAAAATAATTAAAAATACTTTAAAGGGCCTAAACCATAATATCTTAGTGTGCAGATTATAAAGAATAAAGAGTATTAGAGTATATATAATATATAAGATTTAGTGTATGAATTATAAAATATGAATATATTAATTTCATTTATTCATTGTACTAATTGTATTTAACAGTATTTGCCTCAAGCGCGTATTATATTCATCACATATCACATGAAACTTATTATATAATTTGGTTTCTTCAATATTTTTTATCAATGTAGTAGATAATATGTTAAATAAATATATGGTAAAGTTTCATTCAAAATTTATGTATTTTAATAGCAATTTCCGTCGAAATTTAAAAATCTTCGAAATTTCCGTCAAAATTTCCATCGAAATTTCCTTGAAACCCGAAATTTTATTCCTTGATCATAACAACAATGAATATTTTATTTTACTCATAATACCCTTATTGATTTCTATAATTTTTATTTTTTTATTTTAAATTAAAAAATATTTCCATTGTTAGTTATATTTTATATTGTAATAATTAATTATAATATTTTATTTATACGTTTAAAATTATAATATACCTAAAAAAATAATAGGCATACTTATTTTAATAATATTGTTCTTAAAAAAATTAATGCCAATAAAAATTTGTAGCCACAAATTTAAAAAATAAGTAAAAAAATATTTTATTTTTACCAAACAAATAAGTGAAAAGCACTTTTAGTATTATGTCTATTTTAATAATTATAAACCGTCACAATACTTTTATATTAACATTTACTAAACCCTTTGATACTGTTTTTTGCACTTACAACATTTTAGGAAATATAGTTTAACAAACACTCGACTGTTTTACTTTATAGTTGATTTTAGTTTATAACTGTTTTAGTTTATAATTGTTTTTTCTTACAGCAATATCAAATTAGTTTTTAATGTAAGTGCAAGAGTTTGGAATTATCCAATTTGTAATTAAGAAAAAAAAAACAATAAAAAGAGAAAAGATGCCAAGTGGATAAAGATTGGTGGCGGAAAAGAGGCCTAGTTATAGTTGTTGACTTCTTGGGATGAGCGAGGGAGTCGGGGGCAGCGGAGGAAACCGAGAAATTATGAGGAACTGAGAGACAGTGAGAGACTGAGGAAGACGAGTGAGACAGTGAGTGAGAGAGGTCCATGAAATCGGCGCCATCGTCGTCCCTTCTCTTTCTGTTGCCACGTGGCTGCTGTTCTTGTTCTTTTTCTTACAAGTTTGTCGTAATGGCCAAGAGCAAGAACAAGTCTCAACAACCTGCATCTCCTATGGTTCTCTCTTTTTCTCTTTCATTTCACTTTTTTTGTTTTCTATGCAATTCATTTCATTTTTAATTGCTTCATGAATTCTTTCCATTATTTTCCAATGTGAATTCAATAATACTGTGCTTGAGCCTCGAGGATTAAAGGACATTTAGTCATTTAGTCATTCCTGGAAAAATGTATTGAATAATCTGCCCCTTCACTTTGGTATTTTCATATTTTGACTGAAAATTAATCTGGGTATCCTATGAATTATGGGTTATGCCCAAACAAGTTACATAACTGTATAACTATTGGTCTGGGTCCTTTGCTCCTTTGTTTAACAGAGTTTCTGTTGACAGGGCTCTGAGCCTAGCCCTCCCAGGATTACATCAAATGTGAGGCAGAATTTGCAGCTCTTAAAGTTATGGAAGGTAGTTTACCTACAGACTACAGTCCTAGTGTCCTACTCACTACTCATTCATGCAAAAGTGTTAAATCTTCATCCATGTTTTATCTAATCTGGTAAACATCTTCTAGGAATTCCAAAAGAGAAAGTCTAGCACACCTAAGCATTCTACTAGTTACCGCAGAAAGAAGGTGCACAAGGAAGACCTTCCCCAAGACCCAGACCTCTATCGTGATCCTACCATGACCCTCTACTAGTAATACTCTCTGTCAGGTTCCTTTCTTCCATCATTTCTTCATTTCATCTGTACCCTTTTAAGCTTCTTGGGAAACTATTTCTCTTTTGGTTACTAAATTTCTATATTTTTTTTACTTCAGTACTAACCAGGGTTTTGATGATGCGGTGCCCGTCTTGCTTGTTGATGGGTACAACGTTTGCGGTTATTGGGCGAAGCTGAAGAAACATTTTATGAATGGGAGACTTGATATTGCTCGCCAAAAGCTAATTGATGAACTTATAACTTTCAGTATGCTAAGAGGTTTGCACTTTCTTCTATATATAATGAATAAACATCGTACTAGGTGGTTAGATCTAATTATAGGAAACTTGAGCCAACTTTGACAGAGTGCTGTGAAATGATGGCTTTAAGAAGAAAAGGATTAAAAGAAGAAGAATAAGGTTTTGTCTGGCTACTAGAAGTTGTGGTGTTAGTTTCTTATCAAAATAAGGAAAAAATAAGAAAGAAGTTGTGGTGTTAGTGAGTCTGTTGTGTAGTGAATGAACATATTATGTACAAGTCCTTGCAACAGAGCTTTTACATCATATGTAATTAGTTTAACACATCAACTTTCTGGTTTTTTTTGTTTTTTTCTAAATTTTATTTCTTTCTGGCCCTTTCCCAGTAGTTATGTGCCTTAACAAATACAACTGGAACAAGACTGTTGAACAATCTAGGTGGGGCATGGGCTTTGGCATTCTTCTTTTAAGTTTTTACACTAACATACGTGTATTTGGTAATTGTCATTTACTCCTGACGTGGAGTGAAGGCGCAAAAATTGACAGTGCAAACTAAATTGATCTAACTTAAATTTATAACTAGCTGAGTGTCTGATTTCTTATTTTCTATGTCACTTAGTTATTTATACTCACTGATGGAAATCCTATAAATTAAATCAGTGTGCACCAGGGTTGATCCGACTATTCTTTTGATTTTTTGTTAACAAAGAGCAAAGGCAAAATATTTTTCAAGTCTCCTTCTAATGGCATCCCAGTATATTTTGTTTAGTTTCATCAGCAGCTTCATCAAGTTTTTCTGTAATATAATACTTAGAAAAGAATTTCTATGATAACTTAGTGACTCAATGATGTGTGTATCATGTTGAATACTTTTCAATGGAATGGGTTTTCTAATTCTTTTTTTTTTTTTTTTTTTTTTTTTTTTCTATATCTGAATGTCATTATGTCACCTATTTATTTCTCAAACATTTCCAGAGGTGAAAGTGGTGGCTGTATTTGATGCCATGATGTCTGGACTCCCCACACACAAGGAAAATTTTGCCGGGTACCATTTATGAACTCAAACTGCAATTATCTGTTGTGATTTACTACTTCATTAAAATCTTGACTTGTTCTACTGTCCTTTTGCATGTGCATGTTTGTGAGTGTAATTTCACTTGTTGCTTCCAACATTCTCATTTTGTTTGAGTTCAGTATACTTGTGTAATTACTTTGAATTTGGATGATGAGCCTGACGTGAAAGGGCTTTAATCTTCAACATGTAAACCTTGAATGACTTGAATGCTCTGGAAATAAGAATATGCCAATGCATGTTCAAAGAATATAATTTATCCAAAACCACACAAAAATCTAGTCACATATTAGTCAAAAATTGGCGAACATCTCAATTTTGACTCAACTTGATTTGAGACATTTATTAAACATACATCATCAAGAGTTTTGATATGTGTTTTGCAGATGAGCTCCAATGCGAGTTCAAGGAAATCACTGTTTGAAATGGTTTTGTTTGAAACATTTCTAGGGGAATATTTCTCTTCATTTGTTACATTTAAAACTCATACAGGAGATCATTTTTGGGGTCATTTTCTTACACAAACAAGGTCAGATGACCAAAAACGAAAAATTCCATTTAACCCTTGTGTTTCTGAAACATTATTCATTTTATGGGCCTTGCATGATGACATTTTGAATCAGATATCAGGAGATTCAGGACTATATAATGGCGAACATACTTGCATGTTGCCTCCTTTTGAAAGAGATAACTTAAGAAACATTTTTGTAGTTGACTTTAGTTGAATGGTTAAATGGTTTTCTGTTTTCTAGACTTTCCATAAATGTTTCTCTCTTTTCTTTATTTATTTAATTGTTGGGAAAAGAGACGTATTAATGAATATATTGTTCTTTTATTCGTGAAGGTCAAGTTCATCTTCTTGAAACTTCTTTTTTAACTTGATCAGAAATGTTATATTCAGAATTTCAGATGTTAATTTGTATATTTTATTAAATCCCCTTGGTACTAAATAACTTCATCTAAGGCATTATTGCTAAGAATTCACAATGTTGCAGTGTTGATGTAGTTTTCTCAGGTGAATCTTGTGCTGATGCTTGGATTGAGAAAGAGGTGAGGAATGACTTGAAGCTGAAACCAACTTTAGAATTGTGCAGTCCAAAAATGGAAAATATGTTGGTTTGTTAAATCTGATTTGAGTTCCCAGTTCATATTTTGTTGGTAACACAACATCCCATGCTTGCCTTTTTATTATTTGATGTAGGACCCCTCATATGCAATTGAGAAAGTGGTAAAAAATGTGATGCAGGATGAAGAGATTTAGTAGGCATTGATACCAATTATAATGCTGGATCTTTAGTTCATCACTGCATATAAGAGTTACTTAACCAGGCCCTTTATTTCAAGTGGTTTAGGAAGTTAGGATTGGGGGTGGAAAGATTTAAGGAAACCAAGGATTTATGATGAAAGAAAGGGGAAAAGGTTTGTAATTGAAGGAAATAAGAGGAACCCAGGTCAGTGGTTTTGTTTTGTGGCTATGAGTAGAACCCCGAGAACAGTAACTTTGTTGTTGTAGAAGCAACAAGTCGTAGTTAAGAAACAGGTGGCTAAGTTTAGGTGGAGATAGGATTTTGGAATAGAATTGGTGTTTCTTAGTATATTAAACACATCAATTACAGGTAGAGTGGAACAGAGAACCACATCATCCCAAAATCTGCACCTAGCTCATTCCATATTACCACCAAACATAACTTCTTGTCCAATCCCAACAAATCAGAGTCCTCGTCAAAATACAATGTCATAAACACAAAAATTTCACTACTAGGCAGATCAAAGCTACTTATAGAATCACTGGACCGATGGTCAATTTCTGCCAAAGGACGAGACTTGGGTACGATTGAAGAGGAGGTGTGTGTGTGGCCTTTGATGGGGTCGAGTAGAAGAGGAAAAGGGATATATTGTGGTAGAGCTATGCAAGTGATAAGAGAGAGATGTAATGCTAATTAAACAATATTTAAACATAAAATAATAATCTAGTTTTTGAACAATGAGGAAAGGAAAATGTCTTCAGACCTCGCCAACCAGTTTCGTGTTCTTCATTTTTGATCAGTTGATTTCCATCAAACCAAACTCAATCCCAGTTTTCTCAAGAAAAAAAAAAAAAAGTCTATCCAAGTAAAAAACAAAAAGGGTTGTAGTTACTAGTTAGAGTACTACTGTATTAGTGTAGTTAGGGTTAGTGGTGATATGGGATAAGGTGCCAGTAGAGGTTATTTTAAACATGATGTAGGTGATGGAGGTAGAAAAGCCAGTCAAAAGGTTTCAAAGAGCTAAAATGTTATTAAGGGCAGTTTTGGAAATAAAAATAAAGAATGGAGTGCAAAAGTAAAAAAGGGAGTGCAAAAGTAAAAAAGGGAGTGCGAATATCGGCTCCCAAAAGTTCAAGAAACTATTTGTATTGAAAAATAACATAGAAAAACCTCATTATAGTATTAATTATATTAATCACAATTTTTTTAATATGGTGTGTCATACACCCCTTTAACCTTATAAGAATATGGCATCTCATTGCAATTTCAAAGGCTTAGGCATTGTCTTGAAAACTAAATTATAAATGAGAAAGAAAAATAGATTTTTTTTTTTTTTTTTATATATAAAATTGGAGTGAATGCAACAGGCATGTATTGCTTGTTATATGACATCACATCCTTCCTTCTCTGTTATGGAGATCAGTAACTTAATTTCTGTTTCCTTAATGATTGTATATCCAAATAGTAGGGTTTCTCTTCCTAAATGTTTTTACCTTTGCAGATTTGATTACCCTACGTCTCTACAACACTTAAATTATGCGAAAACTGAACACAAAAAGTTATGTTGATCAAGAGTGGAGCCAAAATTTCTCTTTTTCCTTGTTTCTTCTTTTTGAGGCTGGAAATATATGAAATTATATCCACATGTGGAAATGAAATGTCAATATATGGCTATGTAGAGTACGTGGTCAATGCAATGAAGGTTACATTTCTGACAGTATGGTTTTAAAAGAGGCCATATATTGGTCATACTATTACTCTCGTTCTGGTCCATTTGTTGGTCACAATTATTAATTGTCTTAATGAATAATACAAAGAACTTGTTTTAGTTGTAGTTGTCTAATTAATAAGATGATAACTCTCTAGAAATGCATCTGTGTTGGCATGCTAACTGTTTGTTGCAATGGTAACCTACAAAGTACTGGTATTTTTTTCATGAACATTTTTCTTGGAGAAAGACCATAGCACAAATGCATTATAGTTATTGGAGGACTTTCTGAAAGAAGATAAGGGTGTGGGGAGTAGGGAGAAGGTTTTTCTTATACATACTTCAAAGGTTATTTCCGTGCATGGCATCAGCTGCAGGAACCTCCTCGCCAGGCAGACCCTAGGGCTGAGAAGTTGTGAATTACTTGGGTTGTGGGCAGGGCCCTCATATCTCTTCTAATCTAAGAGTCTTATATTTCTTAAACATTACTTGGTACAGAAAGAGTTGCATCATGTTGGCAGTATAAAAGTTTGAAAGAACTTGATCTCCTTCATGTCAGTTTCTCATACACAACTGCGTTTGTGCACTGCTCTAGGCCCGGTCAGCTTTGCTATAACATTTTCAGTTACTCTCTGCTGTAGAAGCTGATTTTCTTGTTGCATCTTGTATTTGTTTCTCTAATATGTTTTGTGTAATCTTTTTTTTTTTTTTTTTTTTTCCCCTTGATCTATAACTTGTGCTTTTTGTGTATGTTACAGGTTGCAGCCTTAAAGGAGGATGGATGTCCCAAAGTGTGGGTTGTGACTTCTGATCATATTCAGCAGCATGCAGCACATGGAGCAGTATGTTTTCTCCTCATAATTCCAATTTAAATGAGAAATTTTTTGTTGGTCCTATAACTATTATGTAAATTTGGACTGTTATCTTTATCAAACTACTTCAATTATCAAGGAGTTCCATTTTTTATGCAGAAAGTCTAAGCATATAATATATTTGTATTTCCCTGTACTACATGTCCAGTCTCTGGCTTCTGTGAGCTTTGCTGCTTGTGCAGCATACTATATACAGCCAAAACCTTGAGATGCTGGTTGGGTTTAAGTGGTGCTTACTAATCTTTTGCAAGTAATCTATTTATAATTCCTGTGTTTTTCATGTTTATACGTCTTGTACAACTTCTTTGGTTTCATGACTCAGTGGAGCACTCTTGCAAGCTAATTCTTTTTATTATTTTTTTAAAACAGTTATTATTTTAATGCCTTAAAGCCCATCACTTTCTTTTATTCTTTTAAATTGATTGTTTCTTTCCTATAAAGACTAGTCATTAATGCGGCTCTCCGCAGTCATATATATAGCCTTTATCAATCTAGTACACAACTGATGTTGGACTTAATACTTACTAAACTGGAGTAGCACAATCTCCCCACTCAAAACAATGATTTTCTCATCTGGGTCCACAATCAAATCCTGGCAATCTTGTCAGACCCTAACTTGTGCTCCAGTCCCTCGTACTTACATGACTATACCGGGTTGGTTCTGATACCATTTGACATGATTTGGGGATGCGTTTGTCACATCAGTACGATACTTCAAAAGGACTAGTCACTAATGGTATCGGGTTGGCTATGATACTATTTGTTATTACTGAGTGACACTCGTCACATCAGTGCTCTACCCCAAAAGGACTAGTCACTAATGAGCCCCCTGTAATCACTTATATAACCCAGATCGACCTAGTACTTGACTGTTGGGACTCAACACATTCAGATTGGGGTATCACATTACTTCTCCACTTCTATCTACTCGTCAATCTGTTAACTTCAGTTAAAATAGTTGTGAGTACTCCAACATACAACACTCTCAGTTTTTCTTTTAATAATAAACTCCATTTCATATGGGTGTTTGGCCGCCTCTATTTTCCCTTTCTAGTCCTGTTCATCTTGTTATTCAATCTTTTATTGTTTAGAATGAGGTTAAATTGAGTGCTTAGTCCATTTCAAGACAATGGATTTAACAGGGGTAAATAGGAAAGAAAGAAGATCTTTATCAAAAGTTTTGGAGTCAGAACTTTCACTTTCATTAATCTTTGTAGCGATGAGACCTAGTGGCATTGGCCCCTTCTTGAAACAAATAAAAAGTATGTTTCCATACATCATGGTTGTGGGATAGCATTTTTTTTTTTTTTTGTAGCATTGCTATTCCCTTATAATTTGAAAAACAAGATATAGGCATTAGGCACCTTGATGTTCACATTGCTGATGCTCTTCAACATTTGCTGAATTATGACCTTAGCAGCCTGATATAGATTCTTTTACTGTTATCTTTCAGGGAGCCTTCATTTGGAGTTGCAAGGCATTGGTTTCTGAGGTGAGGCATGTTAACTTTATGATATATTGGCATTTTATTTAATGATCTCGGGTAGTTTGGACAATCCAGTATGTAGTTAAAATCTTTATTTCTGTTCTTGTCTTAACATCCATGTGTTAGGAACGGTTTGTTTCATTCATAACTCCCATTTAATATTTAATTGTTAGAGCCGAAATGCTTATGAGTTCCTTTAGACTTGTAATCCTTTTTTCCATGTTATGCTTTTGTCCTCTCTCGCTGTTTAGTGATTGACTGTTAGAATGCAATTCATATGATTACATTATATAAGACATGCTTTTGTTTATTTTCAGTTAAAACTTACAATAAGATAGAAATGAGAGAGTTGCATGGGGCTAAAATCCCTATAATTTGATGTATGAATCTCAATTTAGATGCATTGCTGTTTTTATATATCATGTAAACTCTTTTTTCTTTTTGGTAATTTGAGTATAGATTAAAGCATCACAGAAGGAGGTTGAGATGATGCTTCAAGAACACAGGTTTGTTCTACTTGACATGAAACTTTGTATCTTATTTTCTGCTCTTGAAAAAGTATAAATGTATGAGTTATGTTCATGCATTTTCATTTCTTCCTTATAGCATTCAGAACTATGAACTTGTGCTACTCTAGAATGGCCTTAAATGTGCTTGAGGATAACCAGAAAAAGCTATTCCCACTACCACTTACCAATTTCTGGGATCAAAAGATGCAGCATTTATCATGTTCAGAGGAAATGTAGTGTTTGCAGCACCAGATTATAAACAACACTATCTTATAGGATCTGACTGTTTTACATGTTTATTGTTCTGGTTAAGGGCTATGCTGCTTGATTTTTTTAACTTCTGGAAAAATGCTCTTGAGTTGAGTCCTTACAGGATGAGAACTTTGGACATTTCGGTGGTGTTCACTTGGGTTGATCCATGATTGACTCACAAAGAGAAATTCTACACGTATGGTTGTTAGGGTGAGATCTAATTAGGGGAAGTTTCATGCCTTTAAGGAGGGGTGTCTGACCTGCAGACATTTCCCATGCCAGCCTAGCAACCTGTATAACTTGAAGAGTCTAGTCTATGATTTGAGGACACCGAGACCAGTGTCATGTGTCGGCATGGTCACATGACTCACAGGGTGAACGACACATCAACTTCCAAATGTACATACCTGTCGACATGCCAATAATTATGAAGATGATAACCATGTGTAATTTTCTTGACAAAAATGCTCGGCATTGTGATAATGTTGCATTCTTTTTAAGTAAATGGTGTAAAATTAAGTATTTAAAGAAGTGATTGACACGTGTGAATACGAGAACTGTGTCCTCAGAAATTTTTTTATGATGGAAGAAGTGTCCTACGAATCATAGGTTCTAGTACAATAAGATTAATGAAGCATTCGAGGTTCTTGTTCTGAGTATCATCATCCCAGAGTTTGCTGAAAGATGCCAACTATTGATTTCTGGTTTACCATTTCAGGTCTACTTCTTTTCAAGGGAAATTATTAAAGCACAATCTTGACTCAGAAGTTGTAGATGCTCTCAAGGATCTTAAAAGAAAGTTATCTGAACCAGAATCAACTAGTTGATCAGGTTTAGTTTCCAGGTCAAGCTCTCATGGATCCTAGAAAGAAGTTATGTGATGCTTAGCCTGTACATATGGTATAGGATACTGATGTACTGGTTGTCATTCTTCAGCAAGTTGTAGTGCAAATCAACAGTTGCCATGGCCATTGAGGAATTACTTTAGGGTTCTACAGTGCAAGGGATTTCCATACGTTGTTTTCAATTAGTTGCATGTAATATAAGACATTCAAACGTGTGGATAAGTTGCTCGTCAAAATGTAATGTTTCTCATGTATTAATGACTTGATAATAAATTCTTGTTGAGAGAAGAAAAACCTTTTTCCTATGCTTTAGATTCTGAGTCTTACTCCACCCATCATCATCACTTGAGCTAATCTTAAGGGCGGCATGAGATAAGAATAATCTTAATTACACTAATTCTTACCTCAATTTTTTTGAGGTCAAGTGAGATGACATACAAAGCATCTCAGTTTCTAAGTTGGAGTTTATATGAGATACAAACATGTCTAAAGGTATCTGATTGGATCAACCTTTCAGTCTTTGAATAAGAAAGATGAAATATTGGCCAAAAAAAAAAAAGAATAAGAAAGATGAAACATCAAGGTCTTGTTCTATTTGTAAGATAAATATCCAGATGGATAGTAGTTTAGCACGATTTTCGTTTTGCTCAAGCCTACAAGTTAACCTCCTCTTACTCATTAGGATAGGAGGTAGAGTAGAATCCGGTTGGGATTTAATATTAGACTAGGAAATAAATAGTTGTCTAAAAGATAATATAAATAAAATAGAAGTTTTCAATCGAATATTAAGAAAGACAGTCATTTACTTATTCAGCATTTTAATCTAGGAAAATTAAGTGGGCGGGTTGTCTTGTTTTCTACTTATTAATTTCAAAATTAATTTTTTTTTTTTTAAGGAATAACGAAAAATTACAATACAAAATTATGATTTTCAACAACCATTTGGTCATAGATGCAAATAATTTTTTTTGTATGAAGTGATTCTGCATTCAAATCTAATAGACGATAATTGATTAATAAATATATAAAAACTGCGACTAAAACTACTATTGTGGAGCTGAAACAACCCATAGCCAAAGAATAAAATTTCGGGTTTCGAGGAAATTTCAATGAAAATTTCGATGAAATTTTTTAAATTTTGACAAAAATTAGACAGAAATGACGAAAATTTTGAATGAAACTTTACTATATGTTTGTTTATCATATTATTTACTAAATTGATAAAAAATATTGAAGAAATTAGGGGTGGGCATTTACTACCGAAACCGAACTCATACCATACCGTACCGTGTCAATGTTATACCGAAAAATAATACCGATTATATACTGTATCGTACCGAGTCTAAATCGGTATGGTATAGGTATGAAACTTTCAATACCGTAAAATACCATACCGTACCGATATATTTTTTATTTAATATTTTTTTAATTAAGTGTTGTCATATTAGTGGCTATTTGGGCAAGTCTATAGACTATAATAGACTTGCCCACAACAAATTTTATGTTCCAGTATAATCTCTAAATCCTCAAGTACTAAGTAGTGTTTATTGCTTGTAACAACTACTATTGTGTATTTGTCTTGGTTGTTTGTAATAAGCTATAAGGCTTAAGTACTATCATTGTATATTTGTGTTGACCACTTGTAATAAGCCATAAGGCTTAAGTACTACTATTGTTTTTTATTGTTTTTTACTGTTTGTACTTTGTAATAAGCCATAAAGCTTAATTATTTTGGCTTTGAGGACTGTCAGATTGGGTTTTGTTTTATTTTTTGGTTGGAAAAACGTATTTCTTTTTTGTTGTTAAATATTATTTTTTGACAAAAAAAAGAAGTTTAAAATGTTGGTACATACCAAATTCATAGAACAATGGTATGGTACGGTACCAGTTTTAAAAATGTCCATACCGTACTGATACCGTACCGAATAAAAATTTCGGCATGATATAAGTATAGGGCTCATACCGTACCATACCGTACCGTGCCCACCCCTAGAAGAAATCAAATTATATAGTAGGTTTCATGTGATATAAGATGAATATAATACACGCTAAAGACAAATACTGTTAAATAAAATTAGTATAATGAATAAATGAAATTAATATATTATCTATACTCTATAATATGTACACTAAACCCTATATATTTTATAATCTATATTCTATATAGTTTAGGATATGGTATATGATATTAAGGTTTAGGCCTTTTAGGGTATTTTAAATTATTTTTTTATATAGAAATATATTAGAGTTTACTAGTTTAGGATTTAAAAATAACTAAACGAAACTCCAAAACGGTCAAACGAAATCCCAAATCATTTTTTTTCTTTACAATTACCCAAATGCCCCAAACGGCCAAACCCCAATCAAACCTAAACCTTTTAATTTTTTTTCTTCTTTTTCTTTCCTTTCTTTCTCTTTAGTTTTTTTTTTCTTTTCCCCTAAGGCTCCAGCAAGTTCAGCAACTTCCCTGTTTTTTCTTCTTCTTCTTCTTCTTCTTCTTCTCTCTCTCTCTCTCTCTCTCTCTCTCTCTCTCTCTCTCTCTCTGCTCTCTCTCTCTCTCTCTCTGCATCTCCCCCTGCCCTCACCCCATTGCCTTTCTCTCCCCCTACCGCCGCCCTGCTCTTTCTCCCTCGATCTCCCCCTGCCGCCCGCTGCCACCGCTCCATTTTTCTCCAAAAACCCAAAACTAGATCTGTATGCACCGCCGAAAATTTCGCCGAAATTTCGAAGATTTAGACGAAATTAATCTGAAAATTTAACAAATATAGGTTTCAATTTTGACACCCAAAAAAATCGAAATTTTTGATGAAATTTCACCGAAAATTTCAAAATTTAACACCTTGCCCATAACATAAGCGAATGGCGCCAAAACTAATATTGTGGAGCTCATTGAGTTGCCAGTAAAAGTTAAAGCATCAGCCAAGAAGTTTGCTTGTGGCAAAACATGATTAGACATAATAACTTCAAGGCTTATTCGCGTCAATGCCCCCTGAAAGTAACTTCGACTTTCAATTTGCCCCCTGAAACTTTATTTCTCTCACTTTGCCCCCCGAATTTTACAAATAACCATATTCCGTCAAGTCCATTTATTCGTCCGTCAAAAAGCCTACGTGGCGCTTACGTGGAAGGGGTAATTAGGTCTTTTACTCGACGCAAACCTGAATCACCCTGACATGTTGCCAAATCGGCTCCACATCAGCATTTAGTGGGACCCCCAACTGTAATTGAACCCATTTCCCTCTATTTTAGCCACTTTTCCCTCCAGTTCCTTAATCTAAGCCCTAAAAATCTGCTCTCTTTTATCCTGTACACTTCTCTTCATCTTTCTCAAAACCTCTACACCGCCATGAGCAACTTGAGCCACCAAAGCAGTAGGCAGCGTGCTGTGGGTGCTAGGGGAGAACAGATTCGCTGCTATTGTGATAGGGCCGCTCGATTTTCAACTTCTTGGACTGACCGCCACCCAGGAAGAAGGTTTCATTGTTGTCCACTATCTTTGGTGGTAGGTATTTGAGCTTTAAAATTTCTAATTTTTGTGTATACAAAATGGAAAATGGGTTTGATTTATTGTTGGTGTTGGTGCAGAGGTCCAAAGGCTGTGGGTTCTTTGAGTGGTTTGATCCTCAAATCTGCGACCGTGCGAAGACTATCATACCTGGGCTATTGAAAAAAATTGGAGGGTTGGAAACTCAAATTTCAAGGGGGAAAGCAAGGGAGAAATGTCTGTGGTTTGGGTTGATTTTGTCGTGGGGTTTTTTCATTGTGTGTATTTGTTTTGGTCTGGTGTGGCAGATGGGGTAGAGTGTGTATGTGGAACTGGTTTTTGGATTTGCAACATTTGTTGGGTAGTTTTAGGGGTTTAATGTACTATGTAGTTTTCGTCCTGGCTTCATCTTGAACCTTGTAAATTTTGTCAAAGAAAACCCCTATATTTGAACCTTGTAATGTAATGCTGCATTTCTTGGCAGTGGTTCAACCTTGTAATGTTCTATTTGGCAATGAAGTTGAAATTTAGTATATGTATTTCCTTCCTTACCTCATTTTTTTGTAAATGTGATTGCATGAGCATAATTGAACACTATTTTTAAACATGGGTTTAGATATGTATCTGCCACAAATTAGATTGAATACAAACTGACTTTTCATGAAGCTCAAAATACACAAAATAAATGAGCTCACAAACTGTATTTCCAAAATACTCTCTCACCCTAAACATATCTAATTGTCTTTCCAAAACCTTAATTGTTCACAAACTGTCTTTCCAAAATATTTTCCAAATGTCATAATGCAAAAGTCAGTCATGGATAAAAAATGCCAAAGTCAGAAGGGCTTCTTCTTCATGTACAACTTCTTGCACTTCTTCTTATGAGCTTCTGAATCCACCCTTTTTGCAGGAGACTTGTATCTCTTGTGACCACTTTCTTGCTGTGATGTAGATGGTTGCTTGGATTGGGACTGTGGAGGTTGGGCAGTGCTTGAAAGAGGTTGTGAAGGTTGGGCTTGAGATTGAGATTGTGATTGGGCTTGTGATGACCTTGCAGCCTGCCTTGTGGTCCTCTGTTGTGTAGGTCTTGTCTGACCTTCACCCCTCTTAACCTGTATAAGTAACCATCACAAGCAAAATACCACAGTTGTTATTGTCAAGTAAGCATGGGATTAACTAGTATAGATAATATTCGTAACTCACTGTCAATTTTGAAGATCTAGTCTGATTTTGTGTGGCTTGCCCTTCCTGTTGGGATGCGTCCTGTGATGTGCTCTACAACAAAATACCAATATCACTGTCTAAATAGGCTAACCAGCTACGCAATTATTCTTTAACATAGTCAAGATAGGTTACCTGACTGCTGCCTCTAGTCTTCATCTTAGGATAGGACCTGATGTTGTGGCCTTCATCCCCACATCTGCTACATCTTATCTTTATATTAAACCTTCTCAACTTATGAGCTTGACTTGGAGGTCTTGGGGGCTCATTTGGAGCTCTGATCCTAGCCTTCTTAGGCCTTCCAGGTTGCTTGTGAAACCTTGGTGGCATCAATGGGTTATCCCCAGTCTTCACCCACAAGTCATGGCTTGTCATAGGCTCAATCATTGGCTTGTAGGTTCTCTCATAAGTCTCTTTCTTATAACAGTCAGTGACAAAGTCTTCAGGCTCACCATGAAAGTTACTAATGGCAGCACATGCATGTACACATGGCAGGCCACTAAGATCCCATACCCTGCAACTGCATGTTTTTTTGTCCAAGTCCACTCTGTGTGACTTCTGGTTGTGGTCCATCACTTGGTATTTTTTCTCCCCTGCCAATTTAGGAATGCACCAGAATGCCTCTTTCTTGTAATCCTCAATGATTTTATGGATTCTTGGTCCTACAGAATGCCTCCACCTATCAACTTGTGCTCTCCTACCTGCTGTCAACAACAACAGATATAGCCTAATTCTCTCTAACATAGTCAGAATAGGCTTGTCTCTTGCCTCTAGTATAGCCTTGTTAAAGGCTTCGCAGTTGTTATTGTGGAGCTTGTCACACTTGATATTTGTGCTGAAATGGGACTTAACCCAATGTTTTGCATGTCTCTCGCAGAGCCACTTGAATGCTGCATCATCCATATCACGCATCTTTTTCATCTCAGCATCAAACCATTGCAGTGTGGTTGCCCTTGCTATATTCTCCATCTGATGCTTCAAGGCTAACCCCTTGTGTTGAGTATTAAAGTTAGCATAGAGATGTTTCAGACAGTGTCTATGCTCTGCATGTGGGAACAACTCACCAACTGCATCTATCAACCCCTTCTGCTTATCTGTCATAAAGATATATGCATGAGAGTGCTCAATACACAAGTCCACTGCTAACAACTCTAAAAACCATCTCCAAGTGGAATAATTTTCAACCTCGACCACGGCATAAGCAATGGGGAACATGCCATTATTGGCATCAACCCCAACAGCAGACAAGATCTGACCAGGATGTGGACCCTTGATATGACAACCATCAAGACCTATGAATGGTCTACATCCATCAAGGAACCCTTGCTTAAGTGCTCCTAGACATATGTAAATCCTTTCAAATCTTGGACTCTCACCTTCTAGCTCTGATTTAATAACAACTGTGGTCCCCACATTTTGCTTCCTCAACTCTGCAGCATAATCCCACAAGTTTGCATATTGTTCAGTATAGGTGCCCTCTACAATTTTTGCTGCTTTCTCTTTAGCTCTATATACCTGTGAATCACTAACATTAACCTTACATTCAACCCTCACTTGCTCTTTGAAGCCTTGCAAATTCCAATTGGGATTGCAGCTAAGTTGATAAGCATACTTAGTTGCCAACCAATTGCAATTAACAGCCCTATTTTTTGTAGACTTGCTGCATTTGTGCTCCACTTTTAAAGTTTTCACAATCAGATCAACACTCCCATTAATAGCTGATGCAAACACCACAAAGGGACATTTCTTATGGACACATATGGCTCTCACAGCATCTGGGTCATTCTTGTAAAATTTTAACTCTCTCTCAGTCTGAATAGAATATTGTCTTACTGCAGCCCTAAATATATCTGCAGTAGCATATCTTTGCCCCAAACAGAACTGCACATTCTTCATATCAACTTCAGGTCTAAAGACTACACATTTAGATATATCAAACTTTGGGAGTTTGCCCCTTGATCTGCTGTCAACATCATCACATTCAGAAGAAGACCCTTCATAGTTGCCAATCCCATCAGAATGAGTACTATCTGAAACTTGCTCATCCTCTTCCAAATCAGGTCTGTCAGGTGCAGTGTGATCCACATAACTCTCATACAGTGTCTCATCCTCTTTCAAAATATTCAGCTCTGAGTCACTATCCATATAATCACTATCATACCAATATGAATCACTTGCATCATCCTCATCCACCCCAGGCTCACCAGTATCCTCATCTACCCCAGGCTCACCAGAATCCTCATCCACCACAGGCTCACCAATATCCTCATCCTCACCAGGCCCATCAGTATCTTCATCCTCACCAGGCCCATCACCATGATTATCTTCTATATCTGCACCTTCAACATCCACATTGGCAAGTACATCTGTCAATAACTCATCTAGTGTCACACTTTGTATCCTTTCATTTCCTTTCAAATAAAGGCTAATCTCCCTACGGTTACCAGATGGTATTGCCTCAATTAAATCCAATATCATTTTGTCAGTTTTAATCTCAACCATGGAATTCTCAGCCCTAATGTAGAAACCAACATCGATATGGCCTAACAGTTTGGCAATGCCATTTAGCTCCAACAATGACACAAAATCCACACAACAGTGGTCAAACCAACTTACACTGCCACCAACATAGCTCAGGTTGCCATCAATACACACTAGTTCACCCCCATGAAAGACTTTAAATGTTACCTCTTCTGGACCAACTACAAATAACACAAAAAGACAAAACCTCATTACTGTAAGTAACTACCTTCATAAATCCACACAAATAAATTTCACAAACCAAGTACCACTTCATTCAACAACACAATCCAAGTTAACACATTTTTGAATTCTAACAAATATGACAAATTATGATATAATAGGTCGATGTTGTTTTCAAAATATTAAACTGCAAAAGACATATTAAAGTGAAATTTGTCCAATTAAAAACATGTTTTTTGGGTTATTAATCAATTTCAAAATTAATTTCAACCTAACAGTCAATGACAAAAGGAAAACAGTATAGCCCTAAAAGACAAGAGCACATGTGACCACCGACAAAAAAAGACTAAAGGAACCCTAACACAGCCTCAATAATGGAGATGAGCAATAAAAAAACCCAAAAGCTTGGGACCATTATCATCGATACAAACAAAGTGTAACCCTAAAGTAAAACCATATATGCCCACTTACTTTCCATCGGTCCAGCAGATCCGTATTCCTTGAGCACCGTCATGTTCCACCCAAGAATACTGTGAAACACCCTTTTCCTTCCAGTAGAATCGAAGCTTCTACAGAGATTTACCTTTCCTTTTCGATCTGCACAAACCTCTTTCTTCCCCTTTCTTCCTTTTCGCTCTGCACAAACCCTTTTTCTTTTGATTTGCACAAACCCTTTTTTGTTGAATATTTTCTTTATTTTCTCTGTTTACAACTTAACCCCAATTAGCAGGGAAATGGGTTCAATTACAGTTGGGGGTCCCACTAAATGCTGATGTGGAGCAGATTTGGCAACATGTCAGGGTGATTCAGGTTTGCGTCGAGTAAAAGACCTAATTACCCCTTCCACGTAAGCGCCACGTAGGCTTTTTGACGGACGAATAAACGGACTTGACGGAATATGGTTATTTGTAAAATTCGGGGGGCAAAGTGAGAGAAATAAAGTTTCAGGGGGCAAATTGAAAGTCGAAGTTATTTTCAGGGGGCATTGACGCGAATAAGCCTAACTTCAAATAAATGTTAAGCATAATTCATCGTTATAATAACTCAGCATAAATGGATATAAAGTGGATCGATCTCCCCCATTTCTCGCATTGAACGGAAAGCCCATGAAAGTAGCAGATTAGAAAACCACGCCATTGATGGAGTAGCAGATGCTGCAGATCCTTTCCCAGTCTTTTCTTCAACAACCTCTTGTTCATTTAGTAAGCTTTATTCATATAGGATTTTAATGAACTTTTGTAGAGTATTTAAAAGTTATTTACTTTGGTAGAGTTTATGGATTTTTAATGACTTTTATAATCTTCACATAAACTTTGGTAGAATTTTGTTTAGAGTTTTAACAGAGTTTGTCTGACATTCTAATAACTTTAATAGAGTTTTTAATTGTTTATCTTAAGATTTCTCTAATATATTTTTTATTTTTTTATCCTCCATATTATTTATTAATTAATTTGTCATTGCAATCAAACCAACATAGTCAATGCTGAAAAGATAAATACATGCAAATATTTAGGTTTCATGCATCAACACTAAATACGTGCAAATATTTCGTAACTGTCCACCAATCATTGATTAATTACAACTGATAATTAATTTGAGTTGAATACTTTAATTTTACCACGACTGCTATTGCAATTAGGTTCTTATAAACAAATGAACCTTGCTTGATTTCCTATAAAGTTTAGTAGTTACTTGTTCCCAAGAGAAGTGTCATAGTATTTAATACCAGTTTAAATATTTCATGTTGACATAGTACGCTGGCATTTGAAATTTAGGAAAACATAAAAAGATTTGAAACATTAGCTACAAATTGTCTCATTTGAAGAGGATGAACAAGGTAATTTACGTACAGAAATGAAGTTTATAGGCAAAGGTTTTACTAGATGTATTTGTTATAACCAACGCCTTTTTAAAAAAAAAATGTTAAATTTTGAAATCCATAATCTATAGAAATCTTTAGGAAGAATGATAGACTTTGCTATTTGTATTTTACATTGTAAAGTCTATGAAACTCCATCATGAATACCACATAACTTTTATAGACTTTATAAAAGTGAATGGAAAATGCTAGAGACACCTTATTCTTATACCACATTTGTGGTACCACATGATGTAGCTTCTTAGCTACCCTTGATTTTTTTTCCTCTCTCCCTCTTTCTCTCTCTCTCTCTTTAGATTAGGAAGCCACATCATGTGGAACCACAAATGTGATATAATGACATGATCTCCCTACCTAAAAGTGAATACCACTAAACTTTTATAGATTTTTTTAAAGTATAAATTGAACGCTATTAAACATTTATAAAGTTTAGTAGACTTTTAATTTTCATTAAAATCTATCAAACTCCATATTGAATACCCTCTCTTTTAGATTAGGTTTTTTTTTTTTAATTAAGAGTTAAATGTGTTTAAAAAAAAAAAGTTAAATGTGTTTGAATGAGTTAATTACACTTACACCCCCTGAGGTTTATTGTGTTTTCATATACATCTCCTAGGGTTTCAATAATTACATATACACTCCTGAGGTTTCAAAACTATTTCATATAACTCCCTATAGTGAGCAAAAAATGATAATAAATTATGTAGGCATGCTAAGGGGTTAAATGGCCTAATAAGATTACTTAAGGTGTAAAGTCCAACCTCAATACAAATATTTTCATTTTTGTTTATTTATTTTTTTCTTTTATAGGGGGTTATATGTAATAGTTTTGAAACCTCAAGGGGTGTATGTGTAATTTTTTAAACTCTAGGGAGTATATGTGAAAAGACGATAAACTTTATGGAGTGTAAGTGTAATTAACTCGTGTTTGAACGGTGTTAAGTGAAGGCACATATGTCAATATATGAGATAGGAGATAGGAAGGGAGTAGAAAGTTTGGGGGACAGGAGATTTGAGCTCGTTTTATTCATCTTCCTGACCTCTATTAGCAATTAGCAAAACATACCCTAACCCAGCACTCATCTTTTCAAATTACAACAGCCCGTCTCAGTCTCTCATTCGCTTTCAATTTTCAGCTCTTCTTCAATTCCATAAGGTTTGTTCAATCTCACCCTCGCTCTCTCTCTCCTTAATCACCATTGTTAGGGTTTCCCCAATCTCACTTTTTTCTGAAACTTCCACCATTCTC
This sequence comes from Dryas drummondii, assembly GCA_003254865.1. Classification (NCBI taxonomy): domain Eukaryota; kingdom Viridiplantae; phylum Streptophyta; class Magnoliopsida; order Rosales; family Rosaceae; genus Dryas; species Dryas drummondii. The sequence continues at coordinate 512,622 of QANW01003840.1, forward strand.
CTGACTTTGCTTTGAAAATCACAGGTATGGATGATTATCAGGAGATGGAGAGGTTCGGAATGGACAACGATTACGAGGACGGCCAGTGGATCGGCGGCGAGTTCTATTACCGCAAGCGCAAGGAGAAGCGCGTGCAGTCCAAAGACGACGTCCTCTACGGCATATTCTCCGTCGACTCCGACGACGACGACGAAAACGAAGGCTCTAGAAAACGCAGGAAGGACCGCAAGGTCGTCGACCTCACCAAGCCCGTCAATTTCGTCTCCACCGGCATTGTCATGCCCAACCAAGAGATGGAGAACGATTCCAAGCACCAAAACAACGATGATGATAGGCCTGGTCTTGGCCTTGGTGCCAATTCGGGTTCAGGTTTGGGTTTCAGTAATTCAGGTTTAGGTTTTAATAATTCGGGTTTAGGGTTTAATAATTCGGGTTTGGGTTTTAATAATCCGGTGGGTGATGAGGAGGATGATGATGATGACAATAATTTTCTGCCCACGGCGTTTGGGAAGAAGATAAAGGAGGGAGCTGAGAGGAGACAAAAGGAGAAGGAAAAGCTCAAATTGCAGCAGAAGCAGACGAGTCATTCTCGGAGAGATTCGGAATCTCAAGGAGCAATTGGCGGCGGGGATGGGGGTCTTGGGGAATTTGAGAAACATACCAAGGGCATTGGGATGAAGATGCTTAAGAGCATGGGATACAAAGGAGGTGGGCTTGGCAAGAACGAGCAAGGCATTCTCGCCCCTATTGAAGCCAAGTTGAGGCCAAAACTTATGGGTATGGGTTTTAATGATTACAAGGAGACGAAGATCAAGATGCCCAGTTTGCAAGAATTGGATGACGAAAAGGCAAAGAACAAGCCTTTGCCGGCTGCTGCCACTACTGCCACCAAAAAGAGGCTTTCCTGGAAGAAGGGTGTTGCCAACAAGAGTAACAAGGAGCAGTATGTGTCTGCCAAGGAGCTGTTAGCCAAGAAGCAGGACGAGGGTGCTGAGGTCTTTGTGCAAAAGGTGGTTGATATGCGGGGACCTCAGGTTCGAGTCTTGACCAATTTGGAGAATTTGAATGCTGAAGAGAAGTCCAGGGAAGATGATGTTCCCATGCCCGAGTTACAGCACAATGTGAGGTTGATTCTAGACATGGCTGAGCTCGATATCCAGAAGATTGATAGGGATTTGAGGGATGAGAGGGAGACGGCCCTCAGCTTGAATAAGGAGAAAGAGAGGTTGGAAACGGAGGCGGCCAGACAGAAGCAGCACTTGGACGGCTTGGAGGAAATCATGACTGTGTTGGACCGACTGGGAGAAGAGAAGTCCATGGGAACATTGACACTGGATTCGCTGGCAAAGGGCTTTGGTGACCTGCAGAGGAGATATGCAGATGACTATAAGTTATGTAACTTGTCTTGCATTGCCTGTTCCTTTGCTCTGCCTTTGTTTATCAGGATGTTTCAGGGTTGGGATCCTCTTCGCAACCCCTCGCATGGGTTGGATGTGGTGTCCTCTTGGAAGGATTTGCTTCATGGGGAGGATGAGAGAGACCAGTACCTCGATATTTGGGATTATTCAATGCCGCCTTATACCCAATTGGTATCTGAGGTTGTGGTGCCTGCAGTGAGGATTGCTGGTGTCAATACTTGGCAGCCAAAGGACCCTGAACCCATGCTTCGCTTTTTGGAGTGTTGGGAGATTTTGCTGCCCCCTTCTGTCCTTCATGCCATATTGGATATGGTAGTCTTGCCCAAATTGAAGGAAGCAGTTGACTTGTGGGAACCTCACCGGGACACTGTTCCCATCCATGTGTGGGTGCATCCATGGCTACCACTCTTGGGACACAAATTGGAGGACGTTTATCACACTATACGTTTCAAGTTGAGTAATATTCTCGGTGCTTGGCACCCCAGCGATGCGTCTGCATATACAATACTCTCACCATGGATGAAGGTATTTGATTCTGCCAGTTGGGAACAACTTATGCATCGGTTTATAGTACCCAAGTTGCAGCTTGTCTTACAAGACTTCCAAGTGAACCCTCCAGATCAGAGACTTGATCAGTTTAACTGGGTGATGACTTGGGCTTCTGCTATTCCGATTCATCTAATGGTAGATATGATGGAGAGGCTTTTCTTCACCAAGTGGCTGCAGGTTTTGTATCACTGGTTATGTTCGAATCCAAACTTTGAAGAAGTTTTGAATTGGTATAAAGGCTGGAAGGAACTTATTCCCAAGGAGCTTCATGCGAATGAAAGTATTCGCTCTCAGCTTAATTGTGGACTTGACATGATGAATCGGGCTGTTGAGGGTATGGAGGTGGTCCAGCCTGGTCTGAAAGAGAATATTAGCTACCTTAGGGTGCTTGAGCAAAGGCAATTTGAGGCGCAACAGAAAGCAGCAGCAGCCCAAGCTAACTTGGGTGGCACTGCCCAAATGGATGGCATTGGTCACGAGATGAGCTTGAAGGACGTTATTGAAGCCCATGCGCAACAGCATGGCTTACTATTTAGGCCTAAACCTGGGAGGATGCATAATGGTCACCAAATATATGGCTTTGGTAATGTAAGCATAATAGTAGACTCTCTAAATCAAAAGGTATATGCCCAAACAGAGGAAACTTGGTCTCTTGTATCCCTTGAAAGGTTGGTTGACATGCATAATAGTTCTCTTACAAGGAGACATTGAGTTTTAGAGAGGGCTTTGAAGAGTTGATGGGATTTGAGGTGGCTCTGGGCTGAAATGGAGTTGGTGTATACGGCTGTATGTGTGGTATGCATTATCCATAGATCAAGAACTTACAAGACTAGCTTGTCCATAAATTTTGAGCTTGTCTTTGGCAGCTGGAAATGATACTGCAAACTCTAATTTTTTCATTTATCAGCTTAGTTTTGCATTTGATTGACTCCGGTGACCTGGTTGTGTAAATACATCTTGCTAGATATCATATTATCGATGATTTTGATTATTTCCAAGTTTAAATTGAACAAACTGTCTTATGATTATAGTGCATATCAACATGCATGCATGGTTGCTAATATCTAAGTGTTGTGGCTTCTATATACATTTTTAAAATTTGTTGGCTGTCTTATTGGAAATTCTGGCTTTGGGTTCTGCTTAATGCTTATTCAGGTAGTAGGACTGATGCAATTTTGTAGATGCACCAAATGATTGTAAGTATGGGGATTAAATTCGATGGTGATGTTTATGATAATCTCATCACTATGTTATGTAGACTAGGAATGACCAGGAGGGGGATTTCAGCAGATGCTATTAGTCTATTACTTAGATAAGTGTTTTTTTTTTTTTGGCCACCTACTACTTAGACAAGTTAATTATGATATTTTTCTCAAGATTGTATATTAAAAAAAAAATAAGGGCAAGTGAGTAAAGATTTGTGTCTAAAAAGGGTGGCTTGAGAAGGCTATTAATCAGCTGGGATGTAGTGTCTTGGGTCAAAGAGGAGTGGTTGGTTTGGGGGATTGGCAACTTGGTAAAGAGAGACAGATAAGGCGTTACTTGGAAAATGAGCACCACCAGCCTACTTTGCCTCTACTAGTTGAGAGGATATTTAATAATTGCTCCTTGATTGATGTAGTTAGGTAGGCTGTTATTTCCTTTTAGGCCTTGGGCAGTAACGAGCACCCTTTCATACCAAAAGAGACACAGAAGAGAATAGAGTTGGTATGTGCGCCATTACTCCATATTCCTATTAAGTCATGCAGTGGACGCTTGAAAGATTATGATATCCTGATTCCTGAACCCTAACACTCTAAAACAACGAGTAGGTCTTTCATACTATCAAGTAAGTACAAATTGGCCAAGTAATTTGCTCCCCACTCTCTGATCAACTATGGCCACTATTAAATCCTAAACTTCATACCCAAAAGTCTATATTGTTATTATTGTTCCTCTGACAATGACTTGAGAGAGGAAGCTTTTTCTTCATACAAAGCCGAAACCATCTTCTTGTAACAGAGGTCCCCAACCAAAACCAACCTATGTGTGTCTCAATGACTCAATGACTTAGAGTTGGGTTTTTTGTATTTACCTCTTTGTGTGGAAGTTTTCAAACCAATAAGCAATTGTATTTCAAAACAAATTATGCATGGCTATTGACCTTTTCTGTAGTAAATATGCCACTTACTGTCATTCTTTAAATAAATAGAACAAGGGGAAAAAAGAGGAGAAAATATCATGGTAAGTGGCCACTGTGTTTTATCATGCCAACAAAGAAGTCTCATTCAGCCTTTTAGTGAAACATCTGATTGAAAACTGGAATAAGACATTGATATTGATTGAATGTTGTTTTACTATGGTGTTGCATGCATTATTTACTCATTGTTTCACAGATGAGTTCCGGCTGAAGTTTCTCTGGAATATTCTTGCTCACTGTCAGAAATTTGAACAGTATTGTGAGGTCTTGGACCTTGTTTTTGTTGAATAATGGATCAAAGAACTCAGGTGTTTCTGCTTCTAGTAGTCATGGCATCGCTTGTTTTAGCACTAGACCAGCCAGATATTCAGGATGGTAAGCTCAATTTAGCTACTATTGTACTTTGGTTAATCGAGTTATTTGTTGATATGTGAGTTGTAGATTTGTGTACCTGCTCTTTACCTTTCTTGGGGTTGTGTTTCTAGTATTTTTCTTTCTTTTTTTCCCGTCTTGAATGCTTTGTTAAATGCTGGCTGGTTTGCTCTGTCTTGTTAGTGAAATTACTCTTTTACTGATCAAGAGCGGAAAAGCTAAAACATAATCATCAAACTGAACTCCGTTGGAATGGCAAGCAGTTGCCCTATATTGATGTCTTCTTTATTCTTTTTATTGTTTTTCACCTTAATTGCAACTTCTTCTTATGTTAAAGAAACTTAAACCTTTTGACCTTATTCGACATTCAGTATTGCATACCGGGCAAAAAAAAGAAAGACATTCAGTATTTGCATGACCAAGAGTTCCCCTTTACCTTGTTAATTGAAAATATTAACAATATAATATGATTAGAATTTTTTTTTTAATTTCTCTCTCAAGTTCTTAGTGACCTGAGGTAGGATCAATCTTTGTATCTATATCATCAAGTTCAAAAGGCTTCTTTCATAAAAAATTAAATTCATTTATCTCCAAGTTCTTAGTGACCGAAGGTGGGATTAGTGTTTATCTACATCACTGAGTTCTAAACGGCCTTTCTTGGAATAAAAAAAGGACAGAGTTTGTAAAGGCTAAATCTGGCTGCAAAAATTAGAAGTATATGTAAATGGTCACAAGACTGAAGTTTATAGGCTCTTCTTTTTCTACCATATTGTGCCATGCACAATGTTGTAATCTGGTGTTCAAAGCAAGTAGTTTATGATTATTCATGCAAATTCCTCTGCTTCAGAAACCATTTTATTGCAGTTTTCTGAAGTCAGAATTGAATTGCACTTAGTCAGCCAGGAGAGAGGCTCAACTTTTAGAAGCTGTTTTCCTTTTGTTATTTGGATTGGCCAAAAATACTCCTATATTTTTGGCCAATTCAATTCTGTTCTTCCTCCCTCTTCTGCTTCTTTTTGGTGAAGTTCTTCCACTCTCTAGGAGCAGCAGAACCCAGGTATTTTATATTTTTTCATTATTAAATCGTCCTCTTTCTCTTTAATTTTAGGGTTTAATATATGTTTTCATTTTCTCTTCAAAATCACTTGCTTTCTCTGTTGTATTCTCTCTCACAACCCCACTACATTTATCTCTCTTGATTTATGAACTCGGAACACCAATTGTCAACTTTTAATTTTTTTTTTGGATTTAATATATGCGTTTTTGAATGATCTTTTTTTATTCAATTCCTCTTTGTCTCTCAAATCTCAATTATCATAAGTTATATATTTTTCTGTGGATTGATGCGTCTGTACATTGGTTTCCTGCACTTGTCCAGTAGATTATACTGATATAGCTTCTTAACTGTTTGGTTAATCTCTGTTTTGTTTTCATGTTTTGTTTGTATCTCTGTATCTGTTGACTGTTGCTCTGTTTTTCGTTAACATAATACTTGCATCCACAGTGTATCTTTAAACTGTTGCTCTGTTTTTATTTGTTTTTATGGGTTTAATGAAGTTTCTTATCACCAAAAAAAAAAAAAAGTTATGGTTTTGATCTTAAAAGGGTTGGTGCAAATAGTATGAATTTATGGGGTTTTGGAGCTTTCTTGGGTTTAGCAGTCAGTTTCTTTGCAATTGGCATTACCTGAGGTTGGTTGTGTATAAAAATAACATTAATTTTTAATTCATTATTAGAGGAGATTGGGTACCTACAATTAGCTATAGTCGCCAATGCTATTGCTACTTTACTAGCTAGAAAATTCCGTAGGAGCATTGCAAGTTGATGACATGCTTGACTGTATATGTGGGGCCTTGCTTTCTTATGTTTCATTTAGAGCTTGATTCTTGTATTTCTGCAATTCCACTCATCAATGGTAACTTTTTTCATTTTTTTTTTTTGTTTTTTCCTTTAGGGTTCACCTGGTTAAAGCTAATGTTGACAGTTTCCTGAGCCTTTAAGAATGAACCCTTGCTCCAAAATTCATATGATCAAATGTGTTTCCATGTAATTTATATGACTTAAAAAGTAAATATACATATATGATACCATTTCACTTATTACTGTTATGGAGTTGCATTTATAAAGGACAGCCATTTGAAGAAAACAAAATAACTAAAATATTCCACCATTTTAGCCAGCTACCTTGATGACACCCACTTCATCAATTGTTGAGCTATTGTGCTTGCTTATAATTTTTTTTTGTCTGTGAACATCATTAAGATCTTCATCTCCATCATGTTTCCTTTTCTTTTCATGTTTCTTTGAATAATATTATCTTCTAAAATAATAGCAAAAGTATGTTTGGGATGGGTCATATTGGATGATTTCAATCTTCTGTTTTTGTTTTTGTTTGGTTGTTGGAATTGGTTTTTTATGCATATCTTTATGTGTATTAAGTGTAATATATATGATGGGAAGCATATATTGTTTGACCATAAAGGATCCTATTATTTTCTTTGTGGACACAAATCATGTTATGCCACTTGTTACTGTGTTAACAGTCTCATCCATTGTGTGCACTCTTCAAGAGTGTTGTCCCAAATACCTTCTGGTATAATCATATAACCCACACTTGTAGGTCTTCTATTGCACTCTCTTCTACTAGTTGGATTTCATTTCAAATTCTAGCATCTAAAGGAGTGGTCAGATACATCTTTCTTGTTTGTCTGCATTGTGCATATATCACAAAATTTGCTGCTCTGCACGAGGCACTCAAAACAAATGTGCGTCAAGGCCTGTTGCATTTTCTATGTTTTCTGTATCATGAGAAACAAGGATGCCACTGCCAGCCACCCCAGGTAATCACGTATTACATTGTACATTGTTGGTGACATCTCTACATCGGTTCTACTTTTGTGAGAGATGCGGTTAGTAATGTAGTCAATAAATGTTGTACAAATAGTTTTATTATTTTGACAAGATGATATCCTAGGTGGCCTGCATCATAAAATTTCATTAAGCTTCTTGATCACCAAGCAAGAACTTGAGATGCCTTTAAAGTGAGTGAGTGAAAGATCAAATTGTGTACAAGGAGGATTATTAGCTTGTTATTTTTCAGGGCTGGGATTTACGACCATGCTGTTGAAGCTAGTAGATGCAAAGAAGACAATTGAAGTTGGAGTTTTCACAGGATACTCTCTTCTCTCACAGCTCTTACAATTCCTGAGGATGGCAAGGTCTTTTACTACCAAGTTCTGAATTTGCTTTCCTGTGGCTGTCAATGATGACCTTGAAAATATTTATGGTTCTGAAGACCTTTTTGCAGATTGTAGCCATAGATGTAAACCGTCAGACATATGACCAAATAGGGCTGCCAATCATAAAGAAAGCTGGTGTTGAGCACAAAATTGGCTTCATTGAATCTGAGGCCCTACCAGTGCTTGATAACCTATTAGAATCCGTGAGTTTTGTGCATCTCAAACCATAGTTGTAAAAACCAGACCAGTTAAACTGAAAAAGCCATAGTTGTGACTTTTGTGCTTTTCTCATGAGTTTGGGGATTATTGCAGCATGAAAATGAAGGCAGTTTTGACTTTGCGTTCATTGATAAATTGGAATTACCATGAGAGGCTGATGAAGCTGTTGAAGGTGGGCGGTGTAGTCGTCTATGATAAATTGATAATGATGAGCTGATTCTAGAACACATGAAACAGGGCAAGTATGCGACTATTGAGCTGAACAAGAATCTTACAGCTGATCCTCGTGTCCAAATTTCGCATGCTTCTTTGGGTGATGGGATCACAGTATGTAGGCGAATCTACTGATTCTTGATTGAAAACTGAAATCTTACATGTATAGTTTGCTCTATAACATCTGGCATGCTACCTTTGCTAATGATATTTTAATTCGAATCTTACGTGAAGTGTTGATGAAAAAACAGATAAATATCATTTGTTTCATTTTGATAGTTCACTCATTTTTAGTGTATAATGACGCAATCTCAACTAAATGTAAGGTTGAATATTGCTATGTTTTGAAAATAATGACCAAAGTACAAATTCACCCAAATCTAGGGGAATCCAAGGTGTAATTGACCCAACTATCAACTCTACTATGTTTCCTTGCATTCACGTATGTTTCCATGCCTTCCAACCTGTACCAAGGTGCTCCATGTAATTACCAAAAAGGGTTGAGAGGCATCCTTTGAGTAAAACGTGGAAAACACATACCAGAATCCAGAGCGTCCAAACACAAACCCAATGTACACTTTCACAACCAAAAAGGCCAAAAATAACACAGTGGCCCAAAACAAGAAACAGAACCTATTGCCAAAACCATTCAACCATGGAACCACGCAGCAGCGGCAGAGGAAACCATGTAAGTGCGGCGAACGGCAGAGGTACAGGTCAGACAGCAACAACAGAAATCACAAACTAAAACAACCCAAACCATACAAAACAAAAAACAACCCAAAAATCATCAAATAAATCCTAAACCTGCCACGGCACCAAATTGGAGAGGTTTTACCCTTTTAGAAAGTACCCTCCTTGGTTATTATCAGGGAGATATAATAGATATAATTGCCAATGACCGATTGGCTCCAAATATATTTTGGAAAGAGAACAAAGTTGCCTAACTTAAACTACAAATATCCTCTGGTTCGTAAGCATATATAATTGCTTCTACTCTTATGCAAATTACGCCCAATGAAAATAAGTTGAGCAGCTTTTTTTTTTTGGTCAACAGTTAAGCAGCTTGTTTATCATTCATTAGAACTTAGAAGCATATCCTAACATGCAAAGCTCCATATACATTTACGCATACAATACAACCTCTAATATCATGCCTACTACCAGTTAAGTGAAAGGTTATATCATTCATTAGAACTTAGAAGCATAACCTAACACGCAAAAGCTCCAGTTAAGCCTACTAGCATATCCTAATATCAAGCCTACTACCAGTTAAACAAAAGGTTAGTGCCAACTAAGACCACTTCAAAACATTGAGCTTTCCTCATATATTGCATCCTCATCCAGTCCACACATGCACCAGGCTTTGTAGTATAAGTTTGCAGAAGAACTTAACGGTTTCCAACCTGCATAAAAAACAATCACACGCAAAAAGTTAACCAGGGATTCATGAATTAAATATTAATGAATAGTTTACTCAAAATCTTGTTACACAATTCCAACAGGAGAATAAAAGAGATTTTACATTGACATCAACCAGGATCTCTTGCGAACGTAAAAGAATTACTTGGAAACTTGGATTCAGGTATCAGTGCATGGGTACAGTGTACACACGTGCAAGCACATACAAACAAGAATAAAATGGTCTCAACTTCACTTTAAGATATCAAAGCATGTATCAGGTTATAAGGAGTGAGACTGCACCAAAACATGATGACAAAGTTGCGTTATCTAACTTACTAATAGAAGCTGTATCTACTTTACAAATTGATAACACAAAGAGATGACTCACCAAGCATCTCATAACACATTTGGAGCAGATTTTGGTGCTTTTGGAATCCTCCGTTTTGCAAGCCGTTCATTAAGAAGTTTCATTTCCTTCTCTACATCCAGCAACCTGTTACTCAATAATTCAACAGTCTTGGGGTATGCTTCAAATTTGCTAATCCACCAAGGAACATCCCTGCAGTGTGGCTCATCAACCTGCGGACAACGTGCTCTATATTCAGAAAATGCTTCTTGTGTTTCCTTTAAAGCCTCCTTATATTTATCCACGAGATTTCCCATTAAACAGAGCTCATGCTCAAGCTTTTGTCTCTTCTGTTGCTCTTCATTCTTGACCATTTGCAAGCGATCAATAAAGACGTCCTGCAACACATCCAATAAAATCTGATGGTCCATATTAGATTGTTCAAAAGCTTGTTCTTTTGCCTCATACACCATCCTAGCATTTCCCATCCACTGTTGTATTTGTTCCATACACTTTTCAAAGTCACCCGGCAACTTACTATCCCAAGGGCGATAAGTCCTCAACCGCTTATTACCATTCAAAGCATGATGAGAGTTATCATTCAAAGCATCAACTTCACCAAGATTACACCGCAGCAAAAAAGGTCCGCTTGCATCATCCTTCCCATTCAAAAGCCATTGGGCAGGCTCCTCCACCTTGCATTCTTCAGAATCCATTACATCCTGATCCCCACCTTGCTCCTTTACAACACCAACTTCCTCAACAGTGCCTTGACCATCATCAACCTTCTCCACATTCCCCTGACCACCATAAACTTTCTCCACATTCTCTTGCCCAAGACACAATTCAATGTTTTGCTTCTCCAATCCGCGTCCCTGAAAGTCACCCATTTCCACATCCCTGTTACCATCCTCTTCATCTCCCTCCTCCACATTAGTCTGAACGTTATAATGTTGTTCTTTCACTAAAAACAACTCCTCACGCTGCGATTTTATCAAATGCTGCAAATGTGATGCATAGTAACAATTCCCCAAATTTGGGGCCTGAACCAACTCCTTCTCCACCATGAACCAAATCAAACCAGCCCAATCCACCTTCCCAAAGTGCCCCTCTTTGATTGCTTTAGTCCAATCCAACACCTCCCCCGGCATCATCTGCGTACCCTCCTCGTGCAAAAGCACCCAATTCGACAAAAAATCCTCAATGAAAGCCACCGATTCCTCCTCCAACACCTCCGGAGGCTCCTCAACTTCATCCACTGCTGCACTCTTCTTATTAGTCTTAAGCCGGTTCTTCTTCTTAGTCTTAACCCGGTTCGGAACCAGAAGCTTCACTGCGCGTCCCAAGTCGAGACGGCTGACCCGAATCCGGACACCATTGACGTAGCTACGCCGATAGGTGGGGCAGTAGTGTGCAATCAATTGGGCAAGAAGATCGACCCGAACACTCCGATCGAACTCAATGTGAACAAAGTCCCACAAGTGTAGCCGCTTCAATAGCTTTTCGTGGCGCTCAAAGTCTAGCCTTTTAATGGGTACGAAGGGTATGGGTTTTAGGGTTTCTCTCAGAATTTGAAGCTTCTTATAGGACGACTCCATTCCCAAAACAGGTCTGCCCTTCTTTCGCCTTCCACGGCCATCTGGGTCGTCCTGCTTTGACTCCAATTGAAGAGGGTTTTGTTGCATTTCTGGGTCTTGAGGGGGTTCTAGCCTTCTAGGGGTTTAGGGTTTAGGGTTTTGGATTGGGAATGGGATTCAGGATTAGGGGTTTTTTTTGTTCTTCTGAAGCTCAAAACCTCAAACACAAACAGTGAAAGAAGAGTGGGATAAAAGAGGCTGAAACAACCTTGAGGGAAGGAAGACAGGTTGACCCTTTTGCCCTTCTGTCTTTTGTAATTATCTGGTGTACGTACAAATACAATTTGGTCTTTTCCTTGTGTTGCACTATTCATGAGACTGGGAACAGGTGCACATTTGTCCCACATGTTTGACCCTCTGCTTCTTTTTGGTTAAGTGTTCTGCTAGGAATAGGACCCATGAAACAGTGATTTGAAAAGATTTTTTCAGAATATGTACTTTTAAGCACTTTTTAAAAATGCTTTTAAAGTTTTAAGTGATTTTTTCAAAACATTGTACTTTCTCAACAAATACTTGTATGTTCTTGCAGCAACTAAAACAGAGAAGCACTGCTCAACCTTCCAACTAAAAGGTATTGATATCAAAACGGATACAAAACAACAAACCCAAAAATCATGAACAAAATGGAAAGAGAAAGAAACCTATAAAGTTTTGAGCTGTCATTTGGGATGTTTCACAAACTTCCAATTACTAAAAGCCAAGGAGAAGACTAAACTTCTGTCATTATTGTAATTAATTAATTTGTCAGGATAACACTTAAACCATAATGAGCACTTGGGTGTTGATATCTTGGCAAAATCTACTCCAGTATCTTAGTGTAGGGAGATAATTTAGGCACTCTAAAATCTACTTCTTGCATCTTAGTTTTGGTTTCAATTTCAGACAGCAGAGACCATTGCACAAAAAAAAAACTAGCAGCATGCATGATTACCCAAAACGAGCTAGCTCAATGGAATATCTCTTTACAGCAAAACCCAAAACATCATTGAAGAGACGCAGAGATGAAAACCCAGAAAAAAGAATCATTAAAACAAACAAATTAAGCAAAACCAGAGATAATACCTGGTGAGTCAGGGACTTGGCGCAGAACCAGCAGCAAAGGAAGGCAAACGACGTGAGGCGCGAAGGAGAACCACCTCCGAGCTCGGGTCGGGTCGGGTCGGGTAAGAGTGTCACTCCAGTCCAGAATTGTTGTAAGCCCACCAAACATGGGCCAGGGACACTAGTCCATTTTAATTGGACTTGTCCTGTCCTAACCCACCCTCCAAACAAGACCTGTTTCTTTTGCTAAAGTTTCCATTTTCATCCATATAGTTTCAACTATGGCAATAGAGAATAACTTACCTAACAGGAATAGTGACGTGGCATCCCAATAGGAGAAAAGCAAGGGTCTCGTAACCCAATGTTTCAACCCTTCCTTCTCTCATGTTGGGGATACACGTCAATAACCTTGTTGTAGGTAAGTTTTTCTCATAGCAATAGTACTTCCGCACTTATCTAATGTTGCAATTTGAGGATAGGGTTCTGTCTAATTTGGAATATCTCCAACAATATTGTGGAGATAAATATCACTAGATCAATAATTAATTGGTGATTAACAACTAATTTAATCACTCAAAATTATATAAAAATCTCAACAAATGCAGGTCACATGCCCTATATATCTAGAGAATAGATGGAACTCTAAGTTATGCTCAAATTACAAAATTAAGTAAGTACAAACTAGATTGATCAAATATATGGTTTGACCTTAATTTTACACCCTAACCTAATAAACTTTGTTTAAATAATTGCGTTTAGGATTTAGACTACTATCCCTAGGACTTTGTGGTCCCAAGGCACAACAATACCCATCACAATAAACCCAAACCACCTTGGGCTCGGTTTGGAAACTTTTCCTTCTGTTCTTGTTGGCAATTCAAATACATCCAAATTTCCATGTCCAGCTAAATAAAATTGGGCTAGGCTTAAAGAGCCCAAACTCTGGGGAGGAGGAGATAGTATCGATCATAAGTCAGTCATAGATTCATAACCATTAACCAAATAACCAGTTAGGAACATTGTTATGAGAGAAGCAGCCAAGTACCATCAATTGTCACTATGTCAGTGCCCAACTTCATGATCAGTCAACATTTTTCAATTTATTAAAAGCTCTCTTATTAAAGTGTTTGTGTTAACTTTTGTTAGTTTAACTTTACTAGTGTTTCTAAAAGATAGTTTATACTATAGGAATATATAACAAAGTAAATGTTTTTTTTTTTCTTTTATAAATATTTTAGTTGTTTTCAAATGATATTGATAATTAATGAACTTCATAAGAAGTAAAAACGTGCAGAGTGGTAGTCCCTCACATCAAATTCAGATGTTAGGCCCATTAATTTAATTAAGAAATGAAACTACCACCAGTGGCGGATCCAGAAACATTCTGCTATGGGGGCAAGATTAAGAAACTCAAGAATATTTATCTTCGGTAGGAAAAAAACTCTTCAATATTAATGAACAAAAACTTCATTCATAGAAAATAGCACAATATTACAAATCATAACTGTCCACGACGCGTTTTCATACTTTGAAAACGCAACATTATAGCCTCATTATCAATATTATCAAATACATCTTTTTCAATGTACACAATCAAACTATCATTCATCCAATGATCTCCCATTCTGTTACGAAGTGGATTCTTCACAATCTTCATAGCTGAAAATGCTCTCTCCACTGAAGCAGTCGCAACTGGTAAAATCAAAGCCAATGTCAAAAGCAAGTACACTAATGAGTATGATTTATCTAACCCTGTCTCCACCATTTTTTTTGCTAGATTACCAATTCCTTTCACTTGAGAAAAGTCACCACTCATTCGCATGTCAGTAATATAAGTCCCAAGTTGATTTTCAAGTGCCAAGAGCTCTTTGTCAGAAAAATCATTCGGATACAATTGAGCAAGACGAAGTAGCTTTTGCTTGTCAAAAGCAGAGAAATAATCATCCGGACTCAAACATGCCAAACAAATAAGCAACTCTGTGCTTACCTCATTGAAACGATTATTTAATTCTTGAAGTTGCATATCAATGATAGTGTAAAGGAGCTCGAAACGATAATGGTGAAGGTTGGTAATTTCTTGCATTCCACGTCGTGATCTTCCTTGAGGAACAAATGCATCATCCATATTGAGAACATAAATATCATTCTTCACACAAAAAGAAGAAACTTTATCAAGCAAAGTATCCCATTCATGATCCCTCATTACTTGCAATTGTTGCTTGCATACATTGACTAAGATCATAGCATGCACAATATCTTGATCTTTCTTTTGTAATGCTTGTGACAAATCATTTGTGATTCCCAATATAGTTTTCATCACAAATAGACAAAAAACAAAATTGAAAGAGTGCATAGACTCCATCAAAAGATTTGCCTCACCTTTTGGATCAACACTTAATCCATCCTCAACAATATCTTCAAGCACACTAGTTATAAATGAGAACATAGAAATCATACTTAGCAAAGTACCATAATGTGAACCCCAACGTGTATCACCGGAACGTTTGACACTAGTTTCTTGATTTAGACCTTGCCCCGTTAGAATCTCATCATTTTGAATACCTTCCATAACTTCAAGTTGTTGTTTCTCTCTAAGTGAATCACGACGCTTGCATGAAGCCCCAACAACATTAGCCACTCTACTCACCAAGACAAAGAAAGTGGCAATTTGAATATGATTCTTTGCCACGGCTACAAGAGCTAGTTGAAGTTGATGTGCAAAACAATGAACATAAAAGGCACATGGATTTTCATTCAAGATAAGAGTTTTAAGGCCATTAAACTCACCTTGCATATTACTAGCTCCGTCATATCCTTGTCCTCGCAGCTTGGATATACTCAATCCATGTCTAGAGAATAATAGATCAACAGCCTCTTTTAATGAAAGTGCAGTTGTACTAGTAACATGTTGAATGCCCATAAACCTTTCAATTACTTGGCCTTTTTTGTCCACATATCGAAACACAACTGCCATTTGCTCCTTTATTGACACATCACGCGATTCATCAACCATAAGAGAAAATAATGCATCTCCAATATCACTAATAATAGCATTAATGACTTCAGTTGCAGCTGCATTTACAATCTCTTTCTGAATATCATGTGCGGTTAATTGTAGATTCCTAGGAGCATTCTCCAACACAACCGCCTTAATACTCTCATTATGATCAGCAAGAAATTGCAAGAGCTCAAGAAAATTTCCCCTATTTTTTGAAGTTCTTGTTTCATCATGGCCACGGAAAGAAAGACCTTGTCGCAATAAAAATCGAATGCAATCAAGTGTTGCAGTCATTTGCTTGCGATAGTCAGTACGAGATTTAGATGAGTGCTTGATGATAACTGATTCAATATGTTGCCTCTGATTCATTAGAGCTTGACAATCCAGAAAAGCAATATTATGATCGCTACCCGGGCCTCCAACATGAACTTGCAGTCTATCTTTTTTCTTCCAATTAGAGAAACCTTCACCAGTAAAGGCATCCGCACCCACTTGTTCAAAATTTGATTTAAAGAGATAGCAACAAAGACAAAATGCAGCATCTTTAGTTATACTATACTCCAACCAAGTAGGAAACTCATTAAACCAAAGAGGGCTAAAACGTCGTGCGTACCCTCCAAACATTGATTGTGAAAATGTATAATTTCTAGGTTGACACAGACCCTTTTGTAGATAAGCTCCTCGAACTTGATCTCGAATATTAGGATCATAATTCGACATTGGAGGTCGAAGTCTAGGGTCTGCAGGAAGGTTCGCCAAAATTGCATCTAGCTCACTTTGTTTTGAACTTTCAACAGCAATACTATCATTTGGTGTCGAAGAAGATGACGAACTCTCACCAAATTTTCTTTTAAAATACCTCTCCATGACTGTTTCTGTTTGAAATTTAAATTAACAATTAATCAAT
This sequence comes from Dryas drummondii, assembly GCA_003254865.1. Taxonomy (NCBI): domain Eukaryota; kingdom Viridiplantae; phylum Streptophyta; class Magnoliopsida; order Rosales; family Rosaceae; genus Dryas; species Dryas drummondii. The sequence goes on from QANW01003840.1 coordinate 529,144, forward strand.
TAACCCAATTAACCCAAATACCCAATTAACAATTAATAATTAACCCAATTAATCCAAATACTCAATTAACAATTAACAATTAACCAATTAACCTAATTAACCCAAATACCCAATTAACAATTAACAATTAACAAATTAACCCAATTAACCCAAATACCCAATAAACAATTAATCATTAGAAATTAACCAATTAACTCAATTAACCCAATTAATCCAAATACCCAATTAACAATTAACAAACTAAACAATTAAACAAATTAACCCAAATACCCAATAACAAAACTAACCCAAATACTAAAATACCCGATTAACAATTAACATAAATCTAAGTAAAATAACTAACCAATCTAACCCAGGCATGGGCAAATCTACTGAACCCAGGGGCGTCGCGACTCGGCGAGGGAGCAGGTTGAGCAAGTGAGCAGGCCGTCGAACGACGAAGTGAGGCAGCGAGCAAGCCAGCAAGGGGCGTCGCGTCGCGAGGGAGAAGTAGCCAAGCAGAGCAGGGCCAGCAGGCGTCGGCGCGGGTAGAGGAGCAGGGGCGTCGCGTCGTGTCGCGAGGGAGGCTGCAGCCTCGGCTGCTGAGCAGCCGAGCAGAGGCGCAGAGCATGGCCAGCAGGCGTCGGCGCGGGTAGAGGAGTAGGGGCGTCGCGTCGCGAGGGAGAAGTAGCCGAGCAGCTGAGCAGAGCAAGGCCAGCAGGCGTCGGCGCGGCGCGGGTAGAGGAGCAGGGACGACAGTGCGACACTACTTTGGTTTCAGAATTCAGACTTTCAATTTCTGAATTTTCTATCATTCTGTCATATGTGTGGCTGGCTGGTACTCAGACTTGGTTTATTTAACTTATCAAAACGACGTCGTTTTGGCAAGTTTAGAATTCAAAAAACAACATACGCATCTCACGTGACCTTCATCTTCCTCACCAGTCTGTTCTTCACTTCTCTCTTAGCCATTTTCACAAACACTTGCTGCTCTTGCCCCTCTGCCTGCCACTGCTGCCAGTAAGTTCATGGGGTCAAAAATTTCTCTCAAACCCATCAATTCTGGGTTCATGGGGTCAATTGACCCCATTGACCCCATTGTAGATCCGCCCCTGACTACCACCACCGCTGCTGATCAAAGTGTACATGAATGAATGCTGCATGCTTCGCTGTCCACAAACCAATAGTATGCAACTATGCATGCATGTATGTTTAGTTTCATTTAATTAATTTTGCAATTGTTGAAGTTGGTACATACCATACCACCGCTCTGATACTATATATCATCTAATATTAATGAAAATGCAAGCATTTAATGCTGCTAGAAGACCCGTTTGCATTGGACCTGTTTTCATTACCTACGTACCATCCTCTACTCTAATATGAAAGAGACTATATATATATATATATATTCATCATGGGCTACAGGAACTTCTTAAGGGCAGTAAGTAGCTAGTAAAATTAGTTGACTCCAGACTTCTCAATTCGATCGACCACGATGGCTTTACAATCTTCTCTTATCTAGTCATTTCATTAATATTCATGAGCATAGGACTTTTCTACTATATAATTAGCCACAAGCATTAATTATAATCATTTATTCTCATTCACATTTAACGTCACATATTTTAAAACTTCTAAAGTGTTATGTATATGCTGTTTATTTACTCACACACTCTTTGTAAGATAAATGAATAACCGATAAAACAATCGTAATTCAAAATTTAGAAATTCAGAAACACTAATGATGAACAAAGGGTGTAACAATATATATAGTACTTTGTATATACCTGTCCGGCCTCTACCTCTACAAGTCATGTTGGGCAAGGTCACGTTGTTAGTCAGTCAAGGTTTGGTCATTGGTTAGGCATTTCTGTATCAAATAGCTACACATGCACTAGATTAATTTCTCGATCGATTAAAACAAACCTAAACAAACGGCCTAAATTAGATCGATCAGTTCAGTCCAAAATACATAATTGCATGTGTTATATACAAGATTTATCTGTCACATAGACATTGCAATGTTGTACAAATTATTAATCACACATTTGAGAAATTATAGACAAAAGAGTACCGTATATATAATTGGTAAAAATGTTGGAGGAAGCAATGCATTTAGCCAGGAGTGTCAACTTCTGACGGTGGTTGTATATTATATGAATCACGGGACTCCTGCTGCATGTATATCATATTATGTAGAGAAACTGAGAAATTAAGGTACAAACAACACAAAGCATCAATGAGAGAGAGAGAGAGAGAGAGAGAGAGACAGAAAAACAAGAAGATCGAAGAAGTTAGTTGCAGGTCTTTAATAAACTCAAACAACATTAAATGGCAAGTCAGAAAGTCAATGGAATGTCAGGGTCTGGTTCTGGTCAGACAGTCAAATGCTTGACTCTTTATATAATTAAGGATCCCAATAAATGAATGGACGGTTGGATGGGTGGATGAATAAATCCAACGGTGCCAGTGGACCCTCCCATGTTTTTTTTATTGTGATAACCTGTCAAGTCAACGTCGGCCACTCTTTTGTCTCTTGTACGTGCTCCTGTTATCATTTTAACACTTCTGTACATGAATAGCGCTCTACATTATTTTAGAAAGATAATACACTTCTCACTATTTTTGTAGATTGACAACCGATGTGGTTTAATAATTCAAACTGTTATTTTTTAAATTATGATTTAAAGATTATTTTTACAAAAATTAACTTAATTAGAAATTTTTTAATCAACTTTAATAATCTAGTTATGCTCAAATAAATAGATAAACACAATTTTATGATAAAATATTAAAATGATTGTGATTATAATTAAATGGCTAAATAATTTTTAATTTGATTAATTTTTTGTAAGTTTGATGGACACTTAAAAATAAACAGTGTAAATTATGAAATCATGTGCCAAAAAAAGATAATTAACCTTGTATTTAGTTAACTCTAAAACGCTTTTGTCTATCCATATATATAAATTAACATAATAGATTATTACATGAGTCTATACGACTATACAATTATGTGTATCTATCTCTTTTATTATTTATCTAGCATATATTGATAGATGGATACAAATAATATATACACTCATAGTAAGTAAATTTTCTTTGTTTGTAAGAGTAGGATTTCTTTTTTTCTTTTACCGAAATTTGATGTGTTATATTGTCATAATAATTAAGTCTATATTTCTTTTTATGCGGTATTTAGTCTAATCAGTAATGCAGAGTAACAGTTAATCTTAACAATCTCTTGGCCCATATATTTTTTCTGTTTGTTATTGGGTTTTATAATTAAGATACAAATACAATCATCTAATCACTCACTGGTCACCGCACCAAAATCCAAATGCAGTTAGTACTGCTTTTGTATTATGCTGTGGACTAGTCCAATTGCAGTGGGTGCAGTTAAGAGTCGGCAGATTCTATTATAGATGGAGCTACAATCACAACAACTACAAAATGCTGAAAATATATATATGCTTGTCTTTCCTTTGATTCATATTATATGACAATGAAGTTGTACGATCGAGTAGTGATTTTATAACTGACAAGTCTTTTTTGTATTCCATTTCTGATTCTTCCATTTATCAACATTCAACAGTCAGGTCTCTGGTCTTCTTGGTGGGGTTCTGGCGTAAAGCGGTCTGAATGTGATTGCTCACAAGCTGTGGGGTTAGGAGCTCCAAGACTAGTACCCAACTTTCACTTAATAAGTGCCATTATGGCTTTACCAAACTTCACCGATCCACCCCTTCATGAAAACTACTTCTTCGAAGTTTATTATCTCATAATATATATATATATATATATATATATTCTAAGACACTAGCATGTAAGGGCAGCCATAACTTCCACCTCTTCCACTCATATCATTATATGGATATGATGTGCCTTCCACTCTATAGCATAAAATATAGCATATAATAATTTCCTTTCCACACTTTGTCTTTTGTTATGCAAGCTTTGAGGTTAAGCTTTTTCTCTATAGATATGAAAGCTAGAGTATTGCTAGAGGGAATACATTGTACGTCTAATGCGCCACATTAATTGACGATATAAATTGATAAATTAATGTATTAATTCACGGTTGTTGTCCATATAATAACTAATGTAATGCGTACATATTAACTTTCTATGTGGTCGAGATCAACTACATAAAAAAATGTGATTCCTTTAAAAATTTCCAACTGAAAATCTGCATTTATTTTGCATGGAGACTTGTGGCAAGACGCATGCCACACCAAATGCAACACCTTTATTTTCATCTTACACGTTATGTTATCTTTGTTATTAGAAAGTTGAAAGGAGATACTATTTTTTATTCGTGTTCAAAATGACATGGGTTTGAGGTTTAGATTAAGCAGAATGGGTTTAGTATTTCAAGTTAGTTATATTAAGAAATTAAATGATTAAACGGATTTTGTACAAATCAATACATAAAACATATATAAGCATGCAGATAATCTGAACATTTAGCTATAAGTTAGCTCTTAATATTTACTTTTCATTTGGAGGGAAATTCGAATTTTGACCTCTCAAAAATTATAGACAAAATTTCACTGAATCAATAACTAGTTGGTAGGTAGTTAGCACATACCTTAATTTAGGTTTTATAGATTTTATTGAAATGTACACTGTGTCTTTTTTCGGTAATTAATATAAGATATACTCATATACATTATGTCTTAAATATTGAAAAGAGGTGTCAAATAGTGGAAAAAACTTGTGTATATAGGGAGTTGCTTGCCATTGAGTGGCAACACCACTCACCAAAAACTTGTCACTTGGTCAATTGTTACTATAAAAACTAAAATTGACAATTCAAAATATAATATATAAATGAAAAATTATAATAACAATTCAACAAGTGGCAACTTTTAGTGAATAGTCTTACCACTCAACATGGTGAGGTGGCAAACAACTCCCCATTAAAGTTTTTCTGGTCAAATAGTAGAGTACGTGGAGAGATGAGGTAATCCAAAGAATACTAATACAAGATACTAACCTACCTTTAGGAGATTGTTGCCAATAGAAAATATCAATTAGAAAAAACTTTTATAAAGGACTTATAAGTTATAACTCAAGAAATCATTTCTATATCCATGCATGATAAGAGTTGGATCCTTACTCTCATATTTAAAATTAAAAAAATAAAGAATTTATAAACTTGTTGGATATAAAATGTTTTAATTATCAATTTTTAAAAACTTTTAATTAAACGTATTTTTGTTAAATGGAGACTAATTAAGGTGGAGGGAATATTCGGCCTTACGTGTATGAGTAAATACTTTCGATCGACCCGCCATTAATAGAGCTACAAGCCCCCAAAGTACGTAGTGGCTCGACAGCTACTTCTCCAGTTCTCTAAAATAAACTGGACTTCGAGACTCGATCGGGTTGGTGAGTACGTTAAGACTTATTATAATTCCTATCTTCCTCGCCTTTTCCTTTCTCCTCTACTCCCCCTCCTACCAAACATTAAACAATTAATTGATCACCACTGAGATCGATCTCTTCCGTTTTGCCTTTAATTTGCATCCCTCAACCTTTTCCTACTAAAATAGAGTAAAGAAGGGCCTATCTTATTGATATTTCAATTGACAAATGGTAGCTAGTTTAATTATCGGTGACGTACGTCAATATGAGTCATGCTTTATGCAATTGTTTGAAAGGTAGTTGAACATTGCATGCATGAACTACTTAAAAAACAAGATATAATTGGAAGGGGTCAAAATTTTAAAATATTCCTAGGAAAAAAGATAAATTAAAAAACACTGATTCAACCCCTATAGTCATGAAGTTTGGAATCCATATCTGGGTAGGTGTTTAATCCTTATACGTGTAGTTACAAATATATATATATATAACAGTGTACGTTATTGAGGTCAAATCTTACTTGCTCTGTTCGGATGTCCAAAAGTTATTAACTTCTAGACTCAGCGCTGATCGACAAAGATGACTTGAATTTTACACTTCAAAAGCATAGTTGCTTCGAATGGCAGCTTCTTTCTCTATTTTAAATAGTAAATTAGATACTAATATCAAACCATTAATAAATTTGGTGAGAAAGATCATATCTTAATAAATTGGTGTAAAGGACAAAATGCTAGATGCATCTCTCCGCAGAGGCAGATGAATATTTTGAACTGGTTGTCCCCTTTTGACTAACAATCTTAGTAGTCCAGCCTTTAAATTTAATGGACTCTCTTTTTAAATCTCATTATCAGAAGGATGTAGAATCACTATTAAAGATTAAATTTTAAGTTTGAACCCTCAAAATTTGGACCGTTGCTTAAAATCCATAAAAACCTAAAAGCTTAGCCTTGAGAAGGTGCATGACATTATCGATCATAGTAACGGTGCAATTTATAGTGCGATTAGAAAGTTACCATTCTCTTTAGCTAGCATATGTATTAATTTGTTCCTAAGTATGTAGTGGGACTTGTCAAACTTCATAAGGTGCATGATTTAGTGTGGCAGAAAAAAAAAAAAAAAATTTCACTTATCAACAACTTATAGCCTGCACGTTGAAATTTTTTTATAGTTTTCACGGTGGACATAACTTTAGGGTAGATTCATTAATTTATCACTTCAATTCTTTCCTCCTGATGTGAAAGAGAAAATCCAAAAAAGGTAGGGTTTGTAATGTTGTATGAGGAACAAAGAGGAAAATAATGATATTAATGGGTTTGTTTGCAAGTAGGTTTTATTGAGTGGTAGAAATGGAAGAACAAGGACAAATCATGCGTCCTTTTACAAAAGCAGATTGGTTCGACGGTTCAACAGCAAAACCTAGCTACAGAGACATCATAGCTCCCATGCATTCTCGACATCTATCAATCTCATATATATGTACATATAGGGGTGGGCATTTTAACCGCGGACCGCCAAAACCGGCCGAACCGCACCGCCAAAAAATCGTAAAAAACCGCATTGACCAAAAAAAGTCAACACCGTCAAAAAAACCGAACCACACCGCTTCTCTCCGGTTCCGGTTCTACACCTTATTTAATCGCACCGAACCGAACCGCACCGCATACTTGTAAAAAATATATATTTTTATTTTTATACACATATACACCATTTTATATATTTTTTTATATATATTTATACCATTTTTATATACTTTTTATACACTTTTTGTACACATTTTTATACACTTTAGACTCTAAACCCTAAACCCTAATAAAATATTAAAATTAATATTAACCTAGCTATATTTTAGGGTTTAGACCCTAAAATATATTTTATATAACCCTATGACCTATTTTCTAGATATATAATATAATAATAAATTAATAATGTTTTAGTATATAATTTTAGTTATACCCATTACCCTATATAATAAAATTAGTATATTCTTCATATTATATATAAAAAAAAAATAGTATATTATTTATAGTTTATACTCTATATACTAAAATTTGTAATTGTTTATAGTTCTAGGGTATAATATATAGTTATATACTATATAAGTGTAGAGGGTATATGCCATATAAGGTAATAAGGTATAGGATTTAAAATTTATGGTATAAGGTTTAGGATATTAGGGTTTATAATATAAGGATTTAAAACTTATGGTATAGGGTTTGGTTGCAACTTATCTCTCATTCTCTAAACCCTAAACCATAAAGTTTAAAATTTTATATACCTATATAGTCTAGTTACATAAACTAGTTTGCCCAACCAAACTCCAAAACAAACTCAATTGCTCAAAGCCTCAAACCTCAAAACATATGTTTTATATAAATTATATAAATAATAGCCCATTAGGCCAAGAACCGCGGTGTAGAACCGCACCGCACCTTGAATGGTTTGGTTTGGTTTGGTTTTTTTTATTTCTTTCACGGTTTTAGGCACCGAACCGCACCGTGTATTAATGTTTGGCGCGGCGCACGGTTCCGGGGGAAAAGTGAGTCGAAGCGCACCGCGCCCACCCCTATGTACATATATGGTCGGCGAATTTGGTCATGGCCAATTCCCCCAACCCCACAGGCCACACTCAACTTGTCTGGGTCGGCCAAATATTGATCCATGCTTGCTACCTGCTGCATATATATGTATCATGTATTCATCATCTCTCTGATTTTTTCTCTCTCGGAATCTGATTTCAATATATGGTATTTGTGTATATATAATTATAAGTACATGTATTGAGATGTCCTTATTTTAAAGAAACTAAAAATATCCTTTTTGGGTGCGCTCAACAATGTAGTTCAATAATCGGAATGTCTAGTTTTTACGTCCCTCCTCAAGCATGCATTATTTTTGTAAAAAATTAATCAAATTGGTAATTTTATAATTATTTAAATTATACAAATAAATACAGTCCGTCAAATAAAATTTTAATGATATTTATGATAATAAACTGACTCAACAGTTTTGGATTTGACTAGTTCTTGCAAAGTAATATATATATATATATATTTTTTTTTTTTGCAAAAGTAATGTTTGATAATATCTTAAAATATGAACAATGGCGATAATTGAATTATAGCTTTGAGATAAAATGTCTTTATTTTCTTAAAAAACATCTTTATTTGAAACTCCTGCTCAAGTGTATATATATATATATAATATATATATGTATCAACTTGCTTGTATTGTACATTTATATATGTCAACTTGCTTGTATTGTACATATATATGGGTCTCACATACATAGACATGACATATATATATATATATATATATAGTCACATGCATGTCCTTCCAAGGAACTAAGGAAGAGGTTTGACAACCGCCAAATTGGTCCAAGCCACGAGATGCTTGTGGTGTATGGAAATTTAATAATGCACCCTCAACTAATGGGTCCAGTCCATATGTTTCTCTCTAGGTGGCCCCATAAGCAGCTGCTAGCGCAGGCCTAGCTATATATGAGAATGAGAGAAACCCACCTTCTCCGTAATCTTTAATATGTTCAAAGAGTACTATAAAACAATTGTAAAATATCTTAACAACTTATTTAATTGCTAGTTTGTACTAATAACTTATTAGAACAATTTTCTTGTAATAGAGATATAATTGATTTGGTATTTCAATTCAATAACATAATAATATATATGGTTTTATACTTATATCACATAACAATTTTTCTAATTTCAAAATAGAATCTATCTTTTGCAATACCAAATCAACTTTTATCTCTGTTATAGATAAGTTTTTTTCCCAGCTTTATCATATTATCAGAGTGAAAAATTCTACCATTAAGCTCTAATGGTAGAGAGACACGACATCTGAGAAAAAATGTTATTTGTTAAAATATAAAATAATTGTTCACACACATTTTAAAATATAGTGGTTTTAATTGTCATGTATTCTCTCCTTTTTTGAGTCTTGATTATACCATGGCATCAACCTTTCCACCCTTGGAATTAAGATATTTTTAGCAGATGACGAGGTGATGGCTCCCATTCAATTTGCCATTCCATCAATTTTCCTACAATGATAAAGAGATCCCTTGCAGTTACTTATTTAAATACACACATATGTAACACACACACATATATATATATATATACATATACATAGGTATAACTATTCAATTAATGGTTTGAAAAAATTTCAGACACAGCTTCGATCCATTGACGCTGTAGAATTTATACTGCCAGGAAGCAAGCTCCTATATATACATAATTTGATGATCGGCACTGTAGAACTAGCATTGTCATAAGCTTCTATGCTTCGATCGACAACTTCTTTTCCATTTTTTATCTCAAATATTTCTGACAGGGTTGTTTTCTTTAGGGTGTAGAGTCACCATTAAATATTATATTTTAAGTTTTAACTCAAAACTTAAGTTCTAAGTGATTATTGGAATGCCGATCAATTTGAGGAGACAAAAATTTCAACTATTGATGAATCGATGCCTGTATTCATAGACATCGTATGGAATAAGCATTGAGATATATACATATGCATAAATACGTACATAGCCATCGTATGGAAAAAGCATTTAGATATATATATATATACAAATCTATTCAGATGCGAACGTTTGTACATAGCGTCAAGCATTAGGTGACTGTTGCCGAGTACTCAACAGTGTAAAATCTTTTGTATATAGTGCTCGGATTTGGTTTGTCGGTTTTTATGTTAGAGTTTAACTCTGAAATTATGAGTAAAGTCATTTTACACTTTAATTAAGAGGGTATGAGGTAAACCTCTACCCTATATCCTAAAAATTGGACGGAAGAAGCAACGCCGAGTGTTGCAAGGAAATGATCACCTTTTACAAAAAAATTGCTCCAAGCTCTTGACAACTATACCGAGCACTTGTTATTAATTGCGAACATGCACACATTCGCACCTGAACGGCTTCGTATAATAATAATAACTTCTAGACATCAAGGAGGTCAATCAATTGGTGCTATAGAAATTGCACCGGCTAAAAGCTTCAATCATTCCTGATAAGTTTAATATTTAGATCGTAGAATCACCATTAGAATTTAAATTTTAGGTCTTCTATCTCGAATTTTGAGTGTTAGCTTAAAATGTAAGAGTTAAAACCTAAAACTAAGCAATGAATAGTTACTGATTGCTTGAGGAGACGAAGTTTTCAATTGCGGATGGATCAACACCTATATCGGCATTAAGCGTTTGGAATTAACATTCGGATTGTATAATAATCTACAATATACATGAAAGTATGAAACCAGTTGGCATTGACAATTAATTAAACTTTCTGACTTAATTAGTGTACGTTTCCTTCCATCATGCAGGTGCAGTCAATCTATAGCTAGCTATATATAACTAATTAATAAAGAATTAACTAGAAGGAGTATTTGGTTTGTATGTGAAATATCTAAAACTAGTCAAAATTAAGGAAAAGTGAATGAACTAAAAGCTAAAAATAAAGGAAAAAGCGATGGAGAAAAATTGGGAGGTCAATGGTGTGGAAGAAATTAGAGTGGGCAGCGGGGGGGGCTACAACTTTCCAGAGTAGCGACAACTTTTGATGCATACAACAGAATGTAAGATTTATCTGTATCTTAAGTGGCCAAAAAAAATATTTATCTGTATCTCACTTGTACGTAGCTACTAGCTAGCTAGGGGGCCAAATGGTCGGTCCACCCAGAAAATGATAGCCATGAAAATAATAGTGTACTCCATTTAATAATTAATTAATTAGGTTATAATATTATATAATTAATTTCATGGCATTGATCATTAAGAAATAATTAATACAATTGTATAGAGACATAATTAAAAAGTCAATGTTGATCGGCTTGGTGATGTAATAGTGGGTGAAAATTATAAGCCTAACTTACATCATCGATCGATATATCAATATGTATGTTAATGCGCCCATCCCCATGAATCACCTACCTGCAGCAATTTGATTAACCAATTATGTCACCAAATTGGTAACCAAATCTAGCTTTTTAGCTATAGATTCTACTTTCTAGTTGGAATTCTAGGACTCAAAGTCATATATACCACTACTACAGTACCCTTCACTTTATATATATATATATATGATTGTGGTTAGGTACGTAGCTTGCTGGGTTTTAGCTTCCTCATCCTGCAGCATATATATATATAATTATATCTTCTTAATTCTCATGTGTATTCCACTTCTCTAATATTAAAAATAACAATAACACTAATTAAATATTAGTATTATTAAAGTATTTAATTAAAATACTTACGTAATTAAAGGGTTGTCATTGTCATTGAAAATTCTTTGTATTTATATATAAACGTATTCAGTGAGCATGCAGCCTCCCACGGTGAAAGCTAGAGTCAATTAATTGATGTTTCTGGAAGGCATATATGCATCATTATTTAATTTGTTTCAACCCATTTGAGACTTAATTAGAAACAAAATGACAAAACTAACCCGGTCACTTCCATCCATGCTTTCAGAGATAATAACCTTGATCTCTAGCTAAGCTAATTAATTAATTAAGCAAGCTAATATGACCAGGAGTTTTTTCTTCACGCGTTCAAATTTTGTGTGCGCTTCTACTCATGTCTACTAGTTACCTATATATATATTTTTTTTTTTTGGCAAGCTATATATATATATGTGACTTGCATGTGATCGAGTATGTGACTAGTTAATTTAGATGGAGATATATATCCAGATGGAGTGAAACGACCTTAATTATAATTAAGCTTAGCCTTTCTTTTTCTTGGATTCCTGCAGCTGCATGCGGACCCATTTTAATGCATTTAGTCTTCTAATACGACACGGTTTAGCTTTTACATAGCAAACCAAATTAAACGCCAAAAACAAAAAGTTACATTTATTAAACTTGGAAGGATACAATATGAGAGAGAGAGAGAGAGAGAGAGAGAGAGAGAGAGAGAGATGATGGTACCATGATGCATGATGATGATGACAGGATTGGATGAGGAGGCTAGGAGTCACCATTTTATATGCAATGCAAGTGGTGATTCATTCCAATGAATTAATATATATGTGGTGCGTGATTAAGCTTAACAGTCAAATCTTAACAAAAAAATAAAGTCGGTAAAAATTAATGTATGCATATTAAAAATTAGAGAAGACATATATAGTTGATGTCATCATCGATCGATCAGACAGCAGGAAAAGATGGAGATTGATCACGGGTTTCTCTTGACTCACATATATATAGATATATATGCACTGTATAAGTATATATCCCATCCCCATCCCCATCCTATATGTATCATATATGCATATGGCATAATGCATGCATGCGTTGCTCCCCTCAAGCCCCACCACCACCTCCTTACCAATTACTTTCATACATCATACATGCAACTTGAATATATATTCTTTTATTAGATAATTAATAAATTATGATTTTTTTTGCTAGCTCTTACAAGAATTTCTAATATAAGCATACTTAAAGGATTTGGATTATCTACTTAACGGTATAATATAAATTTAAGGGTTTATGTAACTTCATTTATATCTAAAAATTATTACGAATTCATTTCATCTTTTATTCTCTACCATTAGATAATTAAGGCCAAACAAAAACAAGTAAAAAAAAAAAAAGCAGAAGATCTACATTTGCATATTAAAGATAATTCAAAAGATCCATTAATTATATTGCCATTGTTTGACAATATAATTATTGCCAATGTTTGACAATATAATTCAGAAGATTTCCATTGGACAGTGGCAATAAGTGGTAATTAGTAATTAATCATTTTTATGTTATAAAACAGGTGTATGTTACTTTATAAGCTTGAATTGTGTGTTTTATGTTGGTTTTATTAGTTTTTGACATGTTTATGTAAGAAAATACATAAATTATATTTATAAGTATTATTTTTATGCAGTTCAAATANTGGTTTATGTAGAAAATACATAAATTATATTTATAAGTATTATTTTTATGCAGTTCAAATAGCTACTGTTGCACATATATGCAGTGACAATTTTCGAGTGTTCGGTGGAATTGTGTGTTTTATGTTGGTTTTATTAGTTTTTGACATGTTTATGTAAGAAAATACATAAATTATATTTATAAGTATTATTTTTATGCAGTTCAAATAGCTACTGTTGCACATATATGCAGTGACAATTTTCGAGCGTTTGGTGGGTTTCGTGTCACACGCATTTTATTAAAGTGGACTACAATGAAATTTACTGTAGCGTGTGGACTTATCAACCATATTTTCCAAGTGGACTTCAAAAAACAAAAACCCCTATCTTTAAACTCTAAATCGTTGCATAATTATGTACAGAAATACCAGATAATTAATATTAAGGCACTCTCAAACACAACCTAGTTCTTAAATAGAATATTAAATACAATAACGGTAAGAAAATGAAAATTTTAATTAATCCATCAACATGCCTCAACATAGTGTTCAAATTGCACCATATATATAAACGGGTCAGACACCTTAAGCCACAAGGGAACAGAAAAAATTATGTAGGTGTCTCATTTTTACAAATTGTACTATAATGCTTGTATGTGGATTAATTTCTTCATGGCAGCATATGTATGGATGTGTGGGTAATGGTGTAGGAGTGCATAACATTTACACAGGCGACCGATTAGACAACTTCTTTTTCATATCAAAAATATATTTCTTACGATCACACTTTCGTACCACTTTAGTTGAGAGTTAATTGATATGTATTTATTATATCAATTATGATAATCGACTATTAATTAATTAATATATCAAACTGTTAATTACATTGAGTGTGAAGGAATACGTATCCACCATCATAAATGTAATATTTTGCCATAAAATATATATTATCCTGAATTTTTTTATTATTCAATATAAATTGTTTATGTGTTAGACTTTAGTCATGTAGCATATAAGAAAGTGTGTTAAAAAGCCTTCCACAATAAAAATGTGAACATTAACTTTATTATACAATATTTAATATCTTGGACCGGCCATTCAAGTATTGCCAATTAACTTTATACTCATATATTTGTACAACTACAGATAAAACTAGCTATAAGCCACTCTTTTCATAATACGGTGGATACAGATCAGTAAAAATAGACTGGGAATATTGAAGGTTATAAAAAATATATATATATATATATAAAAAGAATTAAAATTGATAATTTTTTTTATATGAATAAAAGAAAGGTCCAGGGGCACCGCTATGGGGCTGTGGCCACCCTGTCCTGATTCCGAAATGTCACTTTCTCATCTTAAACACCTTAGCGCATACCTCTTCCCATGTAGGGCCTGAAAGCTATGTAGATCTTTCTATTAACTCCTCTCTCTCTCTCTCTTTTTCTTTTTTTCCTCTTCTTCCTCTCTGGTCCTGTCCTGTTAACTCTAGAGAGAGAAAGAGACAGAAACTCTTAAGGGCATGGTACGACGACATATTAACCACCTCTTATCTTTGCCTAGCTACCACTTGCAGTTGCAAATACCGCTTAATTCGTACAATATTACCTCTTACTGAGTTTATGAGAGCATAGAGGGAATAGCAATATATATAGCAAGCGAGGAGTGACTAAACCCTTAATTGATTACTTTTTTAATTGGCCGGATCATCAGTTTATGGCAATTGCAGCTCTAGCAACCTCATCATCAACCACTATGAGCCACGACGTCGATTCGAACAAGGCCACCACCGATCATGATGATGATCATGATGAGCATCAGCATGACATGGTGATGCCGGGTTTTCGTTTCCACCCTACTGAAGAGGAACTTGTAGAGTTTTACCTTCGCCGTAAGGTGGAGGGCAAGCGCTTCAATGTTGAGCTCATTACTTTTCTAGATCTTTATCGCTACGACCCTTGGGAACTTCCAGGTATACATACATACATATATATATATGTATCTATCTATATTACATCAATTTCATTTCATTTCTTTTATTAGTTTCTTCTTTAATTAGTTAGCTCGATGTATATGTACATAAAACGAATGAACCATGTATATGTGTGTGTGTGCAGCTATGGCTGCAATTGGAGAGAAAGAGTGGTTCTTTTATGTCCCAAGAGACCGAAAATACCGGAACGGCGACAGGCCAAACCGGGTGACTACTTCTGGGTATTGGAAAGCAACCGGAGCGGATCGGATGATCCGAAGTGAGAACTTCCGGTCAATTGGGTTGAAGAAAACCCTAGTTTTCTACTCCGGGAAAGCTCCCAAGGGCATCCGAACCAGCTGGATCATGAACGAGTATCGCCTCCCACATCATGAAACTGAACGATATCAAAAGGTACACATGCATACATACATATATAAGATCGAGAAAGTACTACAACAAAAAGGAAATATGAAAATTAATTAGGTCGCAATTTTTGACTCTCTGAGACTTTGAGGATCGCTTTCTGGTTGCTTTAATTACTGATCGATGATGAGAGAGCAAACTATAGCTCGATCAATATTGTTCGTACCCCTTTCATGATCTTCAGAATATGTAGGAAAAAGTACACAGCCTAAAGGTTCAGTTAATTACTAAACCTAGCTACTTCCCAATCTTGGGTTGGATCCCTTTTTTTTGGGTTACAGTTGGCAGCTGAAAGATGCATGCACATATAGAATCAGAAAATTAACAAAATTTCCGGGAACAAGACTGAAAATTGTCAGTTTCCCTATTCGTTTACATCAATCCGTTGATCTTTGTTACTAAAATTCATTAGCTAGATTAATTGAGTGAACCACAGTGAATTTTGAAATTGCACATATACATCAATCCGTTGATCTTTGAAATTGCATATATATATATATATATATGCTTAATTTGGGTGCAGGGAGAAATATCGCTTTGCCGAGTGTACAAGAGAGCCGGAGTTGAAGATCACCCATCGCTCCCTCGGTGTCTCCCCCCGGCGGCCTCCCGAGCATCCGCATCCAGATCACTGGCAGCTCAGTCGACCACGTCGGTGGACAATAATAAAAAGCAGCAGATGAATAACAGTAGCATTAATACAGTTCACAGTGTCATGGAAAAACTCCAGGCTTTCGGATCCGCCGCCCAATTACCACATATACAGCAGCAAATTGAAGTTGGCGACCATCATCATCATCGTCAGCTGCAGCAGGTGGATCATCATCAAAAGATGATGATGAGCGAAACAGAAGGAAGCAGCGGAAACTCGGATGTGACAAGTACAGTTGTTGCGCTTTCTACAACTCATAATAATGCATATTCAGCTCATCATCCAGTAGTACTTGTGGATCCTGATGATGATCCTAATCAAGCAGCTAATTGCTTCACTACTTCATCAGCTGCAGCAACGCTCTTCGCTGGCGGCGCCGCTGCTTCTTCTTCTGCCGTTGTTAACTCCTCCAGCTCTAATAATCTTAATGCAATTGATGACCTTCATAGACTTTTCAATTTCCAACACCAACACGCAGCTAATTCCGGTGTTGTCAATCACCAACAATACTATCATCAGCAGCACCACCACCACCACCAACAGGCCAACAACCATTTGATGATCTCCAGTTTATTATTCCCAGCACCGCAATCACAGCCGTCCACCACACAACACGCTCAGCTGGGCGTAGGCGGCCCCAATGCAGCGCTTCCAACTGCTTTCTCTGACCGCCTTTGGGAATGGAATCCAATATTCTCAGACCCAAACCCCCCAAGGGATCATCATAATCACCAGCACTACAACAACGACAACAATCCATTCAAGTAATCAATCAACTAGCTTACTCATCCATAAGATCAATCTATATATACATGCATGTGATATATAGATCGGTACACTACGTACGTACTACTTAATTAATTATGCTTGCTACTAGCTTCTAAATCCAAATGTATATTGAATGATCGTGATTAATTATCTAGCAAAACCTAGCTAGTCCTTAATTAATTTCTAGAATATATATATATCGACTCTAATTAATGATTAATGTTCTTAATTATACTTCTTTTCTTTATATATATGTGGGATGTGACTCATATTGGATTATTGGAATCCATATATATGATCATACATACGTATATTTATGTTGCTTTGATAGGGTTTTGGGTTTTATTAATGGGGTATTAATTTCATACAATTCCTATTACCTTTTGTTCATGGCCACTAATTAATTAATTAGTACATGTTTGTATGTGTGTGTATATATATATATACAGTAATGATTACTTGCTTATCATAGAATAAGAAATTCATCACACTTATGATCACCCAGTAACGAATTTTAATGATTAAAACTATTCATATTGTAGGACATCATTCAAAAGATTGTCCTTACAAAAAAATTAGACAAACCAAAATATATATACATATATGGGTGAATTATAAGGTGCTAAATTAGGGTTTTAACTTAAGTCATATATATGGGGTCAATCTTCTTTTCGCTATATAGCTTTTTGGCTTTTTTTTTTTTTCTTTTCCAGGAACCTTGAACCTCTATACGCAGCCTAGCTGAGTAGTGGAATCACAAATTTATAATTAGTACATGTTGACTGGAACTGATTAGGGCTCCCAACCCAGTGAGCTAGCTATTCTTGTAGGTTTCCTCGATCACCATCAAATCAAATCCTCGATCCTTTTAATTTCGTTAATTTGCACGCCCAGCTAGGTACGATTTAGCCTGAAATGGGATCTAAGGAGTAGGGGAAATTAACCCCCCTCTCTCTCTTGGTGTCGCCCAGCTAGGTACAATTTAGCCTGAAATGGGATCTAAGGAGTAGGGGAAATTAACCCCCCTCTCTCTCTTGGTGTCTCTAGAGTGAGAGAGAGAGAGAGAGAGAGAGAGAGAGAGAGAGAGAGAGAGAGCTAGGTGATTAATAAGTCTACATATTTATGCACAAATTGGAGACAGCTAGCTAGGAAACTAAGATTGTCCCATTCTTAATTTCTTTAGTTGGTGAGTATAGGGGCCTGGCCCGCTATATATATTATGTATATAAGAAATTTTGTTTTTGCATATTCTTGGTATGCTTGATTTAAATTAGGTCATCAACATGTAAATGAAACCTCTTTAATTTGATGGGTCAGAGCACCATGAGGCTAATACATATCTCTAGCTAGAATGAATGACACCAATAAATTCATTAATTTACATTAATTTATAAATAGAGACATACATATATTTGGTATATATAGGAGTTGGATTCAATCAGCTGTCTCTCTGAGTGTCTGATCACACACTCACACACAAATTCAGATTTATTCAAGCATGCATATAGCATTCTCATTGGGATATGGTCCAGCAGCTAGCAGTAGTACCCTAGTAGTAGAGCTGATCAAGTCTTCGATGGATGGGGCATAAGCATAAGTGTGAATTAATTGGTCAGTAATATATATATATATATCTATAAAGTACGTAGTAGGTTGCATATGTAATTATTGTACTGACTACTGACAAGTCAATGAGACCCGCATGTGTGCACTTTGCGGGCGGCTGTGCGTCACGCTGAGCTTGAGCTTGGTTTCGTGGATTTCTTAGAGCTAGCTAGAGAGGTCCATGCATCATGATGCAAACACCGGCTAAAGTTTGACTTATTCGTCCCGTTATCCTATTATCCTGCGTGAGATATATATATTTATTTTTTAGTTCCTCCCTTAAAATTTAAATTTTTTCAGTTTATCACATGAGCTTTATATAGTTATTGTAAAAAACTCTATACCGTTAACTTTGTCAATTTTTCTGTTAAAATAACTGACATGACATTTATATAGCATGAGTGAAACCATTTTTTAGTTATATAAGATTCATGTGAACAAAAAAAAATAAAAAATTTTTTTTAAACAAACAAATAATAAGATCCTTGTCAATTTTTTATAATTTTTTTATCAACATGGATCTTACATAGCTAGAAAATGGTCTCACTCATGCCATATAGCTGTCACGTCAGCTATTTTAACGGAAAAATTGACAGAGTTGACGGTATAAGATCTTTTGCAACAACTGTGTGAAGTTCAGGTGACAAACTGAGAGAATTTAAGTTTTAAAAGACAAAGTGAAAAAAAAGTGTATCTCACAATGGAGAATGGTGTAAATAAACCCTAAAGTTTTGGCAATAGACAGTGTATTCAAGTAAATATTAATACGTACCACAATATATGACTTTTGTGCCGTAGCCATTGGAGTTAATACTGAATTTTATTCTTACTCTGTTACTCACACTTGTTCCCACATATATTTATTATGAATTCAACACTATTTTTTTCACACACATTTCTCAAGATACTATTTTAGCCAATATATTAAAATAAATTCTAGTTTTAAATATACGTGCATTCCTACAATCCTACATACAAAAACTTTTTCTATTGTGCATACACTACACTGATACACAATTAGACTACATATGTTATTGCTTAAATCGTTTGTTGTTTTTATAAATAGAGCAATTACCCCAATCAAGTTGGCTAGCTCACTCAAAAACAATATATAGCCAAACCGCAGGGAAAATAAGTTAAAACAAATAGACTATTATTGCTCAAATTGTTTACCCAAATCGTATGAAAAAAAATCAGTAAAGTAGGAACTAGCCCGTGGCGCTAGTATATTTGTTTAGATTTCTCTTCTTCAATGTTGTCTGCTTGCCTCTCTTGCACGCGCATGCACCAACAAAGAAACACTTGCTCGCCCTACATATTCCTTTTATGGGTTTTTGATCAGTACGTATGAATTATCAAAATTAGAGTCCTAACCTGAAGAGTTCACTTCTGGAGATCCAACTTCTTGTTGAGAAGCCTAATTGATTGATGCGGCCCGCAGTGCACATAATTATCTTTTTTAATTTGATCGACACAAATATGAAAATTAGGTTCTTGGTGTTTGATCGATTTTTGCACACTATACCTTTTCAGAAAAGGAACAATGAGACAAATTCAGCATTTTAAGTTTTTTTTTTTCAAAATTTTGGGCCAATAAGGCTATTAACTAGGTCAAATCAGCGTTTTGAATTTTGGGCAATTTTGTAATTATTATTTATTACTTTTCTTATTTTGTTTGGATGATGCGTTTACCTTTTCTAGTACCCTAGGGTTTGGTTGATATTTAAACCATGTTTTGGAATTGGTTTGGTAATTTTGTTGGATTAATGAAAAATTGAGAACTTTCTCAAACCCATATCAACTTGGTATCCTACCAAATCAACAAGGTTGTAGAGCCCCCTACTCTTGGTATTCACAATCTAGAGAATCAACAAGTATAGGCTTTTGTGTGCATTAGTTTAGATTCATCACCTATGTTGCATCACTAATTCCCGCTCCAAAACTTTAATCTACGTACTGGTACATTAGAGAATGAAGATTTTTTGTTTATGCTGTCTTAAGAGCGTTTGCATGAGTGTTTGAAAAGTCAATGTAAATTTTTTTCTTAGGAACTCACAAAATTACACTTTTCAAAAAGGCAAATGATCATTTTGCATGGTCCATGTAGTTTGACCATTGTTTCAATTTTGTTCGTATGATTAATCGTCTGGGTATAACGACAAGTCACACAAGGCCTAACACCATGCTGTCTGGGCCTAGACCCAAAAGACTAAACCCTTCCTGGGCTTCTAGCCCATGATCTACTAGGCTCCGGCCTCCTAGGCCACGACCTTCTAGGCTCCGGCCTCATAGGCTCCGGCCTCCCAAGCTCAAGCCTCCCGGGCCCCCGACCCGTGTCAACTCACTCGGATCCTCGAGACCGATGCCACGTGGCGCTCCTATAGTGCAAGTCACCACAAAGGACACGTGTCGTCACCGGATTGGTTGACACTCTTCCAAAGGTACTATAAAAGAGGTACCTTCTTGTCACAAAAGGACGGGTCCATCAATATTATACTATTCACTCACTCTGCTCTCAGATCTCTCTGAACACTGACTTTAGCGTCGGAGGAGCTTTGGCCGGCACCACACCGGTGTCCTTCCCGCTCACTTTTGTGTACTTGCGCAGGGTGCTTTGGATATCATTCTCTCTCATTACTCACCAGTCGGACCCAGCTACTCGTTCCTGCCCCACTTCGACGTGTCATCCACTCAGTGGTGGGTCAACGTGCCTACGTGGTTCGACTCGACGTTGACTGATTTACCATTTTTGAGCATCAACAAATTTCATCCACGTTATTTTAATTTTTCAATCGATCAAGTCCCTCATGATTTAGGTTTTGTTAGAAACAAGTCCAAAATCAAATTTCGTCAACTTTTAGACATAATTTTCATGTAAAACCACGTGCAATGTTATCCTTTGTGAGTTTAGGAGCAAAATTGTCATAAAATTCGTTTAGTTGCACTCCCGTGTTGGAAAAAACAAGGATTTCACCATTTAAATTTGGACGAAATTTTAATTTTAGACTTGATTTTAACAAAATGTAAACTATGAGTATTTGATTGAAAAAATTGAAACTATATGGATGGAAATAACAACCAAACTATAGGGACCAAAATAATCATTTGCCCTTTCAACAAAGTGTAACTCCTCAAGAGTCATAGGTTCAATTAAATTGATTTTGGATTGTTTTTAAACCTCACGACTTAAGATTCAGAGTTTTAACTTGTGTTTTAGAATAAAGTGATAAGTACTGGACCTTAAACCCTAAACTTAAACCTAAGAGTTACAATATATTCAATCAATGAGTGAAAAAAATTAAAAAGTGAATTGCATAATTGGTCCACCTACTTTCTAAATATTATTTCCACTTTGGTCCGCGATCTAGTTTTTGTGCCACTATAGTCTAGTTGCTTCTTAACATTTCTCATTCTAGTCCATTTCGTCAGTTTCGGTGTGACAACTATCTATTTTAGTCACGTTCTGCACATATGTGCTACTATTAAGGGCAAAATTGGGACTTCACGCAAGATTGAAAGGTCAAATAGGATCAATTGGGGCAAAAAGGTGTTCAAGTCATTTTGCACTCAGTTTATTCGATCAAATTGGAGGGGCCAAGGGTTTTTGGGACAAACTTGCGATTAAACTTAGAATTCATTAGATCAAGCTAATTAAACAAGGTTAATAAGTGTGGGGCTAAGGGTTTTTGGGAAAAACTTGTGATTAAACTTCAAATTCATTGGATCAATATAATTAAACAAGGTTAATCACTGTGGGGTTTCAAATTTTTGGCATTTTTCAAAGATGGATCTTGAATTTCATATCTATGTTTTGTTTTAGGGCTACTTAACCCCAACAATGGATCTAATGGCCGAGTAAAATAGCAAAAATAAAAAAAGATGTTTTGGTGGGGATGGCACAAGAAATTGGCAGGAGGGAAAAAGGTTTTTCATGGTCAAGGGTAGGGGAAGAATGTTCTTGTGTGAAGTCCCAATTTTTCCTTAATAGTAGCCTACATATGCGGCACGTGATTAAAATAGACGGTTGTCACACAAACATTGACCGAATGGATCAGAATGGGAAATGTTAAGAAGCAGCTGGACTATATAGTGGCACAAAAATTAGATTGTGGATCAAAGTAGGAAAATTAGAAAGTAGGTGGATCAATGGTGCTATTCACGGAAGAAAAAAGAGCATATTACAACTTACACTCCTGAGGTTTAGAGTGTTTTCCAACTTGCAACCTACTGTTTTAATTTTTTCAATTTAGTACCTTATGTTAATTTTGATTTACTTACAATTGACTATTATTGTCTATTTGATCGTCTAATTAAACATTAATTGATGATGTAGCAATTGTGGGTCTCATATTTTTTCTAACTCGTAAGGCCGAACGACTTCCAATAATGCCCTCATAAGAAGTGCTTTAGTTATTCGATATGGATTTTGGTTTTTGAACAACCTCTCAAAATTCATATCAAACTTAATTATTGAAAATGTCCATGAAGAGTTGTCATTCGGCCTTATAGGTCGGCAAAAATGTGGGATCCGCAAATGCCATATCATCAAGTAACGTCTGATTATACAGTCAAACAAACAACAATAGTTAATTGTAAGTAAATGAAAACATTAAATGAAACAGTAGGGTGCAAATTGTGAAACACTCAAAACCTCATAGGTATAAATTGTAAGTTGCAATTTGTTGAAGAGAAAAACAATGTTCGAATGCCCATCGCTTGAATAACGTCTTGAAAAAAGATAACATTTTTAAGCCACCATGTGTGGCTAAAAAATAAATAAACCTACTGTCTGACCAAGGATCTAATCTACCATCTCTTACAGTTGTACTCAATAAATCAACCAACCACGAATTTGTTCATGCCAGCACCTTTGGCCTTAGATTTCTTGGTAGGGATTCCCATAAAAATCTTAAGGCCTTAGCAAATTTGATCGTACCATACACGTTCTTTAATATAATTCATAACCTATTGAGAATGTAGTTTTGCTTGATACCAATACCATGTATCTGTAGCAGCCATATGTGAGATGTCACCCATAACATCTAAATAATCACCAAATGCTGCATTATTTTCAGCCCACAGAAAAATCATCACAATCATTAATCACAAAGTTCAAACTATTACAAAGAGAAATATAAAGCAGCAGAAAAAAGAAAAACATTACAAAATGTTTCGATTCCATATTGATTTTGAGAAAGAATCAGATAATTCCTCGAGCTTCGAATAAACAAACATTATTACAAAACACTCTATTTATGGCGGTCTCAATTTGCCAGCAAAAAGAATTTCCTAGCGGAAAAATTGCAAAATCCGCTAAGATTGCATAGCATTGGCAGAAAGGGTCTCCGACAGGTTTGATTGTGCAGGGTAAGCACTTTTCCTGGTGGATTAGAAATTAATTTTGTGCTGACAAAGTATCAAGGTTTAAATATGACGGGAAAAGTATTCGCATCGGATTAAACTGCCAACATATTTATTATCCTTGTCCGACCAATCTGATGGGAAAGCTTTCGCATCAGACCAATCTGCCAGCATATTTATTGTTATTGTCGGATATAATTGACATTAAAAGTAATAATATATGGAAATATTATTTCCTGGCAGATATAACCGCCAGAATCATTTAATATAAAAAAATACAATTATATTTGAAATAATTTATATAAATATAAAATAAACTAATAAATTCACAAAACATTTCAAATAATAATTATCCACTAGTAAAGATAAAATAAAGTTTATGCAAACTAAAATGATCTACTAAGTCTATGAGTAGAGTCCGAACTAGAGGCTGAATGTGACCCTGATCCTCCATGTGGACCGAAATGTCTTAAAAAGTCCTTATCAACTATATGACCGGAAAACAATCCTACAAATCCACCACCTGAGACACCTGTAGAATGATGTGAGGCACTAGAAGAATGCTGTGAAGGTACTTCTGGTCGATATCCTGGCATCTACAACGATGAGTGAGGCATAAAAGGCATCTGGTACATAGGATATATTCATGGAATACATAGCATAAGGAGAATGTATAGGCTGACTCTGGCTAGAAGCCTGCTGTGGATGCAAGCTTTGCGGGTGTGTCTGTCTGCATCATCACCTGTTGTTGTTGCTGCTGCATAAACATCATCATCTGCTACTGCTGTAACTGAGTCGACCTTAACTGCTTAATTAATTANATAAAGCCAAACTCTATTTTTTCTCTCAGGACCCATCTTCTCAACATACACTTATGTGCGAAGTTCAGAAGTGTCATTCGCTCCAGATTCAACCCATGAGTCAACGGAATCCATGGACACCTAATAAACATATATTTAGATAAATTTGTAATTAAAATTTAAGAACATAAAATACACATCATGGGAAAAAAATTAGTTTAATATTTACCCCTCTTTGCTTCGATGGCTCCCTATGATACCGCCACCAAACTTTTTTATAATATTTATCCATATCATGTTAAACAAGATGATCCACAATAATTTTTCTTCCAAAGATATATTGATTGCAACATTTTTACAAGGACATTTGAACTTATTTGTTCCAACACCATTTGCAACTGCTTAATCCAAAACTAATTGATTGCATCTATGTATGCATCTAACTGTTGCGGTATGGTTAACCAACTCTTATCCATGCTTTACCTCCTAATAACTATAAGAGATTAGGTCGACTCTTAGATGAAAACTCTAAACCATAAAGCCTACAATCTTTCAATCTTTATCATGCAGGCGTACCTATCCATACCTATTAGATTAAATTCAAAAAATATTCAATAATAAATTATGATTATTTATCTAAGTGGAACAAAAAAAAATTAAATTCACAAATAAGTTGTATGTTTATTAATCTACTTATCCATTTTTTTTATTTGAAGTGTAACAAATAAATTATATCCACAAATAAGTTGTTCTATGTTTATTAATCGAATTAACCCAAATTTTTTCAACTTTTCTATTTTTTATTTTTAATTTGAAGTGGAACAAAGAAATTAAACTCACAAATAAGTTGTATGTTTATTTATCTAATTAACCAAAATTTTAAATTTTTAAATTTGTCTCTTATTATTTTTATTTTTAAGGTGGATACATGATCGAATTTTTAAACTTAAGTAGTATGTTAGCTAAATAATTAATTTTATGCATCAATTAACTTTAAATAAATAAATTTTATTGTCTAAATTAAAAAAAAATACAATTATATAAAGAATTAACAAAGACGTACGTGCTACCCTATTAGGGTATGTTTACTAAATTAGAATCAAAATAAACATGAATTAGAATGAGCATGAATCAGAATGAATAAGAATTAACATGAATCATAATTAACCATTTTCATTAACGTGTTTACTAACTGTTATGAATGAGAATGAGAATGAAAATAAAGTTGATTTCCATAAACGTGTTTACTAACTAGTAGGAATTAAAATAAAAATGAGTTTGATTACTAAAATGCCCTTATACAACATCCATTATATTTTTTAGATGCTATTTATTAACCACAATTTTTAAATGATAAATATTCATTTGACTACTATTTATATTTCTATCAACTATTTATTAATCCATTATATTTATTAATCACAATTTTAATATTTTTATTTATTAATCCATTTCCTAACTATTTATATTTACAATTTTAATACTTTTTACAATTTATTTCTATCAACTATTGAATATTCACAACTTTTTTTAATCCATTATATTTCTATCAATTTTTTAATCCATTATATTTATTAATCACAATTTTTTAAATGATAAATATTCAAAAAGATGAATATTTATTTAAATATTCATTTTAAATGATAAAATTAAGGGGATATTTTTGTTTTTCATAAAAAATATGGGGGCATTTTGGACTTGAAAATTTCATTCTGATTCCTCCTCCTTCATTCCGGACCCTCCTTAAGGAATCTCATTCTCATTCCTGATTTTGGTGGGCCCTACATGCATTCCTTTTCCCCTCCAAGTTTAGTAGATAATTAAGGAAATGAGAATCATTATCATTTTCAACTGTTAAGTAAACAAGAGAATGTGAATCATTCTCATTCTCAACTGTTAAGTAATTAAACATAGAAATGAGAATGTGAATGATTCCCAAATGTTAATAAACACAGAAATGCGAATCATTCTCATTCCCTCATTCCCCTATTCTCATTCCCTTTAGGTAAACATGCCCTTAATATATTAACACTAACATGTAATGCACAAAATGAACACAAATCTAACATATACATATATATATATCAATTAAATCAAGCATAAATAATTTCTAACATATCTAACATATTTTAACATATTTCTCCAACAAATTTGTAACTATAATATATCAATCTATATATCAACACATCAACATACAACCACAAAAAAAAAATATATATATATATATATCTAAGGCATAGAAAAACCTTGTTGCCAAATCAAAATCTTTAGCCAAACCTTGTTGCACCAAAGGATTACCATGGTTTGGCCTGCAAAATAAACACAAAAATCAAATATTAAATTTAAATTAAATCTTAAATCAAATAAAACCCAAATCAAAAGCTGAATTGAAAAATCAACCTAAAAATCAAAGTATGCACATAATTGAGTTCCAAAGAAGAGGAACGTACCCAAATCAAACCTAGCTACCAATCGATCTTTTCTCTGCAAATTACCATTGCTACACCTGAAAAGAAGATCGAGGAACCATAAGAAATTAAGTTTAATATGCAGAAAATTAATTTTAATAAGAAGAAGAAGAAGAAGAAGAAGAAGAAGAAAATTCACGGAAGAAAAGAAGAAGATCACCTGGTTCAATTCATCGAAGAAAAGAGGAAGATCGAAATGAAATGAAGGAGAAAATAAGAAGAAGAAAGAAGGAGAAAAAAGGAGAAGAAAGCGGAGAGGAAGAAAAAAGAGAAGATGAAATGAAATGAAGAGGGGGAGGCATCACATGAATTAGGTCAAGAGCAATCTTGGCAGTTTGGGTCGCCAGAAATAAATAAAAAATAAAATTAAATATTGGCGGCCTAATCCGACAAGATTGACTTAGGAGCAATTTTGGTGGTTTGGACCACAAGAAACAAATAAAAAAATAAAAAATATATATTTTGTTGGCGGTCCAATCCGATAAGATTGAGTTCCACCGCCAGCTGGACTTCTTATTGGCGAGAATTTTCACGCTTACTTATTCCTGTAGGATAGAACCGCCACAACTAGAAATCATAGCGGTCCAATCCGCCACATCTGAGCAATCTTGGCAGACCAAAACTTCCACTAGGAATTCTTGAGCATTTCTAGCCGGTGGACAAATCTAATATGTCAGCATTGTTCGCCAAGAATAACAGAACTTGTAGTAGTGAAACTAGCATAAAGCAATAGTGCAATCTTTTACCATTACATTTTTCAACAGTTGCGTGTTTGCTTGAAATGAAACTTTGAGTTATTATATTGCTTCCAAGATCGAGTAGTCTAAGTTTAAGACCATTCCTCACTCTTGTCTTCCCACCACTCCAGGAACTTAGTTTGTGCAGCCAAGGTGTCCGACCTGTAAAGTTGCAGCCAGTGGTATGCAATTTCATGTCCAAATGTCCATCCAATTAAAAACACCACCAGCAACTCAAAAATACAATAGGATTCAGATTGCTTGAAATTATTCCCAATCTATCACATCACAACCATCTATCTATATGCTATCCAAAACATTCTATCTTTAATTGTATCATTAAGCCATTTGAAATGCAAGTTAAATTATCCATACATTACACTAACGAGCTCATCTAGTAAGATCGATCAGAATGTCGTTAATTTCTGTTTGTGGGAAAACCCACACCAATCCACATCGATCCGAATAGCCAATCACGGCTCGACACGTGGCCGGTCAATATCCACCTCGGAGTTGACTATCAGTGGTCAAACTTTGACCTCCACATCAGCACTTCCTTTGCTAGCTCGGACCGGTCTCCGTGCCGGGCCCTCCATGTTCGGTCCGAGCCGAACCGACGATCTTCCAAGGGATTGAGTATCCATCTTTCCACGGTCATCTCGGCTCGGCTCGGCACTGATGTGACCTCCTTTCGAGCTCTAGCGTCGGCTAGTTAGGGCTCGGAAGGGTCCCTATCTTTTGGGTCGGCTCGGTCTTGAATTCCATATCCGATCCGATCACACATGGACTTCATGCATACGCAGAAAGAACATCTGTTCGGTTCGGCTCGGCTCTCCGCCGCCATTCTCAGGAAGATCACGCTGGGACGAACCGCCACACTTGAATGCACCTGACACAAACCTTCTGACAGATAGAATATCCAGTCTGCATTCATGACTGCTGGGCAGTTTGCCTGAACCTTCCAACCTTGCATTTAATGGAGCATTCAATGCAGCATTGAATGCTGAGGAAATGAGCAGCTGGACATGCAACTAGGTCTGGCCAGGTGCGTGGGTCTCTGGCAACCACTCATTCACATGCAGGTATCTTACTTATCAAGACTTCCTTTGCTTATATATATCAACTCATATGTGCAAAACAAGGACGACAAAAAAATCTACCTACGAAACACTTACACAAAAACACTTACTCACCCAAGAGCACACCCAACTTGCTGAGAAGAACCCAGAACATTNCAAGGAAAGCCAACGGCATCTGGCCGCTGAGAACGCACTCCTGAAGCAGAATAATGAGCTGCTCGCAAAGCAGGCCGAGCTGGCCGGGGAACTCGCACGCCATCGTGCTCAGCTCGAGAACAGTGGGGGATCGGGTTTCCGATCGTGTCGGACCCGGGCCGAGCAGGAGGTCCTTTCACCATCTCCTTCTCGGCAGAGCACTCCCGCCGAGCCTGCCTACCAGACCGATCGGCAGGATGCGGATTACGTCTTCCCGGGCTTCGAGGACATGCCCCCGGCCTGTTCGGCCGAGTTCCTAAGCGCCCACCGTCTTCTTCAGCAAAAACAGGCGGCCTTCGGGAAACGTCTACCCGGGAGTTCAGGAGGAGACCGT
Organism: Dryas drummondii; assembly: GCA_003254865.1. Lineage (NCBI taxonomy): Eukaryota > Viridiplantae > Streptophyta > Magnoliopsida > Rosales > Rosaceae > Dryas > Dryas drummondii. The sequence goes on from QANW01003840.1 coordinate 558,786, forward strand.
GCCGACCCGAATACAAATCAGCGACCGCCAGCCCAGTCCAGGTTTGGGGCCATCAGTCCAACCAACTCTGCCGAAGCCAGGGGCCCAATTGGGGATAGGCTCGGTCCTATCGCCGGCCAAAATCCTTCCCCATCAGGAGCTCATTCGGGGAGACGATCTGTGAGCGACCGACTGGGATCTACTATGATCATGTCGGATCGACGGCCGGTGAGTGAGAGACTCGGTAACCGAGCCGAGTGCTCAGGGGAAAATGCGGCCGAGCCAAACCCACCTGATGTGGAAAATCTTGTCCGGACTTTGGTCCAAGACCAAATCCGGAGCGTCCACGATCGGCTCGGCCAAGTCGAGGTCTCCAGGGGGTACACCGGTAGAGCCGACCACGGAGAGGAACTCCCCCTCCCGTATACCAGCAGAATCATGGATGCTGAGGTCTCCCGCGACACCAAGCCCCCCAAGATGGATCAGTACGATGGGACCAAGGATCCCTACGGCCATCTCGATAGCTTCAGATATGCCATGGAGGCCCGTCAGGCATCTGAAGCTACTAAATGCCGAATCTTCCCTTCAACCTTGAAGGGATCGGCTCGGGGTTGGTTCCGAACCCTCCAGCCCAACTCCATCGACTCTTTCTCCGACCTCCGGAGGGCCTTCCTGGCGAGATTCGGGTTGTATCCGAACGACTCTACAACTTGAACGATATGTCGCTCATTAAGCAGCAGGAAGGGGAGAGCCTCAAAGCCTATCTGATCCGCTTCAACATCGAATATACGAAGTGCGACGATTGCGACGACAGATCAGCTAAGAATGCTCTCATGCAGGGTCTGCTCGCCGGAGGACTCCGCTCCCACCTAATGAGGAACCCCTCGTCTACTTACGATGAGCTTTCTGCCGAAGCCACCAAGTGGGCGCGGGCTCAGGTGGAGACCCTGAATCCCAGGCCGACCCCAGCCAAGAGGAAGGAGGGAGAGGTTACAAGCCCCAAACCCCAGGTCCAATCCAAGAAGACCAGGACCGAGGAGCCACGCCAACTTTTGGGCAAGGGGCCCAAGTTCGTCCAGTACACGGAGTACACCCCCCTCAATGCCGGTCTGGAGACGATCTTCTCCAAAATCAAGGACCAACTCCCGGCTGCCAGGGAGATTAAGGGACCACCCCAGACAAAATCAAGGAGGGCGTCTTCTGCAAATACCACTCCAATCACGGTCATGTCACGGGTGATTGCTACGCCCTCCGCGACGGAATTGAGACTCTTGCCCGGACGGGTAAGATCAATCAATTCCTGGCCGGCGGGCCTAGGGTACCCAAGGCCGCGCTGAAGAAGCCCACCAATACCATCGACGTCCAGGATGCTGCCATCGGCTCGATCGGCGGGGGGCCAACCTTCGTGGGGAGTTCTAACCGATCCCAGAAGGAATATGTCCGACAGGCGGCTCAAGCTCACGAGTCCTTGTCGATCCAAGCGGGTCAGCCCAGCACTTCCAAAAGACAACGGAAAGACTGGGCACCGGTCACCTTTGAGCCTAACGAGGCAAATGAGATCATCTTCCCCCACTATGATCCGGTCGTCATAGTGGCTGAGGTGGCCGGGACTACCATTGCACGCTCCTTCGTCGATGGAGGGAGCTCAGTCAACATCCTCTACCACTCTGCGTTCGCACAGATGGGCATCGGCGAGGACAAGCTGGAGACCGACACTCCCGCCTTGGTCGGGTTCGGGGGAGAAGTGGTTCAGCCCCTCGGACACATCTACCTTCCCCTTTCGCTCGGGAAGAGACCGATCAAGAAGACTTGTATGACGTATTTCATCGTCGTCAAGCGTCCATCGGCTTACAATATCATCCTGGGCAGACCAGCTCTGGTCGACCTTGACTGCATCGTCCATTACGCCAACCTCCTCATTAAGTGTCCGGTGGGCGACGATTGCATTGTCATCCAGGGGGACCAGTGCTCGGCTCGGTCTTGCTATGCCGCCTCTATCAAGCAAAAGGGTCAGCTGCCGAATTCACAGGAAGTTGACTCCATCGCCGATTCGGGCAGGTGGCCGAGGGCGGAGACATTCGACTTCTCTTCCGAGCCAAACCCAGAATCTCGGCCCCTTCCCGCCGAGGCCTGGGAGGAAGTGCCGATCTCAGACGATACCCCGGATCGGCTCGTCCGAGTGGGGACTCAGATCAGCCCCGAGCAACGTTCCGCCATCATCGACTTCCTCCGTGCCAGTGCGGAAGTGTTCGCTTGGTCTTACGATGACATGCCAGGCATATCGTTTGACGTGATCAGCCACAGGCTGAACATCGAACCGGGATGCAAACCGGTCCGTCAGAAGAGGAGGTCATATGATCCGATCCGATACGCTGCCATGGCTGAAGAGGTAACCAAGTTACAAAATAACGGGTTCATCCGGGAGGTCAACTATCCCGACTGCCTTGCCAACGTGGTCATGGTGAAAAAGAACAACGGGAAGTGGAGGATGTGCGTGGACTTCACTGACCTGAACAGGGCTTGTCCCAAGGACAGCTTTCCCTTGCCCAGGATAGATCAGCTCGTCGATGCAACAGCTGGACATCGACTCCTCAGCTTCATGGACGCCTATTCTGGGTACAATCAGATCCTCATGCACAAATCCGACCAGGAGGGCACATCTTTCATAACGGATCGCGGCATGTACTGCTACAAGGTCATGCCCTTCGGCCTCAAGAACGCCGGAGCCACCTACCAAAGGCTGGTCAACCACATGTTCAGATCTTCCATAGGCAAATCCGTAGAGGTTTACGTGGATGATATGCTGGTCAAAAGCATCAAGGCGGACGATCACGTCAGGGACCTCGCAGACATGTTCGGAGTCCTGAAGGAGTATCAGATGCGGCTGAACCCAGCCAAATGTGTCTTTGGAGTTCGGTCAGGAAAGTTCCTTGGCTACCTGGTCAGCCAACGGGGGATCGAAGCCAATCCGGAGAAAATCCAGGCTTTGATCAACATGAAGTCCCCAAGGACACACAAGGACATCCAGAGTCTGACTGGAAGAGTCGCCGCCCTGAACCGATTCATCTCGAAGTCGACTGACCGGTGTCTCCTTTTCTTCAAAGCGCTAAGTGGAGCAGGGAAGGGCATAGAATGGACCCCCCAATGCGAGCAGGCCTTTCAAGATCTGAAAAGGCACATGGGGGAACCTCCCATCTTATCCAAACCAGAGGAAGGTGAAGAACTTCTTCTCTACCTCTCCGTTTCAGACTCGGCTCTCAGCTCGGTTTTGGTGAGAGAGGTCGGCGGTGTACAACACCCCGTCTTCTACACGAGCCGAGCCCTCGCCAATGCCGAGACCAGATATCCAAAATTCGAGAAAATGGCTCTCGCCCTGGTCAGCTCGGCTCGGAAATTGAGACCCTACTTCCAGGCTCATTCAATCGTCGTCTTGACGGATCAACCACTCAGACAAATCCTGGCAAAACCCGAGACCTCGGGTCGGCTCATCAAATGGTCAGTCGAGCTCGGCGAGTTCGACATCATCTACCGTCCCAGGACGGCAATCAAGGGTCAGGCCATGTCGGACTTCATCTGTGAGTCGACCACCTCGACGGAAGACCCACCGCGTACCGACGCCATGCCAACGACGTCCGATCCGAGCACAATCGGCGATCGCAGCCAATTTGATCTCCTCACCTGGACCCTCTACGTGGACGGATCTTCCAACGCCATGGGAAGCGGAGCCGGGCTTGTTCTGATCTCCCCAGAACAAGTTGTGATGAAGTATGCTCTTCGCTTCAAATTTCAAGCATCCAACAACGAAGCAGAGTATGAGGCACTCATCGCCGGACTCAGACTGGCAAAAGAGCTCGGCGCGACCGAACTGAATATCTTCAGCGACTCCCAACTCATCGTCAATCAGATATTGGGAGAGTATGAAACTCGAGAACCTAGCATGACTGCCTATCTCGAGAAGACTCGTTTGCTACTTGGGAATTTCCATAAGTACAAAATATCCCAAATCCCGAGGGCAGAAAAATGCAGAGCCGACGCCTTAGCACGCCTGGCTTCGGCCACAGACACCGGATCCGCTAGGTGCGTTCCAGTTGAAATCCTGGACAGACCTAGCACCGCCGAAAACGAAGTCACCGTCATGCAGACCGAGGCCGAGCCGAACTGGATGACGCCGATCATCAACTACTTGGTCTCCGGGATCCTCCCCCCAGAGAGGGACAAGGCACGTCTCATCAAAACGAGGTCGGCTCGGTTCAGCATGATCAACGGTCAGCTCTACAAAAGGAGTTTCTCCATGCCCTACTTGCGGTGCGTCACTCCCCAAGAAGGTCAGGATGTGCTGAGAGAAATCCACGAGGGGATATGCGGAAACCACTCTGGAGGAAGAGCCCTTGCCTACAAGACCATCAGACAGGGTTACTTCTGGCCAACGTTGAACAAAGACGCAGATCATCTCTCTCGCGCTTGTGTCAGATGCCAGCAATTTGCCGCGGTCCCCATCAACCTCCCCAGTTGCTGACCTCCATATGCAGTCCTTGGCCGTTCGCGCAATGGGGACTCGATCTGATCGGTCCTGTGTCGAAGGCGAAGGGGCAAGTCACAATGGCCGTAGTAGTAGTAGCAGTCGACTACTTTACCAAGTGGGCCGAAGCCGAGCCCCTAGCCACAACCACAGCCGAACGGATGGAGACCTTCGTCTGGAAGAACATCATTTGCCGGTTCGGCATGCCGCACACCATCATTGCGGACAATGGCAAACAATTCGACTGCAAGAAGTTCAGGAGTTTTTGTTCACGTCTGAACATCAACTTGCGCTTCACCGCGCCTTACCCCCCGCAGTCGAACGGACAGGTCGAGGCCATCAACAAGATCATCAAGAAGACCCTCAAGACTAAACTGGACAATGCTAAGGGAAATTGGCCTGAACTCTTGCCAGAGGTGCTTTGGTCATACCGAACTTCCTATAGCAATTCCACGAAGGAAACACCCTATGCATTGGCGTTCGGAACTGACACTGTCGTCCCGGTCGAAATGGGGACTCCTTCATTCCGGACCGGCACGTACAACCCCGAGACCAATGACACCGGACTTCGGCTCGGCCTGGACATGGTCGAGGAAAGGCGGACCGACGCTAACCTCTGCCGAGCCGCCTATCAAAAAAGGGTAGCCAAGTACTACAACCAAAGGGTCAGGCCCCGGAGCTTCGGATTGGGCAGTCTCGTCATGAAGAAGAATCTCCTTGCCGTCAAGGAAAGCTCATTCGATCCGAACTGGACCGGACCATATAGAATCACGGGCATAGTCAAACCCGGCACTTACAACTTGGCCACTCTGGCCGGGAAGCCCCTCAAGCATAGCTGGAACGCTGAACACTTGAAGACTTATTATCAGTAAACATGTAGTTAGGATCGGGGACTGTCCGACCTAACACTCATTCCAATCAATGAAAAGATGAACACATTCTTGACTCATCTTCTTCTTATTTTTTGAAGCGAACACTGGGGACTCTACTCCTATACACTTTCAACAAAGAGGAAAGATCTAAGTGTTCCCTCCGAAAAAATAACAAACCCATGTGCCGAGCCGAAGTGCCATTTTCGGCCCGACGCTCGGTACATTACAGACTCATCAGGTCTATAAACTCATGTGTCGAGCTGGCGCGCCACTTTCGGCCCGATGCTCGGCATATTACAGACTCATCAGGTCTATAAACTCCTGTGCCAAGCTGGCGTGCCACTTTCGGCCTGATGCTCGACATAGTACAGACTTATCAGGTCTATAAAAATCCCTGTCCGAGCCGAAGCGACTTTCTACAGTCCTAACGCTCAACAGGATATTTCGAAAAGAAAAATATACACTCCAACAAAAACTTTCATCGTTCATGCCGAGCCGATCTGAAAGTAGGTTTGAATATTTTTCTCAAAAAACAAAAATCCTAAATATCTCAATGGGTATACCGAGCCCATCTGAGATCACTAGGGTTTTTTAAATTCTTACTTATCATGGGTATGCTTATCAAGCTGATCCGAAGACAAGTTCTAATTTATCATTACCATTCATTTTCATTGCGATCGGCATGCTGGGCCGATCTCAAAGTGCCTTGGTTTTTATTATTTTTGTCACTTTTATCACTTTCTTATTCATGTGTTATTGTTTATGTCTTTAGCTTAATTTCCGAGCTGAACTGATAATAACTTGGCTCATAAAAAGAAAATACCGATAAAATTAAACAAAGATAAAACCAAGTACAAATTGTTCCAAAATAAGTCAAACCCGAGCCACATCTCGGCTCGGGGAGAAAAGTAAAAAAAAAACATAAAAAAAAAAACAAACAAAACAAAATGCTGCTCATGCAGATCGTTCGGCAGGGCCCTCCAAGATCGGCTCAGTAGACTCCTCGGGCGTCTCCTCGCCGAGCTGCACCACCTCAACCCCACCGATCTGCATCTCAGCATTGGGATCGGATTCGGGGACTGGGGGGATCGGGGTCGGCTCGTACGTAGGCAGCGGAGGGTCCTTCGTAGTCGGCTCGGCTTCGGCGCGGACTTGGCGATCGGGAGGAGGAATCTCATCCTGTTGACTTCCCTGGGTGTCTTCCTCACCGTCGGACTCGCCAAGGAATGAGACATCCCAGTCTGGCCTCTTCGACTTGATCTCGTCCAGAAGCTCCTTATACCCCTCGAAGTGGGCATCGGCAAGTGCCTGGACGCTCGGCACCCCAGCTTGACGCCGAGACTCGAGAGCCCTCCGCTCAGCAGCCTCGACGTCCCGCTGGAGGTCGTCGGCGAATTGGCCCAGCTCAGCCACCTTCTGCTCAGACGCAAGCAACTCCTTCCCGAGCCGAGCGACGTCCACCTCTTTCTCGGCCAGCTTGGACCGCAGACCCGCCGACCGATCGTGCTCGGCCTTCACCACCCGCTCGGCCTCGGCCAGCTTCTCCTTAAGCTCCTGGATCCGCTCCCGAAGCCTCCCCATTGTCGCCTCGGCCTCGACGGCGGCATGGGCGGCTTCAAACTGCCTCATGGCGAGCTGCAAGAACAAAAGAGAGGAATTTATTACTAATCCGAACCGAGCGGATAGACGAAATCCGAAGTAAAAAAGACTTACCAACATGGCCTGGCGGGATGTGGTCAGAGCTTGGTAGCTGAGGCTCGGCTCGTCCTGACCGGCCCAGAGTCCCTCCCGCGCCCTCGCCGTCATCACGTGCTTAAGGCCCGAGACGAACAGCTCGATGCAGGGGTCGACCTCCACCATCTTCAGGGGCACCGAGCCCGAGGCTTCGGCATCCCCACCACCGGGTTCGGCCCGAGTTCTCTTCTCAGGACGAGGCTCGGTCGCTGGGCCTTTCCTTTTCTCCCCCTGCCGAGCCGGCCTCGTCACAGAGGGCCCGGATCGGGCTGCGGCGGCGGTAGGCGCTGGTACCGGGATCGGCTCGACGGGCACCCGACCTACAGCCTTCCTTTGGGCGCTTTTCTCGGCTTTCTTCCTCAGCCGAGCTTCCATTTCGGCCGAACTCATTCCCTTTTCGGCTCGCGGGTTCCACCTGGGTACAAACCAGGAAATTCCGCTCGACCTGATCTGGGTCTGCCCGAGCAGAAATTTGGTGGACAAATATTCGGTCGGCGACTCTCTGATCGCGGTAATCTGATCCCTCAGCTCGCCCTTCAGTTTGTACTTGCCCCAGCTGACTGCAAGGATGAAACCAAAAGGAGTTAGCCACAAAATATGCATACAATCATTACAAAACATATACAAATTGCCCTCGGATCGGCCCCAGTCTTCCATTGCCCACCTGGGATCCTAAAGGCTCTGGGAACCCGAGACCGGGTAGGTCTGCTCGGATCGGCGAATTCCCAATCCCCAGAGACGAAGAAGTGTCTCCTCTTCCAAGTCTTCTGAGAGGAGGGATTGCCCGTGAACAGTGGCCCCGAGTAAGCTTGCAGGTTGTAGAAGCCGAGCTCGGTGTTCTTCGACCTCAGTGCGTATGAGCAGAACAGGATATCCTTGTCCGGCTCGCATTTGTGCACCTTGTGCCACAAAATATGCATGGACAAGATAATCCTATACACATTAGGATTTAGCTGATGCGGCGCCGCGCCGATCATGGCCAACCAATCTTGCAGGAATGGATGCAGGGGGAGCCGAACCCCATTTTCAAACATTTCGGGATACATGGTCACCCATCCCTTTGGGGGTCGGCTCGGCTTCTCCCCTTCCATCGGCAACCTCATCAGCACGGCTTCTGGAACGGAATACCGAGCTCTCAGATCCTTGAGATGAAAATCGGTCATCTCGTTTGGAATCTGATCGGCCTTACACGCCAACTCTTCGTAAAAGTCCGGATCGATCGGACTCCCCTTCACAAATCCGAGCCGATCTGAGGTCGATGCCTCATGACCCCTGTCCCTCTCCTCCGAACCCGAGATAAGTCTTCTTGGAATCCTTGGGATCGGCTCGGCTTGAGCCTCCTCTTCATCGCCTCAGGGTTGGCGCATTCTACCTGGGTTCCGGTCTAAGGTCGAGATGACCTCATCCAGCTCCTCAGACAGGCTATCCCAGCCTGCTTCACCCCTTGGTGGCCTTCGACTCTCCTCGGCCTCGCTCTCCCCTTCGAAGGCATTCCCCGAGCCGAGCCGACCACTCGAATCGGATTCAGACATTTCTAAAAACACCTTTTTCTGTTTTTCTCTCTTACTTTTTGAATTGAAACGTGCCCTTTTTCAAGAACACCAAGAACAAAACCCAGAAAACCCGAAAAAAGGCAAAAACTCAAAAGTGGACAGAATCACTTACTGGTTTTGTCCGGCCAAATCTATCCGCCCCAAACACCCTCGGAATCACTTCGCCTGTCGCCGTACCTGGTCGATGTTGGGATCGGACTACCACTCGAACGACGGTGAGAGAGAAGATTTCACGGTGAGAGAGAGAGTCTTGCGGGAGAGAGAGTGAGCTTCTGAAAAATGTGAGAGGGAAGAGAGAGAAATTGCCAATTTATACCCTCATGCAAACCGATCTCAGCCCTTCATTTCTGGCGCTTCAAATGCCAGATCTTGACACCTGTCAAACATTCAAAATACCCCTACAAGAGGTGACCCTTACGTTCCCCCATGCAGAAATCAAATGTCCCTTCACCTGTCCCTGAGATATTCTGACCAATCACAAGTCGTCATGTGTTCGGATCTTCGGGAACATGGGCTTGTTGGGTTCGGTTCGGATCAAGCAACATGCTATCTTTGGCAAGGTCCTCACACTTCAACTTCCAATCCACCACTGTCTGCTCGGATCGGAAGCTGGGGGACTCCTGTTTGTGGGAAAACCCACACCAATCCACATCGATCCGAATAGCCAATCACGGCTCGACACGTGGCCGGTCAATATCCACCTCGGAGTTGACTATCAGTGGTCAAACTTTGACCTCCACATCAGCACTTCCTTTGCTAGCTCGGACCGGTCTCCGTGCCGGGCCCTCCATGTTCGGTCCGAGCCGAACCGACGATCTTCCAAGGGATTGAGTATCCATCTTTCCACGGTCATCTCGGCTCGGCTCGGCACTGATGTGACCTCCTTTCGAGCTCTAGCGTCGGCTAGTTAGGGCTCGGAAGGGTCCCTATCTTTTGGGTCGGCTCGGTCTTGAATTCCATATCCGATCCGATCACACATGGACTTCATGCATACGCAGAAAGAACATCTGTTCGGTTCGGCTCGGCTCTCCGCCGCCATTCTCAGGAAGATCACGCTGGGACGAACCGCCACACTTGAATGCACCTGACACAAACCTTCTGACAGATAGAATATCCAGTCTGCATTCATGACTGCTGGGCAGTTTGCCTGAACCTTCCAACCTTGCATTTAATGGAGCATTCAATGCAGCATTGAATGCTGAGGAAATGAGCAGCTGGACATGCAACTAGGTCTGGCCAGGTGCGTGGGTCTCTGGCAACCACTCATTCACATGCAGGTATCTTACTTATCAAGACTTCCTTTGCTTATATATATCAACTCATATGTGCAAAACAAGGACGACAAAAAAATCTACCTACGAAACACTTACACAAAAACACTTACTCACCCAAGAGCACACCCAACTTGCTGAGAATAACCCAGAACATTTGCCTTGTTCTTCCCATTCTCCCAAGTTCTTCCTTTGTTCTTCCTCACCCACCATCAAACACCATCACTGACTTCGTCATCGGAGCGTGTTTGGCTGGTACCACACCGGTCCATCTCCTTTGATCTTGTTTCTCTTGCAGGAAGATCCCAATCAACATCCACGTCAACATCCAGTAAGACTTCGGATCAGCCAGGTCACTATCTAAGTTGTTGCATCTGCCTTACGAGAATTTGCATCAACAATTTCTATCAAGCAATGTTATTGACATCTTTCCACACACACAAAAAAAAGTTTCTGATATCTTCATAATCTATATATAGAGTATAAATGTGCATAAGCTCATTTGATATTGTATGAGCCAAAGTTGCAATAAAATGAAATACAATGTCTTCTCGATCATCTCTTCTCAGTTCTGAACTTCTAATATCTGGACTTCTGGAGTATAAAGCATTGAACAGCAGACTATATGGAGTCTGGCTTTTGGAAAAGGAAAACATTTCCAGAAACAAAAAATCAAAAACCAGATTACAAGGATTACAACTGAGTTACAATAAAAAATCTGCCACAGCATATGGACCTTAAGATTGCAAGACACAGTGTCAATGTTGTCAACAACACAGGGTCCTGGTTTACAGTGAACTTCACATAATGGTTTTTTTTTTTTTTCTTTCTATATGAATTTCATATAATACTTAATCATGTCTATTTTGAATTTTTTTTAATATGTAAGAAAATCGGTTTTTTGGAAATACATGCACACTCATGTATATGGGAAGCATACAGAAACCAAGAATGAAGAGAAAAAAAAATGTGTACCAATTTATATGTAAGTTTTTTCCAAAAATTTATATTTAATAACATAGATGAACAATGCAGGCCAAGAATAAAAAAGCAACATCAGAAAGAAAGAATGAACAAGACAACTTTAAAAATACAATAAGGGACCTGACTGAAGCAGCTGTAATTAAATTGGAAATATATATATGTTTTTCATATCAATGGATATCTTTCTAATTCTTATAAAAATTGATATCTTTTCTTCTCATAGAAATCCATGTTAGTCCATTCTATCATAGCCAACTGAATAAGCACTAGCAATATTTGCCAGTAAACATGGACTTAGTACGGGAATTAGATGTGGCTGTGTCCAAGAATTAGAAGCGCCTATTTTCCAAAAACAAACTTGAAGTGTTATTAATTAGCAGTTGTTTTACCCATGTGATGGCATGTTAACACAGGTACAGTAGGTAAGATGAGGTTCTGTTTAAAGAAAAAGGTTGACTTAAAAAAGCCTATATATATATCAAGTAATGGCAGCCTCAATTGAAATTATCATGGAAATCTTCCCACATGTCTAGTTGTTCATATCTTCCTCTTCATCATAATCGTTAGTGAAAGACATCCTGAAACAGAGTATGATTGAAGTAGAGGTTTAGCAATGATATTTATAGAGATACATGTGAAATCAAAGATAACGATATATACAACGAACTAGCTAGGTTTGTTGTAATGTAAACGTGAAATCTAAATGAATCAGAATCTTATACTCTTGGAAACCTAAACGAATCAAAATCTTATTATATTGAAAATGTAAAGGAATCCGAGATATATTTAATAATAGAGTATTTTATTTCAATTCGTAATACTACACGACATAAAGTATACACATATTGATGAAACACACACAAATATAAAGTAGACGACAAACATAATTGAAAATACAATGAAGCATTAGTCATATGGTGAAAAGTCAGTGTTGGGGAAGTACCCTCTCGAGCTTGACGTGCCCTGATTGGTCTCGTTAGTAGCACTTGCATTCTATTTTGCCACAATTTCACACTGTTGTGCCTCCCAAAACGCTCGTTGTTCTCCGAGCATGTTGGTGAGGTCCATTTTCATAACCTCGAAGTCTTGTTACTTTTGTTTGAAATCGGTGTGCTCTTTGATCAATCACTCGCGTGAAGAAGAGATCGTTTTCTGCTCTTGGCAAAAGGTCCTGATACTCTCGGCAATTTCACCTGTTTGGGTATCATCTTGTCTGACCCTCTTTGACTTGTTTTTGCCAAGTGGCCTTGGGTGACCACCGCCAAGAGGTTGAAAGGTCGGAGCATCCTCATCTATGCTTAATTGAATTGCTTTAGCATCGGCATCGACATCAGTGCGGTTGTCGGTCTTGGTGGGGGTGTCTGTTGGAGTGCCCAACGATTCATGTTGCCACTTCACAAAGTGCTGCATCTTGGCAAAACAATGATGCCAACCAAAAGGACGGTTTGTTGGGTGGGTTGCTTGATATCGTGCGTTGGCAAAGCTCACCTAGTAATCTGAAAACAAATTAATGAATTATAAATGCTACAAAAATATTTGATTTTTTTTTTTTGCCAACAAAAATATTTGAATTTAATTAACAAAAAAAGTCACCACATCAATTTGGCTTTGTCCGTTAGTGAGTGATCGTTCCGCCGCAAAGATACATTTATGATATTTCGAGATGGCTTGCCCTATCTTCTTGAAGTGAGCTATGACTGCCTCAATTTGTCTCCCATTAGCCACGGCTCGAGGGCAATTCTGAATAAAATGATCGTACACTTTACGCAAAAAAATCATTGTTTCTTTGATTGGAGCCAATTTCACAATATTTAGAGTGTTGCATCCAAGTTACACCTAGAGCTACCTCTTTCTCATTGGACAAATTCTTCCCCTTTGGATTTACAATGATTGAAAAGAATAATATTCTACAACAAGTGAGCATGCAAAAGGTAGATGAGTGAGTGAAAAAGATAGATAGATGTGTTAAAAAATGAGGTGTGAATGCTCAATTTATAGGAAAAATGATAAAATAGCCGTTGAAATTTTTCTTTTTCTTTTTTTCGTATTTTTTGTATTTTTTAATATAATTATAATGGTCAATTAATTAAAGTCATTGGAGCATCAACGGATATATGAAAAAGAACGGTTTTTTTTTTAAGGGTAACGGTCGAATAATTGGGACTGTCCAGTTGCAACGGTCCTTTAATTTGGACTGTGCGTCCCCTTCATGCGCACAGGTGGGCAGTGAGGGACAACCACTGCATGCAACAGTGGCATGCTGGCCACTTTTTGCCACCCCCTCATTTTACCAAATTGTCCCCCATCTTTTACTAAATTCCTTTAAAATCGACAACCCTAATTCTGTGCAAAAGGGCTTCTCAGTCATTTCGCCTATCTCATTTTTGCACTCATTTTTTCTCCCACGTGGGTGGGCCCCACTAACCCATTACCCTCAGCTCAAATAGCCCTCACCTAGACCCATGCTTTGTCTCATACAACACTCTCACTCTCACTCTCACCACTGCTAACTTATGTCATATTAAAAACAAAAACAAAAACAAAGAAGAAAATGACATTTCGTATTATTACACATGAAATTCCATAATTTCTCACCATTTGTAAAGAATTCTCTAAGCAACCAAACATTGAAAAGGTTAAAAAAAAAAAAAAAAAAAGGATTCTTTATCTAGGAAACAAAATGACAAAGATTCTTAAGCCTAAAACTAATTGGCCCAAGACTTAAGCTTTTTGCTAAATTTTAAAAAGTCTGCATATGTTCATCTATATTATTCACGCGTTAGCTTTTTTATAAAATTACCAAAAAGGATATTTTATAAACAAACAAAGAAGGAGCCATAACAGCCCTATCTCCCAAGAAACCCATATGTGGCCGGGGTGTTGCAAATTGATGGGCAATGCTCTTTTGATCATCACAATTGTTTTGCATTTCCATTATCGTAGATTTTACAATCCTTTGAGTTTCTAAGCCCAATCTCTCTTTTCCTTACGATTGTAAGAATTGCAAAAAGACATGTTCTAAAATTTCATCTATTGTGATCAAGAATAAAAGTATCGAAAATTCTTAAATATCAAAATTCAAATTTATGGATATATCGATTTCGGTAGATATTAGTATAATAAAGTTGAGTTAGATTTTGTTGGTTTATTGTTGATTAATTAAGGTTAGTGGATGAATTTTGATCCAATTTGGGCTGAATTTGGTTTAATTTCATCTTATTCCTCTTTTTCTTCCCTAATTTTAAAAATTTTTATACAATTCTACTGATATATACTGAAATTTTGTTGACATATACTAATATCGGAGAAATATCGGTTACAACCTATTTAAACATCGATAGATGAAATTAAGGATATCTCAGTGGATATATATCGACGATATCGTGGATATTTTCATCCATGATTGTGATTGAACATAATTGCACATCAACCGACTTTCTCCCTTGCTATCTCCCATGGCAGCTTGGTAGCCTATTTTTTGTATGGGAAATTCTATGTATACGCAACAATCTTCTTTTCTTACCCAACAAAATATTTGACCATGCATGAACCATTATATCCCACGATGAAATGACCATTGAGGACAAATTATGTTTAAAATAAAAAAACCTAATTTTCTTTCTATACCCAACCCTTGATCAACTGCACTGTCACTGTTGTTCTCAAACTCACTTTCAAAACCAACTCCAAATCCTAAATAATTTTGTGTCCCCATAGAATCCAAACACCAAGGTTTTTTAGACGAATGGAGAGTGAAATCATTCATTGGGAGCCTCCAAATGAGGTATATGTGCTTTTTTTTTTTTTTTTTGCAATTTTTCATGCATATGACACCCTAGAAAATTTATAGTTCACGTTCCATTTAGTGGGCTAGTATTGAACATGATAACAAATTTTGGTGGGTGTCAAGCGAATGGACCATTCGGTAGGCAGTTACCGAACAACATACTCTCATTCGGTTGGAATCCATCAAACAACTAATAAGTACTCAAAACCCTCCCATTGAATATACATAAGAAGCAAACATTTTTTGAGTCATTCGGTGGGAGTGTTTCAAAAATGTTACCAAATACTTTCATCGTATTCCGCATACCAGTACCCAGCGAACTCACGCCATGAACATGCCATCAACCTCATAAACCCACAAAAAAAATCAAATTGTTGTTTTTCAAATTCATACAAACATCATATTTGTCAACAAGAATGAAAAATCTATCCCTTAAACGTTGAAAAGTTACCTAATTGATGAAAAATTTAAAAACTTTAGGGTTGCCACCAAGAGGTTGATGTGAGATGGGTTGCTGTGATTTGGTGGGGGTGGTGGCGGCAGAAGATGGTTACGGTAAACCAAGCGAACGCTACAGGGGAGGGGGGCCTTGCACAGGTGGTGGTGGTGGGTCTAATTGGGCGTAACTTGAGTTTGGATTTTGGTATGTTGAGTGTGAGATCAGTTATTTTAGGTTACAATAGAAATTTCAATATTAGTGTTGGGTATTCAAAATTGAGAGTATAATAGTCAATTTGGTTGAGTATAATAAGAAAATGAATAAATTAAAAAGTTAATGATGGGTGTAGTGAGAAGATTGGGTAAGAAATTTGTTGAGCATAAATAGAAATTCCTTTTCTGTATTTTTCTTTTTAAGGTTAGGGTTAAAAATGGGAGGGGGAAAGGGTAAGAGATTATGTAGATGATAAAAGGGTAGAGATAATTTGGGAATAATCATGGGTGAGATAAATAATTGGTGTGTTTCTAAAAGAAGGCTGCTATATGCATACAACACACATTTTTTCCTCTCACTACACACTCTTGACTCTTACACACCTTATACTATTTTTTTTTTTTATTTCTTACTAAACACCCCCAAAATTCCCAATAACCCCTACATAGAAAAATTAAAAAAAAAAAAATTAAAAACACCCTAATACCCGACTCACCCCTGCACACAACCGTCGAACGTCATCGGATTCTGTCACAGGAGCACCTCCTCCTCCCTCTCTCTTTCTCTCTTTCTCTTCCCTCTCTCTTTTTCTTTCTATGTTTTGCAATCCTCTTGCCAACCTCCATTTCCATCCAACAAGGGGGTTGCAAAAGTAAAAAAGTGAAAGAGCATAGAGAAGAGAAGGAGAGAGATAGAGAGAGAAAAAGAGAGGGGAAGAGGAAGGAGGAGATGCGTTGCCGGCTAGGACGGTGATGGGTGGGAGTAGGGCGACAAGAGCATGAATCAGCAGTCCATTTTTTTGGTTGTTTTGTCATTTTTTCACTTTTTTGTCTTTCATGGTAATTTAAATTTGTGTGTTTTTTGTCATTTCACAAAATAGTTAAATGGATGTGTAGTGAGAGCAAAAGAGGTATATATAGGAGAGAGAGCAACTCTCTTCTAAAATTTGGAGGGGAAGGGGAATAGGAATGGGCGTGGGAATAGTGGGAACAAAACAAGCATGGCCGAGTAGCCAATAGGGAGGGAGGGAAAAGAGAGAAGAAAACAAATGTTTGTTTTTAGCTAATATAATATTGAGAGAAAGCAATGTGAATGAATAGTAGCATTCCAAGTAAAAGGTAAAAACCCCTTATATTCATATATTTACTCATATCTGAACCCCTCCTTTAAATCCTCCCATCCTATCCTACTCGCATTAGTGCATTACTGGTCGTCGTATAAAATATATTTCGTTGTCTCCGATTCCAGTCAGTCTTCCTTGTACTTACAACTTACAAGAGCCAAGAGGAATACCCTTTTTCTTTTTTGTCTGTCTAATTTATATAACGCGTATATATAAATTCAACCAACAATTAAAATCCCCAATTCGCCAAACCAACAAACCCTAATTTCCCATTTTCCCCATTCCAGAAGAAGAATATCCAATTCAATTTCCACCACCATGTCTCTCTGATAATTCCCTCTCGCACCCGTATTCTCCGACTGGTGGTGTCAGTTGAGATTGAGATTGAGATTGAAAGACACAGACACAGACAGAGAGAGCACAACAATGGAGGGCATACCGCACCCAGTACCTCGAACAGTGGAGGAAGTCTTCAGCGACTTCAGAGGCAGACGCACCGGTTTGATTAAGGCCCTCACCACTGGTTCGTCCACTTTCTTCTTCTTCTCCTCTTACATATCTATTTGCGTTGAAAGAGATATGTGGGTCTCTTTCAATTTCCTCCACATGAATTTACTTTTTTTTTTTTTTTTTTTTTAATTTTTTCAGACGTTCAGAAGTTTTTCCAGCAGTGCGATCCTGGTGGGTTTCTCTTTTCTTTTCCTTATGTGTATGCTTTCCGATTTTTGCAGTAAGGGTCATTTTGTTGTGTTAATTTTCATTTATGTGCTTGTTTCCTTTTGAATTTCTAATTATTGGGTTTTATTTATAATGTGAATTAGCTCCACCAATGGCATGAATAAAATCCCGAATCTCTCTTTAGTTGCATTTGTTGGCTGTAGAAAAAAAACTTACTGTATTAAGAAGTAAAACATACTTTCCAAAATTAACTTGTTTGGAGGTTTTGCTCATTGAATTTCATTACCTCATATACCCAGTACGCATGTTACTGTTAGAGAGCAAGGTCCAAAGCCAAATGCTATAAGTTCATGGTTTCTTTAGGCTGTTTAACATCTGTCGTATGTTTTGTAAGAGTTGTTTAAAATTTGAAGTCCTAAAGTAGGTGCATTAAATTGTAGTTTGATATGTATATTACTTTAAATTGGTTTCTGGTTAGATGGGTTTGAATATACCACCTTTTTCAGGTTGGTCTACAAGTAAGATCATGGTCAATACAATCAATTAGATGATTGGAGGTGAATTTGCCACCTTTGAGACTACTTCTATGGGTTCACTGTTATGTATATTGGTTTATTCTTTTCTTCTACATAGGTTACATTATTGTGGATATTTAATGTTCATTGGATCCTGCTGCATGTTACCCAAAAAAAAAAAACCTTTTTTTTTTCTCTTTTGAAGCAACTTATGCTCTGTGTTCCAAAATGAAAATTCCTTGTCACTTGGTTTTTGAAGTTTTATATGTACACAGTCCTTTCCTATCAAAAAAATATATATAGAGTTGTTACCATGTTTTTTATTACTTTTTACCTTTGTGTTTGGAGTAGTAAAATATTTCAAATAATTAATACCAAAATTATTAAGTTTTTTATTTTTTTTTCTTCAAGTCTATATGAAAATGCTTTTTATATGCCTCATTTAATTTATTGTTGAACGCATAACCAAAATGGTACTTGATGTGGAGTTGCTTTACAATGTGCTTCAGTATTTTAAGTGCTATTTTGACGCAATTTCAATAGCATTTCAAGTTTATGATTTTTGTTTGTTTTCATTTAACAAAATTTCTGTGATTATAGAGAAGGAGAATTTGTGTCTGTATGGACTTCCAAATGAGACATGGGAAGTTAACCTGCCTGTTGAGGAAGTGCCTCCTGAACTTCCTGAGCCAGCATTAGGTATAAACTTTGCTAGGGATGGGATGCAGGAGAAGGACTGGTTGTCACTGGTTGCAGTTCACAGCGATTCATGGTTACTTGCTGTTGCTTTCTATTTTGGTGCACGCTTTGGGTTTGGTAAGAATGAAAGGTACGAAATGGTTTTTCCTGTGCAGTGCTCACATAACATTTTTAATCTACAATATTAGAAAATTTTATTTGGAACAACTTTGTTATTTATCTATTATCAATCTTGGAAATAGAATTGAAATGCCCAAGCCATATTGATGAATTGTAATCTAGCATACTCTTTTTGGTAATCCTATCATAACCTGATAATCATATGCAAAAATTTTTGCTCAGTGAATCTATTAATCCATCCTTGGTGATTCATATTATATGTTTTGTGATTAGCTGTCAGTTACACAGAAAAATCACTTCATATAAGATTTCTGCAGAAAATACTTTTAAGAGTCTTATTTTTTTCATTTGCTTCACTGTATGAGGCCGCATTTCCATATGCGTTCTTCTTGCTTTGTGCAGTTATTATGTTGCTTAATGATATGTAGGACATAGCCTACTGTATCATGGATGTTACAAGGGTTGGCTGCTGCATTGTATGTCATCACTAATTTGGACTCAAAACCCGGTTCTTTGAGTAGCTCCTGATTGAACATTAATTGGTTTCTTCTCTATTATTCAATGATTGAATGACCAGCAACATATCTCTTTTTGCTTAAGATAATTGCTTCTGTACTTCATGGTTCGTTTTTCTGAATAACTCTATACTTAAAATATTTCTATCTCTTTGTGCGCTTGTGTGTGAGGTTGCCTCAAGCTATCCTCGTGATTTTGTCTCATACTTTTTTTTTTTTGTAAAAGGAATAAAAAAATAAAGAAAACTGCTAGCAATGCTGTAAAAGGTTAATGATCATTCACCAGCACGTTTATTGTCATGAAGTTCTTGACATGTCAGGTGCCATCATCTTCTTTTTGATGATCCAGAAAGGTTGTTTGTGTGTGTGTGTGTTTTCCTTGCCATTATTTTTAAGTATGTCCAAAGATGTATGTATTAGGTGCAGCATTACGTTCTAGGAGAAAGCTAGCTTCCTCTTTTGCCCCCTTCTGATACAGGATGCCAAAAGGAACTTAAGACTTGATAAATTGAATTTTCAAACAAACATGCAGTAATTCTGCAGCCAAACCTCTTAGAATAGGTCCTAGTGTCTTTTCACTTACAAGGGTTTCTCTTATTCATATCTAAGTAGCTCACATTTATGGCTGCTTGTATTAGACATGCATGCTGGCCTGCCATACCATTGATAGAATTGAGAATGTTATTAGTATAGGATGATAAGTATTGTATTTTCTGCTGTTAAGAAGTAATCTTCTACTTAAAATATTGAGAACATCTGCTAGGATTCAACTTTCCTTGAACTATTCTGAGCACCACCTTTTCAGACTTCTCTTTACATGGTTATAATATAAAGAAGTAAACGGATGAGTTAGTTACGTAAACATGAGTTGTTTTTCTCCTCAAATTCTATAAATTACAACTGTTTACTGCAATATGTAGGTTTATGATAAATATATAAGCGTGTTTGTGCGTGCAGCGGACCTGGGGCTTAGATCATTTGCATGATAGTGTTGAATACTGATTAGAGATGATCTTCTGTCTACGGCCATTCTAAATTTTCCCCATTTTTGGGTGTACCCATGGAGTTATCGTTGCACTCCATATTTTCTATGCTTGCCGATGGGTTTTTCATTAATATAATTCTGGAATACCTTATAGGCCTAGCCTTAATCTTTTCTGAAGAGACATGATGTTTAATTAATCTTGGTTTAGTAAGGACTAGTATAAGTCCGTATAATCATATAAATTATTTTCCTCATTATACTTTTTTGATTTTTAGTTCACCTACAATCAAGCTTGTCTGGTAATGAAGGGTATGATATGATGGTGATATCATAGAGTTTGAGAATGTTAAAAAATAAAAAGTTGTGTGCAAATCATTTTATTTTTTTGGGATAGGTGGCGTAGGGACTGAGTGAAGATGAATAGCACGTTGAGATTAAACTCAACATGCAAAATTTTAATGATTTTGGAAAGTTTAGAACATGATCACTAATGGTGCCGCTTGTATTATAGTTTCTATGACATAGGATCAGTGAATTTCTTTGTTGTCGATGGGATTGAGAATGCTTGAGTAGAGCCCCTCATAATGTAGGATAGAAAAACGTCACCCTTGCTACAAAAGTCAAGGGATAGGAGCTAAATTTTCCTGCAAATTTTGTGTATAAGAATAATAAGATCATATATCATGGTGGTTCTAAATTTTTTTTTTCTGTTTGGAACTTACAGGAAGAGGCTTTTTCAGATGATAAATGAACTCCCCACCATATTTGAAGTTGTGACAGGGAATGCTAAGCAAGCAAAGGACCAATCTGGTACTCTCAACAACAGTAGCAAGAACAAATCAAGTGGAAAGGTGGTAAGCAGTCGACTAGGTTGCATGATTTTGTTGTGTTTTTTATATATCTTTCCTGTTTAGCTTTTTTTTTTTTTGGTTTTGTAATTGATCTTGGCTCTTGCTTTGTTGGTGCTACCTTTAAGCAGTCTCGGCAATCTGAGCTCCCCCAGAGCAAAGGAGTAAAGATGTCTCCACTGCCCAAAGAAGAGGAAGAAAGTGGGGAAGAAGAGGAAGAAGATGATGAACAAGGTGCCACTTGCGGGGCTTGTGGAGACAACTATGGCGCCGATGAGTTCTGGATTTGTTGTGATGTGTGTGAGAGATGGTTCCATGGCAAATGTGTAAAGATTACACCCGCAAAGGCTGAGCATATCAAGCAGTACAAGTGCCCAAGTTGCAGTAGCAAGAGGGCTAGAGTTTAAATCTAGGTCTTGAATTTGGAGAACGATACCAAACCAAAGAAAGCAGATGAGGGTTTTACAACTATCATTACAATTTGGAGTAAAACAAAGTCAGCTGTCTATCTTAGTTATGAATTTGAATGATTGCAGATGGGATTCTAAGTTTTGCTACTCTTTGTCCTTGTTCTGTCTAATTTTATCAGGAATTTGTTACTAATATGAATAGTCAGTTATAAATATGTGCATGCACTTTCCTGGTTTGATTTTGATGCATTTGTTACTTTGTTGTGTTTGGCAGCCTATAGTTTTTGTTGTTCCTTTACTGTTTTCTGAAACTTCTTGGTTAGTAAGGCTTTATATTTTAGTAATATATTAAAATAACATCTTTTATACGAAAGCCGCCGAAGCACAGATGTTGAGCAAGTTCCTGGTAGTGGTGTAATTTTGTTCATACAAAGGAGGATTTCTGGTAAGTTAGAGATGTTGTACTTTTGAGGCTTCGGTTGTTGGTTCAAGATGCTTTAAGGTAAGGGAGGGATCATCAAAGCATGGAAATGATGGTGCATTACTGCATGGAAGAACAAAGTTTTCTTCATTAAAGCGAGGGAAGGAAACAGGGTGACCAAAATGGGGACGCTCAATTTTCTTTTCTTTTATTTCTAAACTGGAGCTTGTCTAATGTTAACAGCCTTATCTGTCTTCTTAAAGTTAATACCTCATCGCTTCATAGAATTTCAGATGCAGTAGTTAAGAGTTATGACCAATGTAATCACAATAATCTGCCACCGCTTTTCATTTATTTCAGTGTACCAATAATACTAAAGGTGCAACTATCATCTTAAAATGATGTTACAATAGTTCATTTATTTATATTTTGATTTAACTTGGAATTTATCTATTTATTAGTCTTTCGGCACATGCTCATATGCATGCCAAGATGTTTTTATATTGCACATATATTGGATTGCAAACATGTCAATTTTGTGAAAAAAATCATGCAAGCATGACCTCTTTTTCACACTAATTCTTTTGTAAGATTGTGACTACATTTATTTGAAGGCCATATTTAAGAATGATATGTACATTAATAAGAGTAGAGGAACAAACAAAAAAAAAAGATGGAAATAAAAGTAATATATCTTAAATATTACATGGAAGTGAGATATTAGAAGAACTAATATTAGGAAATGAATTGAAATATAAATCTTGTTAAGGAATTAACATTGATATATCTTAAAGCAAATCTAAAAGGAGGGTTGTTATGACTTATGTGAGCTCTGAAAGCTGCTCCAAGTGAGAAGGGGAGGAGAATCGTCGAAACGTAGCGGCGGAGTAAGAGGAAAGGTGTCGGATCCAGATCTAAAAGGCAGTATATAACACACAAGAGTGAAGATACAGTAATTCCTTGAAACACTTAGGTCAAGAGTCCAATTTTTTTGTGAAACCATTTTCACATCAATGAGGAAATTGCTAAATATATGGAGAGCTATAAGCTAATGTGTCAATTGAGTTACACGACCTCACCCTCATCTATATGAAATTCAATTATTTACTTATACTTTCGTGTTGATATTATGTTTATACCTAAAATCAAGCATTTAAAATTTAGTGTTTTAGTGTTTACCTGGCCAAAACAAAAAAAAAAATTAGTGTTTTAGAGTTCATATTATTAAACTAATTAAATAAAAACGATATAGTTTTAATTTTAAACATAATGTCAAATATGAATTCCGCATGGATATGACCATGTTATTTTGTTAGGAAAGGTTATAAACGGGAAACCATGCAATTATTTCCATCAAGCTTGATAACTCTTCTAATGAATGTGTTTATAACTTTATACTTTTACTTTTATTCAAAGAAGCAAGAAAAAAAAAAAAACAATTTTGATCCCTGTGTTTTATTCCAAAAATAAATTTGGTCCATGTAGTTTCAAAATTTTGCATTTGGTCTCCATGTTTTATATTGTTTGCAATTTAAGAACATTTTATAACTAAGAGTCTAAGATGAAATTTTTTCTTAAATTAAAACTAATAAACTCGCGAGTTTTACTCAAAAATGACAAAAAAATCATGTATTTACATTCAATTTGATTTTAAAACAAAAATTGAAATTTTGAGTTTGTTAAAATTGTCCTCATATTGCAAAAAAACATAAAACACATGGACTAAATGTGAAGTTTTAAAACACATGAACCAAATATGTTTTTGGGGTAAAACAGGGACTAAAAATGTTTTTTTTTTTTTTTTTTTTTTTTCCCAAAAATAAAAGAAGGAAATTGAATTAAAAAATCTTCGTCTCACATGGCCAACTCGCTCAACCAACACCATACAACAAATGCTGAAGCATTGTGTGTCCTCCTCAATAGCATGAAAACGGAAAATTTTGCTTTACACGTTACCAATAGTCTCCGCAAGAACATAGCCCATCACTGAAACAGTGAAACCTGTTGTTATCCCTCAAAATAATCTTCCTTCCCTCCAACTTAGATATCATCTTAATAGCTGTATGGCAATCCCAGCACACCCTCAGATTCTTCACTACCCTAATCACTGCCCCTACTTCAGTGACAAGAAGAGCGAAGCAAACAGCCAATTTCTCACTATGAGTGCCCACCATCTCTTCTTTCTCTTCCTCCTCAACATCTCTTAGCACACAGGTCTTATCAACCATGTACCCAGCATTCCTCATTTTCCTCCCTAATTCTTCCAACAGCCTATAAATATCTTCGGACGACTCGTGTGATCTGTCTCCCACAATGAACTTGTGCACCTTACCTTTGTATTCCACCCAACTCCACCCAGTTGCCTTCTTCACCCCTATTTTTCTCATTTCTTCTCTAACTCTCACCACATCTTCCCACCTGCCTGCTGAGGCATATATATTTGAAAGTAAAATGTAATTGCCTGAATTATGTGGTTCAAGCTCAAAGAGGTTGCTTGCAGCAAACTCCCCAAGATCGATTCTTTTGTGAATCCGGCTAGCATTTAAAAGAGATCCATAAACTCCAGCATGTGGCTCCTTCACCATGCTATCAATAATCTTTTTTGCTTCATCTAGTTTACCCACTCGACCTAACAGATCAACCACACATGCATAATGATCTACATCAGGAGATTTGATTGACTCAAAGACCTTCCAGCCTTCTTCTAACAGCCCGGCATGGCTGCATGCAGTCAGAATACCAATATATGTTACCCGGTCTGGTTCAATAAATTCTTCTTTCATCTTCGGAAGCAGTTTGACAGCTTCCATTCCATGACCATGAGCTGCAAACCCTGCAATCAATGTATTGTAAGAGACCACATCTCTTGTTGTCATTTCTTGGAATACTCTCTTGGCATCATCCATGTTTCCACATTTCGAGGACAAGAATATCAAAGAATTGTATCCTGATATACTTAGCTTGATATGGTTTTTTGTGAGAATGTTGATGACCCAATTACCTATTTCTGAGGCCCCAAGATGTCCACATGCTGAGATGACACTCACCGCAGTTACCTCATTTGGTTTGGGGTCATCAGCAGCAGTCATATCTTTAAAGAGATCAATTGCAAGAGCTGACTGTCCATTTTGAGCATAACCAGAAATCATCGAGTTCCATGAGACAACATCTCTTTCTGGCATCTTATCAAAGAGCTCTCTAGCTGAAGCCAAATCCCCTACCCTTGTATATGCTGATATCATGGCATTCCAGGTAAAAGAGTTCCTATACACCCCCAACTCATCAAAAATTTGTCTAGAAGTCTTGAGGCTCCCGCGCTTTGCATACATATCAAGCAGTGCTGTCTTGGCAAAATAACTTAAATGTATCCGCTTCTGGTCGAGCTTTTGAACGAGTGAATCTGCGAGTGAAGAATCACTACAGGATGAACATGATGAAATGACAATTGCCCATGTAGTTTCATTTGGTTGATCTCTGGAGTTCATCATGTCATCAAACAGTTTTAAAGCCTCCTCTGGAAATCCATTCTGAGCATAAGCCGAGAGCATTGCATTCCATGACACTACATTTTTCTCCGGAATTTCATCAAAACATCTCCTTGCATTCTCCAAATCCTTCATCCGACCAAACCCAGTAACCATAGCAGTCCAAGTAACAACATTCCTCTCAGGCATCACATCAAAGAGTCTACACGCTTCGGCTTTGTTTCCCCACTTCCAGTACCCAAAAATCATATTATTCCAATCTGCAAGAGTCCTGTCAGGCATTTCAGCAAACAAGTCTCTTGCATGCTCAACCGGGCCATATTTTGCATACACACCCATGATGGCATTGCGAACATAGTGATCCGAACCAAGACCCAATTTCACAACATGTGTATGGAACGCAACGCCGGCGCTGCCAGAGGATTTGATCAAGACCGAGTACGCAAACGCACCAAACCTTATGTCACAACACTGCATTTTTTGATACACAGCAACAATTTGATCAAAGTGGGCATTGGCCAAATGGGAGTAATATTTGAGCATGGAGGTGAACACATGGATGTTGGGGCGAGACGTGGAGGTCTCGAAGATGAGACGGGTATAGAGTGGAGGCGCACGGAGGCGCGTGCAATGGTTGATGAGCAGTGACACCCACTGGCTGTGGTGGTGGAGGGAATTTTGAATGAGGTGCGCATGAAGCTGCCTTAGCTGACTGAAATTGCTTACTTTGCATGCTAAGCTGTCCAAGTGTGACAATGACATGCCCAAAATCCAAATGTGTTTCTACATCACACCATTCTCAATTTCCTGTGCATGTAATTGCAATATCAGTCTATGGCCAAACAAATATGAATGAACTAAACTTGCCTGTCGCTTTTAGTTTACACGCATTCCTAATTCAAATTTGGACTTTCCAACATGTAAAGATTTCATGGCAGAAATTCTAAATAGAAACTGTCATGGCAGGTTATTGGACCGCATGAGTCTTGGTACGTTTTCAACTTTTTACATTAAAAGTTAAAACAACTGATGTGGTATTTGGTATGTAAGACTGTAAGAGCAACTTCAATCCTCCCTCAAACATTTTCCTAAATTTAAATTTGAGGAAAAATGACTCAAAACTCACTTCCAATCATTCCCCAAACTTTTTCCAAATTTGAGATTTTCCTAAAACTTTCTCCAAATCAAGTTCTTTGAGATTTTTCAAGAAAAAAATTATGGAGAGAAGTAGGTTTTTGAGGGAATAAGTAAATAAATGATATTTTTGGAATAAGATGGACATTTTAAAAAAGATTTGAGCAAAAGTTTAACATTAGTATTGGAGTACTCTTCCCTAGCTAAATTTAACTTTTTACACAAATTTATCAACAAATTTGAGGAATATATAAGGGAAGAATTGGAGATGCTCTAATATGTATGATTTGAGATTGCTGATGAATGTATATATTAATTTTGTGGGGTCATCTCACTACTCACTATACTCACTATGAATTTTAAATTGAGAAATAATTTTGTGTAACTGTAACACTGTCATATGGTATAATTAATTTATATGTTATAATATGAGTGAAAGTATAATACTTTATTGTAAGAGTATAAGTTTGTCGTCCACTTATATTGTAACACGTAGCTTAGTTATACCGTATATCAATATTACGGTTAGAATAATTTTTCTTTTAAATTGGGGTGAGCTAATGTCTTTTTTTTTTTTTTTCACTAAAACATGCATATTAGTACGTATAAATGCAGTTATATAACCAGAGCTTATTAATTAAGTATAATCAACAATTAGAAGAAGGAGAAAGAATATACAAGAACGGGCTGTTGGGAAGAAAGGGGAGAGGAGAAAAAAAAAATTGAACAAACTATTAGCTAAGCTCACTTGGGCTGCTGGAGATTAGGCCTAGAATGGGTAAGTGAACTGGGTTAACAAACGTTGAGCTAAAAATGTTCTCTCTTTTTTTATTTGATATGACCTGAGCTACAGACTACAGTTCAGTTCAGTCCTCACATAGGTCCTACTTCTAATAGAAGAATAGGCTAAAATATTACATTTACGGTATTTATAGTTTTTGTTATTTTTCACTTTCATTTATGTAGTTTCAATTTTGGAAATTGAAAGCTTGTAGTTTATTTTAGCTTCCAACTAATCTCATTTCGTCAATTTTATCAATTTAGCAAACAAAAAAATGTCGTGGTTTGCTTGTGATAATCACGTGCATGGTCAAAATTGACATTTCAAGATGATTATTGGTGATTATCACAAGCAAGCCACATCACAATATTTTTCTATTTGCTCAATTAATAAAATTGATGAAATGTGGTTATTTGCAAGATATAATAAACTATAAGTTTTTTATTGTTAAAATTAAAACTATAGGGAGTAAAGTAAAAATTGCAAAACTATAAAGACAAAAGGGGTAGTTTGGCCTTAAAAGTATTTATTAATTCTACAGTCAAGATTTTGAGTTTCAATCCTCATTCCTCCAATATTGATTGAATCCTCACTCCCCTAATAATGTCTGATGGACTAGAACTACCATTATCAAGATGACTAGTTAAAGCACATAACTACAAAAAAGTTTCTTAATTAAAAATCAACATCTTCAAAACTCCAATTATGTTGGTTGGTTGGGACTTGGGATTTTGATGTTGAATTGTTTTCGTACTTGTACCACCTATTCAGTCATGATATCTGTTGATTCAAACAAGGCTGCTGTTTGCAAAGGGATAAGCTATTTTGTGCTTTAAGAATAATTAATGGAGCAATCCATATGCATGATGTTATTCTCCAAATAGATGCAGACGAAACAAGGGTGCCCTGCTTGTTTTGGACAAAACTCCTTTAATGAATTTCAAGGAGCATAAATTGCCACAAACCAAAAGTTGCTACCACAAGCTCAAGTTATGTTTTGTTTCTTAATCATGTCCTGCCGTCATGACACTTGTCAGTCATCAATGGATCGATGCTATTTAACACATCGGAGCTAGGCTGCCTAACAGTTACAAATAAACTTACTAAATTTATTTTTGAGATAATTAGGCTTGAGCTTTTTAGAAAAATAATTTTTACATGGAGATCGGAAGTGTTTTAAAATTTATAACAAAATCATTTTAATTCATAATAAAATCCTCTCCCGATTTGAAGGGTATTTTTCCTCATAAAATGACTTGATTAAAAATCCTAAATCATTACCGGTCTTAATCTAAGAAAAACTCATAAAATAGCTTAAACTCTAAATCTCCCTTTACTTTTTTCTGGAAAAGAGGAATTTGAACTTGTGACATTTTCAATGTATAAAGAATATCACTAAATCAATAACTAGTTGGTATATGCTTATTACTAAACTTAACGGGTAAAATATATTAACACATTTAATGAATAAATTTGATATAATTATTTTCACATTGTCATAACATTTTACACTTTTTGTTGCAAACATTGTCTTCCAAACGAACTTCATTAATGATGATTATGATTCACTTAACTACTCTTGCTTGCCAATTATTTTGGGAAAAGGAAAACAAGAATCTCCAACCAAATCTTTACAAGATTTCTTTTAGCCCCTGTATACTTTCTTGTTAATTATTTGTCATCCTTCAGATAAATAGTATTCTAATTGTAAATTCTTTTGGACTTTTGTGAAGGGAACGAATAGTAGCATGCACTACATTTTATTCTATGAATGAATATACATGCAGGGACCCTACTCTAATCATCCAAAGACTTGCATGTGATCTGCCTAACATGTTCTAAGGATTAGCCAACACTCTCATTAGTCTATTATATAATTTGCCGTTTCTTATTTGCTATACTTGTCTTTGACTAATATATGATTTACATGATTTAGACAGAGAGAATCAATTGAATAATAGTTTTATTTTCTATTACAAATACTAACAATAATTAAGAGAGATGTATCTGAAAGAGGTGAGGTTGGTCTCAGCGTCTCATCACTTAATTAATTATTTTAATGTAATCAAATAGATCTTGAGGATTCTAAAAAAAAAAAAAAAAAAAAAAAAAAAAAAAAAAAAAACCCTTGGATGGTGATGGAGTAACTAGTTAGAATTAAGATAGACAAAAATTTTGAAGGTGGGTGAGATAAAAGTTAGGAACTTAGGATTAAACTAGGTTCAAAGTTCAATTCTCTCTAATATAATAAAAAAAATTTAATATTACTCAATGTAATAGTAAAAAATACATTCTTTCTTAAAAAAACATACATAGTAATTAAATAAACATAAGATATGATTGATTCATCGTCACTTTCTCAATTTGTTAGCAAATTAAGTCCTCAGTCCTCAATCTTCAAAGGCTTATATTTCAAGTGGTAAAACACGTAATCTCATAATGATGACAAGAGTTTAATCATAGTTAAAAAGAAAAGACGAGTTTAAGGGTCTATATTGGAAGTTAAGGGTTTTTTGGGAGTTTACATGTCTATTTAGGAGTTTAAGGGTCTATTTGGGGGTTCTTTGAATTGTTTTTCCTTTTCCACTTTTTTAAATAAAACTCCAATGCATAAGCCCTGTTTTAAAGCTAATCCATTTTTTTTTGTTTAATTATATTTAGATCCATTTTCAAATTTGTCATGTAGGATTCTTTTTCTTATGCAGAAAGTCCATTTTTTGGATGCCTATTTTTGACAGGACCATTCCCAGATTCCACCTCAGAACTTCGAGTGATCCTGTAGGGTCTAACATCGATAAGGTGTCGGGTTCACTTGTCTCAATTTCCTTGTGATCATTATAGGGAAGTCAATCTAAGTAGAGAATTCTACCAAAAATTCAACAGTGTCTCCCCTATAAATTGGACTACCCCACGTAAAACATGAAGAGAACACTTCTAACTTTCAACAGCCAACTCCAACCACAATCAAAGAGGATCTCAGACCCACCAAACAAAATCATCAATAACCACATCACTTTCGCTAATTCAGAACATACTAATAGGATTTACAAACATATGTAATTATACCAAATAAGACAACAATCCTAAGATGTCAAAAGATTGGAGTTGAAACCTTGAGATGTCTCGACGTGGTGTGATCCGACCTCAGCAACTGCTACTATCTGGGGGAAAATGATAAAACTAAAACGTGAGAATAATCTTAGTGAATAGACAAAAATAAACTTTAAACATTTCCCTTGAAAATCATTTTATAAAACTGTTCATTTCATTTGAGCTCATTTTCTTTTGAAAGCCCCCAGTTTCAAAACCATTTCACAATCCATTTTTGAAATCATCTCAATTCTGTGAATCTTTCTAATGCATAAGAAAACTTATAAATATGAAATATGAAGAGATATTGAAAGGATACAATGGGTGAGCTACATAAGCAATAAATTGATTTTCTTCTCTAGGAACGGGGCATTAGTAATAAGTAAATCATCATATGCCTTTTGTAAGTAAATTAATTAATTGGAAATCCAAACTTTGAAATATGACATACTTAAATTTTTTTTTTGTGAACTCATATTTAAATTTCGCAATAATAGAAAAATTAACAAAACTGCTCAAGTTGAAAAATATCAAACAGTTCAATAAATTTGATATATCAACCACTGAAT
The DNA here is from genome assembly GCA_003254865.1 of Dryas drummondii. Lineage (NCBI taxonomy): Eukaryota > Viridiplantae > Streptophyta > Magnoliopsida > Rosales > Rosaceae > Dryas > Dryas drummondii. The sequence continues at coordinate 589,510 of QANW01003840.1, forward strand.
CTAAAAACTCACACCACACTAGTACCTAGGGGAAAATTGGCCATACATATGTGCGGAATACTGCATTGCACCAGGCAGGGCAAATAACTGGTCATACGTGCACGCAGAGCTACCCCCAAAGGGCGAGACATCCCAATACACGGCTCAAAGCCTATATGTATACCAAGATGGTCCCAAAGACCTATATGTATCACTGGTCATACACCACCGAGTAGCCTTCAGGCAAGTGCAGATTAAATCTGTACCTGCGGGGGATGGTACTAATATGGCGGTTTGAAACTACTTTCTATTCTCAATAAACCACAACTCATAAATACTTATATGTATAAAAACTAAATATACAACTCTTTTATGAATCTACTTGATAAATCATGAAAATTGCTCGATCAAAATCGTTTCCAAAGAACTGAAAATTTAATAATAAAAATTCTCAAAATAATGCCAAAAACCATGCAGATCATTTAATTCTCGCCAATAAATAAATATGGAAATAGCTGATGAAATTTCTCAAATCAATAACTATGAAATGAATTCTCGAATAAACTTCCAATTTAAATCTCAACCAAATCTTCAAATGAAATTCCCAAAAAATAATCTTTTTATTTAAATTAAACTTGTGCAACCTTCATACTATATCATGCATGCAACCATGACATAAAATCTTAGTTCCTTGATGCAATTTATAAGAAAGGAATTCATGTAATAAATGTTGCTGTAAATCAAGTGAACTTTATGACATAAAAACTCGGTAACATGAAACCAGTATCAAACCACCAAGTAATATTTCCAATGATAAAACAATCATAAAATAAATCAGTTAAAATTTGGAAATCATTTGAAAACAAAGTCCAACTCATAAAATAACCGAGCTATGCCCATTCCTTTATGGGATTGTTTCCATCTCACGATACCTCACTTGTTCGCCACTAAAACTAATCGAGAGATAGAGCTTGATTGACCTATTACACAATACCGCTCACTTTAGCAATCAAAAACTCAATATACGAATTCCGAATATATAGGCGAACTGACGAAATTACCCACATAACCTAACCGAGGTTTAAGGTTTGATTTTTGTTATCAATCTAATCCTAATCAACGCAAACTCAACCTAAACATCCAGAACATTTTTTGAATGCCTTGAGACTCGTTCAATGGTTGTTACGATTTTCAATTTCGGATCCAAAATGAGGTTCAATGACTAGACGACTTCAGGGGAACAATTTTTGAGCCATCATAACCTGTCCACAATAACAAGGTGTCACAATCTATTCCAGAGTTCACAATTGTATCGACATGAGTTGAAGACGATCGAAAATGGAGTTGACCGCCACGCATAGTGGCTGAAGAAATGCTAGTTGTCTTCTCCTTTGTGTCTAGCTATTTTCTTCTCTTGTCAATTCTATAGTTTAGTCTCATAATTGAAACAGTTCATATTCTACAAAGATAAGTCTCACTTCTATTGGAGAAATGTCACACAAAGTGTAGGGGTCAGTGTCACGTCTATTAAAAATATAGTACACAAAGTGGTCAATTAAGATGATACAAATAGTTTTATTATACTAGTAATAGTCACTTAAATTAATTAGATTGTATTACTGAAACACATGAATCACACGATAATTGTTATATGAACCCTAAAATAATGGCTAGCATGCACCCACACAAGTATTGGATTACGATGGTAAATCCTGTAAAGGGACGTGCTCTGCCATAGAACTTAAAATAATTAGCCAATATAATCATGGGCTATTTACAAAAAGTCAATAAAACATTTCAAAATTACAAATAGGTCAATGAACATTTCTTAAATCCCAAAATAGTTATCATTGACTAAAATGAATTAAATGAAATTATGCATTATACAAAAGATGACATAACAAATACTAGAAATTACAATCACTGCCATTATCATGTAAATTTTATAAAATTATAAAAAGGTCAAAACTAACCAGAAGCTGACATGTGTCCAAATTAATGGTAACAAACTAAAATAAAAACAATAGGCTGAGACAAAAGGATAAAACGAACTTAAAAAAAAACCAGTAATGGGTTGAGGCCCGCAGAGCTATTAATCAAAACATAATTTATGAAATTACGTGATTGACTAAAATGAGATAGGAAATTTGATATTGACTTTTTTATAATTTTAAAATATTTTATTGACTTATTTGTAAATATCTATATAATCAAAAGGGTTATAAACATAAATTACTTAACAAGAATTTTAAAGATGGAATAAGAAAAGTAAAGCTTACAGACAATAAGAAGGACTTCAAAAACTGTCCTAAAATCTTTTTTGTCTTCCTACATTAGAAGTCTGGAAACACTCCAAGAGACTTTACCCACTACATAGACAAAGTTAGTTATAAGCAGGCTCACGCTGATATTACCAACTCCTAAAAAAGTTGTCCAAAAAATAAGAGTAGAAATTTAATGTAGCAAGTTATTAGATTTATATATCAATGCAACGACTTAAAGTGGGTCAGTGTAGTTTTGTTAATTAATTATATCAATGCAAATATGCAATGCCCCACCTATCACAGCCACCATCTTAAAAGGGAATGTCCCACCATCAGCACGATTTTATGATGACCACCATCTTAAAATAGTTAAAAATAAATAAAATTGTGATGACTATATTTATGGCCACGGTTTTCACTTGGAATTAATTAGTTGGAACGTACTGTTCGACATAATACTATGGAATGGGTTCAATTTATGATTTATCCCATTCCAGATCAGCCATAAATAACGATTTTTTTTTTAAATGAGCCAATAGGAAAAACTTGGAAAGATGGACTCCTTTTGATCATATCAATTAATCACATTAATATCACCTATGGACTTAGTTTTTAATGTAATTTAATAATTCGAATCTTTCACTTTGTAAGTTTCAATTCAAAAGTTATTCCAACAAAAAATTAATCAAATTAAAATTATTTAAATATTTTAATTATGACAATATAAATAGAGGAACACAACATATCACCAAAAACATTAAAATAATAATTATAGTAATTAAATAACTAAATGACAACCAGGTGTTGCTAGTGTGAGGTCTGATCGTTGACAGCAAAGATGACAATGGAGTGGTAGGACTGTAGGAGGTAGGGGGCTGCTGGGCCAGCGTTTGAGGTTTATGTTCTAGTTTTGTTTTGTTTTTTTTTTCCAATTTTTTCTTATACAATATATGAGGATGTTTTCATAATGTATTAGGATGTTAGTTAGAAATTGTCTAAAAATTAAGGCGAGATGCGAGTGTAGTGAGTAAGAGATGTGCAGTACTGTATTGAAAATTATTTTAAGGGAGATTTAGAGTACAGTCTATTTTATGTCTTTTTTAGAGTAAAACTGGTAGTGATTTAGGGTTTTTAATTAAGTTCTTTTATTTTTTTTTTTGACGATTTTATATTAAGTTTTACCTCCAAGATTTTAGGCTCTCGGAGTTAAAACTTAACATGCAGCCTCTACAAAGCTTACTCTATACCGTAGGAGGGGAAATACCCTTCAAATAGGAGAAAATACCCTTCAAATCGGAGAAAGACTTTATTATGAATTTAAAGAATTTTACTATAAATTAAAATACTTTTATTATGAATTAAAAATTTTTTTTATAAATTATTATGAATTAAAAGAATTTTCTTATAAATTTAAAACTCTCCTGATCTCTATCTAAAAACTATTTACCTAAAATACCTAAGCCTAATTATCTCTTATTTTAATTTATCAATTGTCGTACATAAGATTTAAACTCAAAATCTTTTTGTATAAATGGAGATTATGTGTTATCTATTAGACCAAATGATTATTTGTGTGCATTAAAAAATATTAGGGTGTGCAAATAGAAACATTCTATTATAAATTTAAGGTGTGTGAGCAAAAGAAAAAATAGTTTGATAATACTTTTTGAATGAATGTGTGAACACAAATTCACAATGATGAATTTATAAACCTTAAATATGTAATATGGCTAAGATTTAAATAAGTAAACATAAATAAGTAAACATAAGTACTATAGAAATCCAAATCTTATAGATATTAAACCTCTCACGTAAAAATAATATTTCCAACTAAAAAGTAAAAGGTTTTTTCCTCGAAAAAAAGAAAAGAAAAGTAAAAGGTTCAACCCACATAAAACGAACCTTATCCTTTTTTCTTTTTTTAGAGAAAAAGACTTTTCATTCAATGGAATCAAGAAATGTCTGCAGACAATATTAGAGAAAGCCACGTTGACTCCTTCTCTATCCAAAATTCAAACTCATTAATTTAGCCAAAGCGTGCACCACCCTAGTTACTAAAACGAATCTAATAGGCTAATAGGTCCGAATGTACGATAATTTTTAATACAACACGAAATTAGTGACAATTTTCACAGTTCAGTTTTGTCCATTTACACTATTTCTCTCATTTTTATACTTTAGTAAGTTTGAGTAAATAAAAAGATAATGAAAGCATACAAAAAAAAAAAAACTGGAAAGAAAAAAAAAAAGCAAACAAATAAGGGAAAGAGTGCAAATATATAAAATTATGGGTGCATTAGCTCTTAACTATAAGTGACATATCACATATTTTGTTACTATATGCATTAGCTCATATAATAATTACATCATGTGGGAGATATAAATCATATAATAGTTATACAACATATTACTGCCACCTCATTATTAGGATTTACTTCTACTCAAGGAGTAAAATTTCGAAATTTTCGGTGAAATTTTGTAGAAAATTTTATTTTTTAAGGGTATGAAAATTTTAACACTATACCAAATTAATTTCGAAAAATTTCGCCGAAATTTTCCGAAATCCTCAAAATTTCGCCGAAATTTTCGAGTTGCGGGGTGGGAGGCGCGAGGCTGGCTGGGCAAGGAGGGAGGAGGCGAGCGATGGGCGCGGACGGTGGATTTGTGCGAGGTAGGGGAGGAGGCGAGCGAGCGGCGCGAGGCTGGCTGAGGAAGGAGGGATGAGGCGAGCAGCACTAGACTGGCTATGGAAGGAGGGAGGAGGCAAGCCGCAGGCGCGGGCGGTGGGCGCAGATCTGGTGGCTGGGGAACTGAAGGAAGGGAAGACCAGTGGGTGGGGGAAGAAGAGGAAAAGAAAAGAAAAAAAGAGGAAGGGCACGGGGGAAGAAGAGGAAAAGGGAGAAAAAGAAAACAAGAGAAAAGAAAGGAAAAGGAAACAAAAAAAAAAAGAAGAGAAAAGAAAAAAAAAGGAAAGAAAAAAAAGAAAGAATTATTTTTTTTTAAGATGGATTGAGATTTGGAGTCTTTTGGCAATTGGAAAGAAAAAAAAAGGTTTGAGATTTTATTTGGGGTTTGATTTGGTCATTTTTGTGTTTCGTTTAGTTATAAACATAAATTATGAAAAGAAATTTATCTCCTTATCATGAAGTTTCATTTTCTTAATGGTTTTCCAATTTTGATAATTTGTAAAATTGAAATTTTAAGTAAACAGTTGTTGCCGTTGCTGCCATTGGATTGGTTCTATTTTAACCTAATTCGGCTTAATTTAACTATCGAAGACCATTTCCAAGTCCCTTTGAGCAAGTTTGCTACTTTTCGTTGCCACATTAGTGATTTATTCGTGTAATTTTATTATGTAATTATTAATTAGTGAAGTATTTTTTTAACAGTATTGTCTCCGGCGCACATTATATTCATCACATATCACATTAAATCAACTATATTATTTGATTTCTTCAATATTTTTTATCAATGTAGTAGATAATATGTTAAATAAACATATGTGATTTCTTCATTTCCAAGTCCCTTTGAGCAAGCTTGCTACTTTTCGTTGCCACATTAGTGATTTATTCGTGTAATTTTATTATGTAATTATTAATTAGTGAAGTATTTTTTAACAGTATTGTCTCCGGCGCACATTATATTCATCACATATCACATTAAATCAACTATATTATTTGATTTCTTCAATATTTTTTATCAATGTAGTAGATAATATGTTAAATAAACATATGTGATTTCTTCATTTCCAAGTCCCTTTGAGCAAGCTTGCTACTTTTCGTTGCCACATTAGTGATTTATTCGTGTAATTTTATTATGTAATTATTAATTAGTGAAGTATTTTTTTAACAGTATTGTCTCCGGCGCACATTATATTCATCACATATCACATTAAATCAACTATATTATTTGATTTCTTCAATATTTTTTATCAATGTAGTAGATAATATGGTAAATAAACATATGATCAAGTTTCATTTAAAATTTTCATATTTTGATAACAATTTTCGACGTTTTTGTTTAATTTTATCGAAATCGAAATTTTAATTGAAATTTCCGCGAAAATTTTCGTCGAAATTTCCATCGAAAATTTTTTCGAAACCGAAGTTTTACTAATTGTTTTCTACTAAATCAACTGATCATTGGCAATTATATTTAAAATTATTATTATAATTTTTCAGAAATAGTATCATATTAAAAAAGGTTCAATAGACATTTATCAATTCTTTTATAAACCTAAAATTTAAACCGTTGATCTTAGATTCTTAGTAGAGCATGTTAAAGCTATGAATTTGCAGATAATCAAGAATCATTTTTTATTCTAGTTCATAACTTCATACCTTTTCACCTAGCTTTTTTCCACGCGTTTGTGTATGTCGATGAACTTTTTTTTTTTTTTTTTAAGTAAAGTCAATAAACTTTTTTAAATGAAGTGAAAAATTAAATAATTAAAACAGTTTAAAATAAAAAATAATTCTGTAAATATATAGAATTCATTACTGCAGTAATTATTATTTTTTAATTTTTTTTTTCAAATTGCTCTACAATGACAAAAACAATAGCCTTAGAATGTGCATGCATACGTGAACAAATAAACAATTAATGCCATTTTCACAAATCATAATTTGAAAATTGTGTGATTTGAATTGTGCATAAAATTTCTTAAGATGTAAATTGTGGAAGATCTTGTACATTAAAGAAGAAAGGATTTTTCCACCATAAGAAAAGAAACAAATAGGACGTAATTTTTGGAGAAATTACAGTGAGAAAGTGACAGACAAGGTAACAAAAAAACGACAAAAGAATGGATTAGGAAGAATGGATAAATCAAAGGCGACAAAGCCACCTACGTAATTGCAAATTTGCGATACACAAAAGTGAATCCCGTGTTTGGAGGGAGCCTTTCCATTTCCCATGTCTTTTCTTTTTCTTTGTTTTGGATGTTTTTTAATGTTTTTCCATACAAAAAAGAAAAAGAAATTCATAATTTATAAAAATCTCAGGCTTCAGTTCTGTCTCTCTCTAGCACATTTCACTCGCACAGTGACAGAGATTTTCAATTTTTGGCTTAGAGATTCAAGATTTCATTGGGGGCGCCAACTAAACCCTAAGCACAAAAACACAAAAAACACAAACCCACAAAAACAGAGGAGTTTTTGTGTGGGTGTGTGTGAGAGTGACAGGGAGAGGGAGAGAGAGAGAGAGAGCGACAGAGAGGGAGAGAGTCAACAGAGCAAAGAAAGAAAGCAGAGGTAGCTGCACAGGGTGAAGGGCTATTTATTATTTCCTTTCATTTATTATTCACATTCAGGATTGATTGAGCTTTCATTTCTCAATCAATCTGTCAGATCTGGACCATTTTCTGGCTCTTTTTCTTCATTCAGATTCAGGCATTTGCTTGTATTCCATTCAAAACAAAGTCACTCACTCTGTTTGTGTTTGATTAAATAAATGAAGAAGTTTTTGTACTAAAGTTAAGATTTTGGGATGTTGGTTCCTTTCTTTTTAACTTAATTATCAAAGCCCTTTTTTTGGGTACAATATCAAAGCCCTTTTGATTGAATTGCCATTCTGTATAGTTCATATATATGTACATGTATATGTATATGTATGTATAGAAATGGCTGCAATGGGGGTCTCTGATCCAAGCCAACTGCACTTGAAGAAGGAGCTCACTCAGATTCGAAAAGCTGCTCGGGTTCTTCGCGATCCCGGCACCACTTCTTCTTGGCGCTCTCCTTTGGCTGCCTCCTCTAGATCTGTGGCAGCAGCAGCACTGCCTTCTACTTCTTCCACTTGGAACAACAACAATGGCACCACTACTACTGCCAATGGCAATGGCAGCAGCGGCGACAAGAGGGTCTTCTTGTACAACTGGAAGAACTCCAAATCCTCAAGAAACGACGACTACGAAGACAATGAGGAAGATGATTATGGAGAGGATGATGATGATGGCATTGACGCTTCTTCCTCTGTTGCAGGGTTGAGTCTTGATGATAGCTTGAGCGATGCGCGTAATGGAGGAGTCGATGGAGATTCCAGGAGTGACAGTTACGCTGGTCACAGCCGCTCCTCCATGATTCTTAGGCGTAGATATGCAAATCTTCTGCCGCCGATGAAAAATAGTAAGAAAACAAGTAAGAAAGTCCAAACCCACTCTGACATTTTATCCAAATATCAGCAAAAAGAATTAATTCTTGGTAGGAACTTAGTGAGTTCAAGAAAAGCGGCCGAGGGTCATCCTTCGATGGCCTTAGGATTAGGCAGGGATGACTTGGTCGAGCAATCTGATGACACTGAGGAGTACTGTAATTCAGAGGATCTGAGGCGGATTTCGGGGGCTTCCCCATTGCTTTCGAAACTTAAGCACAAGAATTGGTCTCATTCCTCGTTTAAGTTTAAGAGAGATAATAGTCGAAGAGAGGACTCTTCTTATTCTTATAGCACCCCTGCATTGTCAACTAGTTCTTATAACAGGTACGGTGTTCGTAATCCGAGTACTGTTGGATCTTGGGATGGTACTGCAACTTCCATGAATGATGGGGATGATGAGGTTGATGACCATTTGGACTTTCCGGGTAGACAGGGATGTGGGATTCCTTGTTATTGGTCTAAAAGGACACCAAAACACAGAGGTATATATGGAAGCTGCTACTCCCCTTCGCTTTCTGATACTTTGAGGAGGAAAGGAAGTATGATGCTTTGTGGAAGTCAAAATATTTATCCTAGACACCGTCGATGGTCATCAGGTTCCAATAAGCATAGAATTGCTTCTAGAAGTGCTCAGGGTGTTCTCCCGTTGCTTACCAATAGTGGTGATGGCAGGGGAGGGTCATCCATAGGAACTGGGAGGAGTGATGATGAGCTGTCTACAAACTTCGGGGAACTTGATTTGGAGGCTCTGAGTAGATTGGATGGACGGAGGTGGTCATCAAGCTGCCGAAGTCAAGAAGGGTTGGAGATTGTAGCTCTAAATGGAGAAGGGGAAGAGGAAGGCACACCAGAAAATATTAGAAGTTTTAGCCAGAAATACAAGCCGTTGTTCTTTGGTGAATTGATTGGGCAACATATTGTGGTGCAATCACTTGTAAATGCTATTGCGAGGGGTCGGATTGCTCCTGTTTATCTTTTCCAGGGTCCCCGTGGAACTGGAAAAACATCAACAGCCAAGATTTTTTCTGCTTCCTTGAATTGCATAGCTCCTGATGAAACTAAGCCATGCGGATACTGCAGGGAGTGCACTGATTTTATGTCTGGAAAAAACAAAGATCTATTGGAAGTTGATGGCACCAATAAGAAAGGAATTGACAAAGTTAGGTACCTTTTGAAAACTCTATCAGCAGCAACACCATCAGCATCCTCAAGGTACAAGGTTTTTGTGATTGATGAATGCCACTTGTTACCTTCTAAGACATGGCTAGCTTTTCTCAAATATCTGGAAGAACCGCCACAACGAGTTGTCTTCATATTTATAACGACCGATTTAGACAATGTTCCTCGTACCATACAGTCTCGGTGTCAGAAATACCTCTTTAACAAAATTAAGGATAGTGACATTGTGGCCAGGTTGAGGAAAATTTCTGCTGCAGAAAACCTGGATGTTGAATTGGATGCATTAGATTTGATTGCTTTGAATGCAGACGGTTCACTTCGAGATGCAGAAACTATGTTGGATCAGTTGAGTTTGCTGGGGAAAAGAATTTCAACATCTCTTGTGAATGAACTTGTGAGTTTGCTCTGCTAATGGTTTCTTGACATTGTCTAATTCAATTTAAGTAAAACATACTACTGTTGGCACTTATTGAGAAAAAAAAAAACCACTGTGATCCATGAGAAGGAAAAAAAAAAAGATCAATAGCTGTATGTTAGTAATGAATTATTTGTTTTTAATTTTTTAATTTGTTTAATTGGATAAATTTAAACTCATTAATCTAGTGTTTTTTCTTCTGCAGGTGGGAGTTGTTTCTGATGAAAAGTTACTTGAACTCTTGGAGTTAGCAATGTCATCAGACACTGCAGAAACAGTGAAAAGGGCCAGAGAGTTGATGGACTCTGGTGTTGATCCCATGGTTTTGATGTCTCAGTTGGCCAGTCTAATTATGGATATCATTGCTGGAACCTACAATGTCAATGATGTCAAACATGATTCGTTCTTTGGTTCCCAGAATTGTGAGTATCATCCGCTTACCTTTTTATGCCAATAAAGTTGTTCATTTCATTGGGATGTGATGTTGAGACAGTACCATAATCATTCCTGGATAACACCAAAATGAGGTTATCAATTAAAATCTGCTTGAGGAATAACTAAATGTAGATGATTGTTGTTAAGAACAATGGACTGCAACAAACACGATAAAGATAAATATTGGGAAATCTAATGCCACATGCTACATCGGGGAAATGATATCATCAAGTATGGAGAAGTATTATACTGCCACACACATATCATTCCTGTACGTGGTTGGTTCTCCGATCAGTATGTTTGCTAAGAATAGATTTAAGTATTGAATGGGTGGTGATCCCCCCACTCACGAACCAAGTTTAGGAATCTAGCTATTATGCCACTCCTCAAGCCTGTATTTTTGGATACAGAAACAAACTCTTTTGTCTTCAATACAAAGCTAAAAGATGAAGTTCAATTAGATTATATGTGAATAATATTGAAACTGTGTGATCAAGTAATGATCACTCCTAACTCGCTGACTTTGCATTAGATTTGAGTTGGGTTAGTGTGTTGTGTTGAGTCAAACCCATCTCAAGTTCAAGACTAGGTTCAATCTGAGCTCAAGATATGTTTCCCCAAACTTTTTCTGGGTTTCTTTTGGTTCACTTCATCCCAAGCTTGCTATTTATTCGTACTTGAATTAGAAACCTGTGAAACATTTATATTTGGACATCGAGCTATGATTGAGGTAGGTTTATTTTACGCCAATCTGTCAAATTTATTATATAACTGTAAAGTTTATATTTCTGAAAGGAACTGCAAAGTTTATATTAATTAAAAAAAAAATCATTTACAAGGCACGAGACCTCATGAGACAAGATTTTGTAAGCTTGATCTTGGGATGGAATTCGAAATGAGCCTCTATCTGGATTTGAGCTTGACTTGAATGTTAAATGACTTCAAGCAAAGCCCAAGTAGTTTGAGTTGCTTGACTCATTAGACACCTATTTTGAGTTTCATTTACTAACCATATTGCTGACCACATCTCTTACAAAAGTGAGATCCACTTGTGTAGGTGGGTCCCACCTCTGTGAGATGTGTGGTTAATAAATGTGATACAAATAGTTGTATCGTTCCTTTTAGTTCAAGATTGCTAGGTTTGTGAAAGGGAAAGGTAAATTTATACTAGATGTCTTGCGCTATTATTACATGCTTAGATGGTAACGTCTATTCAGTTGGCATACTTCAAGTTCTCTTGAATTATTCTCATGAATAATTCTCATCCACGTATACTAATATAATTACTAGAGTATTTTGGAGAAAACATTGACATTATAAATCATTAAATCCTGGAGACAGGTAAAATAATCTTCACTGTCTGGATTTTAGTTTTGAACAAAATTGCTTTTGCGACTATGTAAAGATCTTAGAATTTTTTTTCTTTATTTATTGATTGTGGTTGGTTGTCATACTTCAGTGACCGAGGCAGAATTGGAGAGATTAAAACATGCTTTGAAGACTCTTTCGGAGGCTGAAAAACAGCTTAGGGTTTCAAGTGAGCGCTCAACATGGTTCACAGCAACACTGTTACAGCTTGGTTCACTGCCTTCTCCGGACCTTACTCACTCATGCAGCAGGAGGCACAGCTGCAAGACAACTGAGGATGATTCATCAAGTGCTTCAAGAGAAGCTGCTGCCTGCAAACAGAAGTTAGATGGTCAATATCTGCTCCAGAAATCAACCTCCCCTGCTTCTGTACGAAAAGCACTAAATGAAAATTCCAACTATCAGGGAGATTCATTGTCACGAAATAATGGTTTTGGTTTCAATATGAAGCCCTCGCATAGCCTACTCATGGACAGTGGTGCCTCAACTCCCTTGCGTGATGATGTTATGGCTGGAAATGTGATCCTTAGATGTGTAAACTCTGGAAAGTTGGAGGATGTCTGGGCACAGTGTATTGAGAGGTGCCATTCAAAGACACTGAGGCAGTTACTACAGTCTCATGGAAAGCTAGTGTCTATCTCTGAAGCTGAAGGTATGCTCTTAGGTTTTGTAAACACTTCTTTTATCTTCGCATACTAAATACAAAATGCACTAATATATTATGGACCTTTTTATAGCTAGAAGTTGCTGCATGATTTTGTGTGAATTGGGCTTGTAAGTATTTATAAACTGTAAAATTGTCGGCTGTAGTGTCTAAATAGGATCCATAACTAGAAAATTTACAATTTATACTTGTTTACAATCCTGCGGATGTCACTGATGGTTATTTGCACAACATGTCATAAAAATGAGGAAAGAAAAGAAGCTACTGAGGTGGTGATACCATTTAGATTGATTGAGGCCTGAGGGAGAAATCACCATCTTTGCCTAAAGCCCTGAACACCTCTCTAATTATAGTTTTTAACTAGTATGAGCAATGCAAGGACAATGGTTTGGGCGGTAGGAACAATATCTAACCTTGGTTAATCACTATAAAAAAAAAAGTAATCTTTATAGGTAAGCTCTGTAGTGTCCCTTACAACAGGAGCCCATGCTTGCTCTCTCTCTCTCTCTCTCTCTCTCTCTCTCTCTCCCTCTCTCTCTCTCTCTATGTCCACAGACACATATACATAACCATCCATTACCTTTCTTCCTTTAGTTAAAACTGGTTCTTTGTGCAGGTGTTCTTGTTTCTTATGTTGCATTTGAAGATGGAAGTATCAAATCTAGAGCAGAAAGGTTTGTGAGCAGTATCACAAATTCGATGGAAATGGTTCTCAGACGAAATGTGGAGGTTAGAATTGTTCATTTGCCAGGTGGAGAGGCTTCTCTAAATGGTCCAAGTCCTGTTCACTTACTGGAAGGTCTAAAGCAAGCAGGAACAGCAGGAGCAATTAACAGGGAAAGGAAAAGAGTTGGCTCAAATGCTACAGATGGTTATTCTAATTGTTCTCTTTTTCTGGATGGGACCCACAAGTCTACCTCTGACTCATCAGACTTAATGGCTGAAGGAAATGTTCAAAAAAGTGATACAGGAGACAGGAGGCAGGAGATTCCAATGCAGAGAATAGAATCCATTATTCGTGACCAAAGGTTAGAGACTGCATGGCTACAGGTTGCAGAGAAAGGCACCCCTGGCTCATTGAGTCGTTTAAAACCTGAGAAGAATCAGGTCCTGCCTCAGGATGGCATTTATTATGAAGATCAAATGGAGTCGATGAATTCAATGGGGTTGTCCTCTCAGCAATGGGAAGATGGATTAAACCATGAAGTTAAAGTTTTGAAGGTTAACAGTGGAAGGGTCGCCCAGAAGGACCAGATAGGTAGAAGGGTTGATCGTTATCCTATGTCCCCAAGTTTACTACATGATAGTAGCTTTACAGGCAATTCCAACAAAGATAACCTGTGAGTATTTATTTCTTATTACAGGATTATTTCCATTATCCTTTAAAAGATTTTATACTCCCCACTTGACTGAAAAAACTAGTAGGTAAAGTCTTGTGCAAACACAATAGGTTGCTTGATATTTGGTGAATGCGATTAGGCTTGCATTAGTTTTAATATGCTGTTTAGTGAATAAACCGTTCATATTCTGAAGGTCATTAAACACTTTTGGTCATTTACTTATTTAAACTATAGATATTAGGGCATCAAATTAGCTTAAGCTGTAGAATATAACTTTTATATTGTTATATGGAATGCACACCACAGAGAATTCCTCTGCATGGTAAATGTCGATGTTAGTAGTGATTTAATGGTGACAATAACAGTGATGGTGGTCATAGTTTTGTTGGTACTAGTGAAGGTGTTGGTCAGGATAAGGATGACGTGGTGTTGATGGTCATGATGGGTATGCTAGCTTTGTTGGTAGTCATAGTGTCAATGTCAACAGCAATAATTGAAGAAGTGTGTAGCCAACATTTGGTTGGTTATTAGCTTTAGATGATGGTACAAATTATAAACATTTTATGTTTTGGAATTGAGCATTCAGTATAGATCATTTAATATTTTAAGCGATATTTTTCTTATTTTTTACAATCAATGGGGAATTTTTCTGCACTAGTGCTAAAAAGTTTCATAAAAGATTCAATTTGTTATTAAACATGCTGAAAAATTTCGGTGCTAAATTAAAATCTTATTGAACATGCTGATACTTTTAATTTTAAGTGCCAAATTGGATTTCCAAACTCTTAGTTTGATGTCCAATTCAGTCAACAGGGGAACTGCTGTTTCAATCTCATTTCTAACCTATCCTCGACATACATGATTTCAGATAGTGGTAGCTTTTTTCCTTTTGTTTTGTTTTTGTTTTGAATAAATTATATGTAGTGTATGATATTCTTCTCTTGATCCAATTTTATTACAGAATGCTAACTAGTCACGTAGCTACATATATTTCTGTTGTATAGCACATGATCATTCTTAGTTTTCCAGGGGCGATGAATCAGGGTCCGGTAAAGGAGGTTGCAGTGGATTTTTTCGTTGTTATAACACCAAACCTCGGAAAAGAGGAAAGGTAGTATGTTGTTTCAGTTTTTAGATTCTTATCTTCAATTTGGAAAATCAGTTTGACCTCAAAGAAACCTATTCATCTTTCTGTCTGTAAACAGGTGAAAGGGGCCCCTGTGCAGCCACGCAAAGGTAGACGGTTTTCATTATTTGGTGGGTGTGGGAAGTCAAGGAAAACTGAGAACAGACTTACAAGATAAAAGGGAAGATATTGAAGGTTGGAGTTTTGGCTATACCGTTTCATTTGGTTACATATTTTCCTGTATTCTGTCTCTCTAGTTGAGCCATTCTTCGAGGATGTGAGTGAGAGAAGCAAACAGATAATGTAAATGTTTTGCTGTTGAGCTGCATTTCTCCAACTCCATCCAATTTCATGTGATCAATAAAATATGTGAAAAGCTTGAATTGGTTTCATGTTGGACCCTTTCTTAATTGATTGTCTGACCTTTGTGAGCTCATTTGGTACCCGAGATGTAGGCAAATTATAAGGTGTTTTGCCCTATGTAGGGGCTTCCCTTTTAAGGCTATGCGTCTCATACTCACCAACTTGACATATGAGAGATAAACAGTTGAGTTGACTAAGCACCATCAAAATCTGCGAGTTTGTAGCAAAATCTTGAACGAAAAGATGATAAAAACGCATAAAAGGGCATATATTACACAGATTGCAATGCCAAGAGGACTGTGTTTGGGCAGCACTACAAATATGCTGGAAGCAAATGCTTCAATCATTCCTCCAATGGAATACTTAATAAGACTAGGACGTGCAAAGACAAGTCCAGGAAAGAAAGTTGCCGCTGTGAAAAAATTGAGGTAAAGAAAGAGAGGGCGTCAGAATATCAGAAACACATAGAAAGCTGCCTTGTTCTGTAAAACAGGAGTTCCGAGGTTCCGTGGCTTTTAAAACCTCCAAGCATGGTGAAAGCAGCTGTAAATGTCACAGTTTCAATAAGTATGGCTACGAGTAGATAGGTGTAAAATGTCATTGTGACCTTATGAAAAGAAGCTTTCATCTTTCTCTGTCATCTGCACTAGCTGGTGTGCTGGATGCATGCTTAACCAATCGTTATTTATAGCATGCAGTTTTATCCACTCTACGATCGCCTATCAAAATTCTTAAAATATTTTCATATCTGTAAAGTGGCAGTTAGATGCAGATCGAGGAGTGTTTCCATCATGGTCGACATCATTTATAAGTCTAGAGAGCTCAGGTATCTTCAATAGGTATTTGACAACATTACTAATTTACTATGTCCACCGCCTATAACTGCAACATGCATGAAGAATAGTTTGGCCTTTGCGATTGAGCAAATCACAAGTATCAGGTCGATCTCGAATCACCTCTTTCATTACAGTGGTGTGGCCTGCAAAGGCCGCAACATGCAGAGCTGACATTCCAGAGTAACCATAGTTTTCGGAAAAAAAAAACCCCAGAAATTATGGTAACCTAAACGCTTATATAACTCAAGGTGATTGATTTACGTTCATCAAATATTTACTTAATCATAATTATATAAATTTTTATGCACTAACCTGATATATTAATTGACGCTCTATAATAATCAACACTAAATCCTAAATCCTAAGTCTTGAACACCATTGATGAACTTTACTAAATAATTATAAACCCCAATCAGTTATATTAAACCATAAATTAATTCTTATAAACCCATATGTCACTGTGTTACGGTCATTAATGCCAAACTGTTGCAGAACATAGGTGTTGCAACTAAAGTGTTCAGTTTCCAAACAAAGACTAAACGAAAACTATATAAAACCAAATACAACATATATATGGAAGATAAAAAGTTGAGTTGACAGCAAGTGAAGCTCAAAATCTACAGGTTAATTTGGAGCGCGCCATTGCATCTTCCTTGTGCGCTTGCTTACAAAGTTGAACCCCAAGATGATAATAACGCAAGAAAGGCTAGATATGACATAGATTGCAATGCCAAGAAGACTGTGTTTGGGCAGCACTACAAATGTGCTCGAAGCAAATGCTACAATCATTCCTCCAATGGAATACTTAATCAAACTTGGATGTGCATAGCGATGTGAACCATAGAAAGTTGCCGTTGTAAAATTAATAAACACCGAAGAAATTGAGATAAGGAAGGAGAGGACGTCGAATATCAGAAACACTTGGAAAGCTACCTTGTCCTGTAAAACCGGTGTTCCGTCGTTTTTAAATCCTCCAGGTATGGTGAAAGCTGCTGTAAATGTCACGGTTGCGATAAGTATCGCTACCAGTAGATTGGTGTCAAATGTTTTAGAGCCCTCGTTAGAAGAAGAAGCTTTCATCTCTTGTGTGTTGGACGTATCATCCTTCAGGGATTCTAGTTTCATGAATTCAAACTGGACTTGTTCATGGAAATATGGCACACCAGTAGTATATCCACCCATGCGGTGAAAAAGACGAGGAAGCAACTTGTCCTAGAACATAGAAATTATAGTGAGCACATGAAATGAATAGTTAAACTGCCTAAAAACTTAACGCAAGCCGTTTTAGTCTTAAAAAGCGAGGCGTAAGCCTTTTGAGACATTTTTATTATAATAAAAAAATTAGAAATATATATAAACATGTACATATGTATATAAAAAATTATGAATATATTACAAAATACTCAGGCTAAGCCACAATACTTACAAAGTACAAATTATGAACATATTACTAAATACTTACAAATATATAAGTATGTACATAAAATAATGATGAATATATAAGTATGTATATAGAAAATTATGAATAGACTTGTTTCTGACTAGTTTTAGCTTTAAGGCATATGTCTGCCATGGAATAGAAAACAAAAAAGGTAAAATAATCAGGGATCTTTTTTGAGACATTTTATTCAATCACCCTTTCAAATACCCCTTAAACTCTTTTGACTCTCTAGTCCAAAAACTAACAATAATGACCTTTTTACATTTTTTCAGACCAAAATACCCCTTTATATATAAAAATGTCGCCAGACTCCACCAAAAATTTCGACCCAAAATTCCACTTGCTGCACCTTCTTCTTGCAGCAGCCAAACCCTCCTCTACCTTCTTCCTACAACAGCCATGGAGAGCAACCTCCCTCATCAACCAACGACCCATCATCTCCTCTCTCTATCTCTCTCCCAACTAAAATCTGAAAAAAAAAACAAACAAAAAAATTTAAAAACCCAGATTTGGGTGTTTTCTCTAAATGGGTTAAGGGGAGAGAAAGACAGAGAGAGACAGTTGATAAGTCGGTGGAGGATAGTGGTGGGCCCGAGCTAGCAACCCATCATCTTCTCTCTCTATCTCTCTTCCTTTCTCTCCTAATCCAAATCTAAAAAAAAAAAAACAAAAAAAATTTGAAAACCCAGATTTAGTGGAATGCGCTATAGGCAAAGAGGAGAAATGTGTTATAGCCAGAACTTGAGAAAAAATGGTCAAATTTATGGTCAACACATGTGTCGATCATGTGGCGACCATAAATTCCACCGAATTGTGGTCAAATTTGTGATCGACACATGGTCAAATTTGTGGTTGACATGTGGCCATGCGGCAACCACAAATTCGACCAGATCTGAAAATTTTGTATCTTCTTCTCCATTGATGGGTCTGATCTCTCAAAGAAGCAACCATTTTATGAGTTTTTTTTGTGGGTTTTGCTGCGCGATAAGGGGGGAGGAGAGAGGTTTTTTTTTTGTGGGTTTTGTTAGGCGATGTAAGTTTTGTTTTGTTTTTTTTTTTTGAGTTTTGCTGGGGATGAGGGCGCTGGTGGCTGGGGCGGTGAGAGGTGTGGCGGCGAGGGGGGCAGTGGCTGGCTATGGAAGAGGAAAAAAAAAAAAAGCTACAGAAAAAAAGGGTTTTATATGGAGGGTATTATGGATATTTCAAGTTAAAAAGAGTTATAATTGTTAATTTTGGGGCTAGGGGTCAAAAAAGTTTAAGGGGTATTTAAAAGGGTTATTGAATAAATTTTTTTTTTTGGTAATTTAATTAAATGACTTATTTTCATACAACTTAAGCTTTTTTGGCCCATTTCTCAAAAACTTACTTTTCTAACCCATTTTTCATTGTTTGGACCAACNTTGTTTGGACAACATACCCATAATTGAAAAAGTGGTCGACAAAAAGTGGTGGACTAAGTGGTGAACATAGAAATTATAGTGAGCACATGAAATGAATAGTTAACAGGTAAACTGCCTAAAAACTTAACGCAAGCCGTTTTAGTCTTAAAAAGCGAGGCGTAAGCCTTTTGAGACATTTTTATTATAATAAAAAATTATAAATATATATAAACATGTACATATGTATATAAAAAATTATGAATATATTACAAAATACTCAGGCTAAGCCACAATACTTACAAAATACAAATTATGAATATATTACAAAATACTTACAAATATATAAGTATGTACATAAAATAATTATGAATATATAAGTATGTATATAGAAAATTATGAATATATTTACTGGGATATATGTCAGTGTCACTATGTCAGTTGCTTGTTATTTGTTAATGGAGGCCACGTTGCTTTAGCTAAGCCACATACTTAAAAGCTAATAGGATAATGGCAAAAAAAGAAATAAACAAAACTGATAGACAGAAGCACATTAGGTGAAGAAAACCCAAACATTTGTACGTGTATACTCTTTCGAGACCTCGCACCGACAACCCACCAGTCCCTAACCCTCCAATTTCTTTCTCGATTTTTATAAGGACACTAGGATCATCCCTTAAAATCATAATTTTAGTAATGCCAGTGTATAATTGAAATTGTTCATTTTTAGATTACTTATTATTAATTAATTATTTGTGAAAAAATCAATTCAATAAAAAATTGTTTGGTTATATAACTATTGTTGATTAAATAAAAAAAATCAACAGTTTGGTCAAAAAATTATTTTTTAATTGAAAATCATCAATTTTTTCTACTTAATTGACAACAGTTATATAATTAAATGATTTTCGATTAATTTGATTTTTTACAGAGATAATTTTTAATTGGTTATCTAAAAAATAAATGATTCCGATCATGCCCTAGTATTGCCAAAATCGAAATTTAGGAGAATGGGATGACCTTAGAATACCCCGTGAGTGAGTGACCCAAATATTGTCCTTTTTATAAATTGCAAATCGATAGATGAGAATTGGGAGATGTAAAACCTGCTGATGATCTGAGAGATGTGGCAGAGCCACAAGCTGAAGAAATTAAAGAGATTTCTGAGTTGGAGGAAAGTATGAAACTTTTCAACATTATCAGAAACCATCCATGTCTGATGAGGTTGATCATCACAATCTAGTGTCTGATGTTTCAAATGCTTTTGAAAAAGAAGAAGGTGAGATATATTGCAATGGAGCCAACTGATGGAATTGTAGAGAGCAAAATGAAAGGACTAGACGACTGAAGGGTAATCGCAGAGGCTGGGTTGGTGACGAAATTGCCTCCAAGCTTCTGGGTTGATGCCGACAACGCTGGAAAATCAACTTGGAGCTGCCGAGGGTTAAAAAAAAAAAAAAGCCCACAACGCTGTCGCATCGATGCTTTTCACGCTATCCTGTCGGGAGGCGTACGCCTCAGCCCAAAGGCGCTTGCCTTTCAGACATTCTGACGAATATCTTGATGTCGTGTGCACTAGCCCGCTGCCTCGCCCTGACTCGTGCCTCAAGGCCTGTCTAACGCGCCTATTTGAAAACATTTGGGCCCAAATATATTTACATCCACTAATTATATAGGGTTCATTTTAAGTTAGTTTACGAACTATAAAACATTTCAAATTATTCCATTAGCTATAGGGTCTATTTCAAGTTGTTACATGAATTATAAAATATTTTAAATTTCTCCATTAACTAACAAAAAACCTACAAAATGGTACACAAAACTGGGTTGACGAAGAAAACTGAACCAGACCGAACTATTTATATATTTTATTATATATTATATAAAAGTTAATATATTAAATAAAAAAGATGTAAGGTGGTTTTTACACATGCTAGGGTTCAAATCCATGACCACTTGAGAAGAGTCAAAGTGTGAATTCACACTACAACACTTAGCCACTTGTGATATTCAAGGATATACAATATATTTATAGACATATAAGTGATTAAGTGGTGTAGTGAGAATTCACACAAGTGGTCATGGATTCGAACCCCAGTATGTGCACAAAACACCTAACACCTTTTTTATTCAATGTATATAACTTTTATATAATATATAATAAAATATATACATATAGTCCGGTCTGGTTTTTTTTGTCAACCTAATTTTGTCTACCATTTTGTATGTTTTTTGTTAGTTAATGAAGAAATTTGAAATGTTTTATAGTTCGGAGACCTACTTGAAACGGACTCTATAGTTGGTGGATGTAAATGTACTTGAACCTAAAAATAAATATTAACAAGCCGATGTTACTAGGTCTAGACTTGTTTCTGACTAGTTTTAGCTTTAAGGCATATGTCTGCCATGGAATAGAAAAAAAAAAAGGTAAAATAATCAGGGATCTTTTTTGAGACATTTTATTCAATCACCCTTTTAAATACCCCTTAAACTCTTTTGACTCTCTAGCCCAAAAACTAACAATAATGACCCTTTTACATTTTTTCAGACCAAAATACCCCTTTATATATAAAAATGTCGCCAGACTCCACCAAAAATTTCGACCCAAAATTCCACTTGCTGCACCTTCTTCTTGCAGCAGCCAAACCCTCCTCTACCTTCTTCCTACAACAGCCATGGAGAGCAACCTCCCTCATCAACCAACGACCCATCATCTCCTCTCTCTATCTCTCTCCCAACTAAAATCTGAAAAAAAAAAACAAACAAAAAAATTTAAAAACCCAGATTTGGGTGTTTTCTCTAAATGGGTTAAGGGGAGAGAAAGACAGAGAGAGACAGTTGATAAGTCGGTGGAGGATAGTGGTGGGCACGAGCTAGCGACCCATCATCTTCTCTCTCTATCTCTCTTCCTTTCTCTCCTAATCCAAATCTAAAAAAAAAAAAAACAAAAAAAATTTGAAAACCCAGATTTAGTGGAATGCGCTATAGGCAAAGAGGAGAAATGCGCTATAGCCAGAACTTGAGAAAAAATGGTCAAATTTATGGTCAACACATGTGTCGATCATGTGGTGACCATAAATTCCACCGAATTGTGGTCAAATTTGTGATCGACACATGGTCAAATTTGTGGTTGACATGTGGCCATGCAGCAACCACAAATTCAACCAGATCTGAAAATTTTGTATCTTCTTCTCCATTGATGGGTCTGATCTCTCAAAGAAGCAACCATTTTATGAGTTTTTTTTGTGGGTTTTGCTGCGCGATAAGGGGGGAGGAGAGAGGTTTTTTTTTGTGTGGGTTTTGTTAGGCGATGTAAGTTTTGTTTTGTTTTTTTTTTTTTTGAGTTTTGCTGGGGATGAGGGCGCTGGTGGCTGGGGCGGTGAGAGGTGTGGCGGCGAGGGGGGTAGTGGCTGGCTATGGAAGAGGAAAAAAAAAAAGCTACAGAAAAAAAAGAGTTTTATATGGAGGGTATTATGGATATTTCATGTTAAAAAGAGTTATAATTGTTAATTTTGGGGCTAGGGGTCAAAAAAGTTTAAGGGGTATTTAAAAGGGTTATTGAATAAATTTTTTTTTTGGTAATTTAATTAAATGACTTATTTTCATACAACTTAAGCTTTTTTGGCCCATTTCTCAAAAACTTACTTTTCTAACCCATTTTTCATTGTTTGGACCAACATACCCATAATTGAAAAAGTGGTCGACAAAAAGTGGTGGACTAAGTGGTGGACAGGTGCTATAGCACTAAGTGGTCGAGTGCTATATAGCACTTGTCGACTAGAAAGTCCACCGAAAAATCCACATTTGCAATTTTTACATCTTCGTCTTCTTATTCTCCATTGAATCAAATTTAGATCTCATTCTCCCTCCCTCCAGATTTGATCTCAAATTCAAGCATATTGTGATGATGCTGCTGGGAAAACAAATCTGACTTTTGATGTAGGCTTTTGTTGGGGTCATCAATTTGTAAACAAAGCTTTAATTCAATTGGCCGAGGTTATTTAATTAATATGAATATGTGAATATGGTGAGCTATTTAATTAAATAGAGGGAAAGGGTTTTGGTAGATTTGATGGGTTGGGTTGGAGTTCTGATGGTACCATCGCACTCAGGACGACGAGAGGAAGCCATCATTGGTTGTTCGACACCTTGTCCTCACTGGAATTAGACGATCGCCGGCCAGGGAACTCGAGTCTTCCTAGACCTGATTTGGCGTCGATGTTTGGTTACATGGCACGTGGAGGGCATGGGGAGGAAGAGGGAGGAGCGGTAGGCGTTTTGAGATCGGTCTCACCGGCAACCATATATCGCCAGACGACGGAGAACGTGCCGACAGTCACAGCTGGGGGGGAGAGAGAGAGAGAGAGAGAGAGAGAGAGAGAGAGAGAGAGAGAGAGAGAGAGAGAGAGAGAGAGAGAGGAGAGAGAGAGAGAGAGAGAGAGAGAGAGAGAGAGAGAGATGTGGCTATGATATTTTGTTTAGGGTTATAATTGAAATATTAGAAAAAATGAGGGTCAAACCTAGCTGAGTATTAGTTGACTAAGGGGTTTTGAGAGAGATTAAGTGACTAATTGGAGGTTGGGAATTAGTTTCATTAAGGGTAGAGGTTTTGAATTAACCAAGCTCTAAATTGGGGGTTATGAATAGTTTACTAATATAAATAAGGGGTGCTTTTTTTTTTTTAAATAAAAATTTTGGTACCTGAACTTTGGGCCTTATTCGATCTAACTAGGTATCTAAACTTTTATTTTGTCTCAAATTAATATATAATGTGACTTTTGTAAATTTGGTCGTGTGTGTTGCACATGTCTTATATATACCCATAGTCAATTTGGTCTGTTTATGATCCTAGGTTGACTAAAATGCTCCAATTTTGGCCTTATTTCAAAAAAGTCATATTATATACTAAATTTGGACAAAATAAAAGTTTAGGAATGAAATTGAGATAAATAATAGTTTAAGTACCTAATTGCGATAAGACCCAAAGTACAAGAACCAAAATTGAAAAAGACCCTATAAATAATTGAATCATCAAACACTTGCAAAAGAAAGTAGGGAATGTTGGGGAAGAGAGAGCAGATTGTTATTATTATTATAGATAATTAGACTGGGGTCCTTTAGAAAAAAAAATTTTAGATGGAGACCTAAGGTGTTTTAAAATTTATAAGAAAATTATTTTAATCCATAATAAAGTCCTTTAATTTATAAGAATTTTTTTTAATTCACAACAAAGTCCTTTTAATTTATAAAATAAATCATTTTAATTCATAATAAAGTCATCTCCCGATTTGAAGGGTATTTTCCCTTCTAGGGTGTAAAGTAGGCTTTGTAGAAGCTGCATGTTAGGTTTTAACTTAAGAATTTTGGGCGGAGTCCAAAATTCTAGAATTAAAACCTAACATAAAGCCGTAAAAAAAAATAATAATAAAAGGACTTGATTAAAAACCCTAAATCACTACCGGTCTTAGTCTAAGAAAGATGCATAAAATGGATTGGACTCTAAGTCTCACTTATTATTATTATGTTTATCAAATAAGACAGATTAGTTAAAACTTACAAAAAATTTAAATAAAAGTATGAACCAATTAAAAATAGAAAGTATACAATTATCATATTATCTTTAGTAAAAAATGCACTAAAGCTAATTGATTAATAAGTTAATACGAAAGTAACTACCTTTTTAGGCCCACTACACGATGTAATCTCATAATCCGAACCGTTTAGTTTTTAGACATAACTTCAAAGATCATCTTTATGAAAAATCTCCAAAATCAGAAATCATTTAGCCATTTGATTATAATATTAGTTATTTATGCTTTTATCGAGAACAAATGACTAAATGATTTTCGATTTAATTTAATTTATTTGATGACAAATGACTAAATGATTTTTAATTTAATTTATTTTTTACAATGATGATCTTTGAAGTGAGGTCTAACAAATAGACGGTTCAGATGATAAAATTAGTCATGTGGTGAGCCCAAAAATGTGGTTAACTTCATATTAAGGAAAGAAAAAAAGAAAAAAAGAAAGAGCTAGATAGTAAAAGAAGTAAAATTTTAGTTTGACCGTTAGCGTGTACGTGATGTTACTAATTCACATATATAATAACATGTATATATTTATTAATATTATAATAAATTTATCGTGCACTCATATTATAACATGGCATGGATTAGTAACACAAAATGATATGATGGTGTGAGAGTCACACAGAAATAATTTATGTTTGCGCCTATATATGTTACGTACGTACCTGTTCCAAACGGTCGCCAAGAACAATGTCGACGGCCTTTTCCAAATTGTTATTTGTAGCAGTCTTGTCCACTCTTGCATTGCTTTCCAAAATGTTTATAATTCTACGCCTTTTGTGAATGGCAGCTAGATGGAGAGGAGTGTTTCCATCTTCATCGGCATCGTTTATAAGTCCTGCGAGCTCAGGTGTCTTCAATATGTACTTGACAACATTAACTTGTCCACCGTAAACTGCAGCATGAAGAATAGTTTGGCCTTTGTGATTGAGCAAATCACAGGTATCAGGCCGATCTCGAATCATCTCTTTCATAACTTTGGTGCGGCCTGCAAAGGCCGCAACATGGAGAGCTGACATTCCAAACTTGTCCAAAATATAGGAGGCAGAGCTATCACCTTTCATTAGAATTTGAGTTGCTTCAAGATTCCCTCCTAATGCTGCGTAGTGTAAGGGAGTCCACCCTAGTGCATCAACTGCTTTGATTATACCAGGATTTTTGGACACCAAAATCTTCACAAGGCCTAACATAGATATTACCAATTACAGAAATTAGAGCTAGCTCAAGATAAGACATGAAATGACAGCTAACAAAGTACAAATATATGCAATATATATGTATACATAAATGTCATGTACTTACTGTAGTCAATGTCGGGTATGCTTGTGCATCCAAAAATAATGTCGCGTATGCTTGAGTACGGAAAAACAATGCGGCGTATGCGTATGCGAGTCACCGCTGCATGTAAAGCTGTGACTTTGTTGGTCCCCTCATAAGAGGGAGGAATTGGGCAGTCATTTAAAATAGAAAGAGCAGTTTGTACATAGTTTTTGCGAGTAGCTATGAACAAGGGCGACTCATTCGCGTTATTAGTAAAACAACACAATTCGGGATCAGCTTCCATTAACCGAGTCACCACCCGTTGGTGACCGTATCGGGCAGCAAGATGCATTGCTGTATCCTTTTGCCAATTTGTCAATCGGAGGAGCTGTTTATCAGCAGGGACTCCACTTTCCTCATCAATGTGTGGCTCCTTGTTCGCGTGTTCAATGAGAAACTTTACTAATTCATCACAGCCTACTGTGGCTGCAACGTGCAGAGGAGTGTCACCCCTCTTGTTGGTACCCCAAAATAGCCCTTCATACCGAGCATGATGTGAGAAGTGTCTGAAAAAACCTATTTTTCTGAATTCAGCTGCAATGTGAAGAACGTTGTTGTCTTTTGGCGTTCTTTGATGGACAACATCATCATCTCCAATTCTTCTCAAATAACCAACATCTCCTGAGGTTGCCGCTCGGTATAGGCGAGGATCCATGGCTATATCTGCATGTATCAAGTCAAATAATTATCAACACTCTCAAATCAAATATATGGATGTCTGTTTAGTTATTTATGAACAACAATATATATTCTGCTACTGTCCCTGTACCAGGTTTGCCTACTGGGATTACATGCACCTCAATTCTCTCCATGTACAGCTGTATATTGCTGACCTGTAATGCTCAGTTGGAGACTTGGAGCTTAGGATCACTTTTTTAATTGCTTCAACTCAAGGTCATGTATAAATTCTGATGTCGCTCACTTTTGTAATGGAGCAGATGACGTGCATCGATAAAATTTAACGGTTTAAAATTTTTCAAAAGAGAACTAAGCTTGTGGTAGGCCGTAGGCCACAGCGAATCAGGAAAAGGGAGAAAAGAAAAAGAAAAAGAAAAAAATTGGACGGAAACTTGATACCAGCAATTAGAATTTGAGAAATTCTATACATACCCAAAAATCTTCTTATTTTACCAAACTTCTCGATTTATCCAATCTATCACTTTTTTGAAATTAATATTCTCATTTTACCCAACCCAAATTACTGTCATACCCTTATTAATAATACCCAACTTTTCTCCCTCCCAAACTTACCTTCAACATCACTCTTATAACTAAATTTCAAACTCTAAACTAATTTTTGTCCCTATATCATCCAATCAAGATTGTTTTGACGAATGAAGAGTCAAATCGTCGTTTAGGAGCCTTCGAACAAGGGTTGTGTGCAAACTTTTTTGTGTTATGAATACCATGAACGAATCTGGATTTGCATAGTGTTCAGTGGACTAGTGTCAAACATTTGCATTATATTCGACAAATGCCCACCAAATAATGATAGGATGTTCTACAGGTGCCCACCAAATGATGGTTGTGTGATAATTTTAGACATTTTTGCACCATTTGATGGGCACTTGCCGAACATCCTATCATTATTTAGTGGACACCTGCCAAATGTAATGCAAATGTTCAGCAGGTGCCTGTCAAATAAAATGCAAATGTTCAATAGGTAAATGTTGAACATAACGCAAATGTTCAGCACTGGTCCACCGAACATTGCGCGAACCCAAATTTGCTCAAACTTTTAATACCCATGAAAAAATATAAAAAATTGGCACACATACCTTATTTGGTGCCTCGAAAATAAAAATTTGATCCTCTATTCGGATTAAAACACTTGATTGAATGATATGAGGTCAAAACTTTGGTTATGGAAGAGGTTGAAGATGAAGATATGATATTGGGTATAGAAAGAAACAAAGTTTTTTTTTTTTTTTTTTAAGTTGCATTTGTCCTTAGTGGTCATTTCATCATGGGACATAATTATCCATTCATGATTAAAAATTTTGTTGGGTAAAATAAGAAGAATGTTGGATATGTATAGAATTTCCCTTAGAATTTTGCTACATATATGTTCCACCTTTTCCTTATTAAATTTCAAAGATGAAAGATACCTTACTTTCTTTCAATTAAGTCCCCGGGGATTGCTCTCCTTTCCTTGCATCTACCGGTCTCTCCCCCTCTAGTGAGAGTCTTTTCACCCTAGACTTTTGTTAGGGTTTCTTCAACTTGACTTACGGCTAGGGTTTTTGACTCTAAGATCATTGTCGATCAAGGAAATCTCCTCTATTTCCCTTCTTTTTTCGACTACAAGTCTCTCGCGTGTGGAGACACCATGGAAGAATTCTCGCATATGGAGACACCATGGAAGTCTCTCACATTATTTGTAATTCAATGAAATGTGATTTGTGTTTTGTTTTGCAAAGAATGAACTCCCAAGTGCACAAAAGGTTCATTTGGAAGTGAATGAAATTGGTTTTGTAATAAAGTTAAATATTCCACTTCTCAAGATATGAAAGATGTTTCACTATTTTTATGTTGGTGCATGTAAGATCCTTCATTGATGTACACGGGATATATGTTGAGGGAATAGACGCGTACGTCATCAGTCACTACAAGGCCTTCTGATGCAACATGCAGCAGGCCAAAAAAATACGATTTTTCGGAACACAATTTACCTTAGATATGTTGATTTTCTACATCGAGAATGGCCAGAAACAAGAGCTTTTATTAGATTGATAATTTTCTAAACTATTAGAAAAATATGGAAAGAGAGAGAAATCATCTATCTCTTCTCAAATTTTGTTAATTAATCAACCAACCCTCTAAAGAGTACAAGAACCCTTATTTATAGGGCTTAGATGTGGGCACCAAACATACTTGGGCGACAAAAGGTGCTATTCTTGGCGGACAATGCTGACAGATTAGATATGTCCGCTAAAAATGCTCAAGAAGTCATGGCAGAAGTTATATTCCATCAAGATTTCTCAGATGTGGCAGATTGAACTGCCATTTTGGCGGTTAGATCCAACAAGAATAAATAAGCGGGAAAATTCTCATCTATAAGAAGTCCAATTGGCGGTCAAACTCAATCCTGTCGGATTGGACCGCTAGAATAGATTTATTTTTTATTTTTTTATTTGTTGTTATGGCAAAAAATGCCTCCCGCCACATGTCAGGCTAGGATTCACTTTGCACATAACATATGATTCTCTAGACGCAGGTATATATGTAACAAAATAATAAGCCATGCCACCAAGTGATATAGCACTTGGTATGAACAAAATCTAGATCCTGAAATTGTGCAAGATTAGTTTGTGTGATTAAAAAGAAAGAATAATTAACTTCTAATCAAACGATCGAATTGGGTCCATTTACTGCCTAGGCATTCCAGGACTTTTAATGTGCTACGAGTGGTTGGACGAATGTACGTTGTTTAGTACTTGTTCAGAAAATGTCCGATGTCTTTGTGCAATTTAAATGTAAGAAAACTTAAGATTGTATGAATGAAAAGATAGATCTGAAAGAAATTAGAGAGATCCCATATCCAACCAGCTGGATATGAATTCCTTTGTAGATCTGACTAAAATTAAGTGAAAAGTTCATAAACGAGAATGAGACATTGAAAGAAAGGAATGCAATAAATGTAGATGATTCAATTCCTCTTTCTTCTTTAATTAATCCTCATATCTCAAGAGAGATGTACATTCAATGAAAGGAATTAAAATCAATCCGAGAAATAAAGACTAATAAAAGCAGATTTAGACCAACTTAATGCATAAGTCAAGATCAAAATAAAGAGCGCAGATCAAGATTCTCAATAACTAACTAAAAATTGAATGGGATACGTAATCAAATAACAATTTTATGAGCAAACAAAATGTAGTAAATGGTCAAGCCATGTCAGGACTGTGCAAATTGCAGAGAGTTCTGAGTGTGAATTGGTCAGGTCATTTCTTTTACCGTCACTTCTCTATTTATACTTGGATGAGTTCTGAAAAACCTAAACAAAGTGCACTCGGATTGTTCCATGTGTAGGGTACTGAACAAGTTTTGATATTTGTACTTATCCTTTTATACCAGCTGTCATCCAGTACTTGTCAGTCTTCCTAAAACACGTGTCCTTATATAATTGGTCCTTTTAACCTTCTCGGCTTGATGTAGCCAAGAGAATGACCCTTCGCAAAATTCATTTTGTTTGCTAAGGACCTGGGCCTCAAGGAATTGGGTCGTAGAACTAGGCTCTGGGCTTAATCAATTTACTTATCAAAATCTTGGTACAAACATTTGTTTTTGGCAGTCCAAACCGCCAGAATTGCTCCCAAGTCAATCCTCACTATTACAAAACATCCCATTTATGGCGGTCCCAATTCACTAGCAAAAATGAGTTCCTAGCGGAAAATATGCAAACTCCATCAAGATTGCTTAACACTGGCGAAAAAGGTCTCCGACAGGTTTGATTGGGTAGGGAAAGCACTTTTCCTGGCGGACAGATCCCTAAATCCGTCAAGAAATCAATTTCGTGTTGACAAGGCATCAAGATTTAAATCCAACAGGAAAAGTATTGGCGGCGGATGAAACCGCCAGCACATTTACCAATTGCGTCGGACCAATCCGACAAGAAAGTATTCGTGTCGGACCAATCCATTAGCACATTTATTATTCCTGTCAGACACAAGCGACATGAAAAGTAATAAAATATATAAAAATACTCATTCCTGGCTGATATAACCGCCAGAATCATATAATATTTGAAAAAATATATATATTCGAAATAATTTATATAAGTATAAAATTCACATTAAATTTAAAATAATAATTATCCGCCAGCAACAATCACTGCTTAAAGAAAATGATCCTAAGATTTTGATTTGCTTGATACAATCAGGAAGCTATAAACTCAATAAAGCTCCAATCAATTTCCTCCTTGCTAATTGCTATACTCCTCCTGCTCCATCTTGAATACATGCTGGAACAAGTGGGACAAATTTAAGAAGAAAATAATAACATAATAGCATAAGAACATAAGAACATAATATGCTAATTTCACAAAAACAGTAACACACCTCATTTAAATGTTGCTGGAGCTTCTCATTTGCAAAGTTAATGCAGAATTGCTCAAAACTGTGGAAGAGAATATCTTAATTAATCAAAGGAAGAATAATCAATTCCAATGAGACTTATTTCCAATAAAAATGAGAAATGTCTGATGAGAAAAAAAAAATTCAAATAACAATGATGATAAATGAAAGATGATGGATAAATAAAATTAATGTACAAAGACTATGACTATCCCCAATGCACAGGATGTCAAAAGTACAAATATCTTCTGAATCAAGTACAGAGGCAAACAAGAATGCAAAGCAAAAGCACATGATGCTAAAAAGACATTTTATCCCAATTAATCATTCAATGCAATAAAAGACAAGTTCATATAATGATAAACTATTACTCATTCATAAAGGCGCAGAAAAAATTGAAGTATTGATATTCTCTATCCTCTCCTCCAATCATTAACACCTTATGTTATCCGGTTATTATTACCCACCTTAATGCATTTACTTCAAAATATGTGCCAATACCCAGATCTTTCATTATTCTCTTCCCACATTTTCACTTCAAACTCTCGGATCTCAAATTCTCAACTAACCAGTATCACTTTTACCCCATGGTTTTATTATCAAGAACGCAAATATGAGCCACAAAACAAAGATTTTAATAAAATTCTTTAAGAAAAAAAAAAAGTTAACATTCAATTGATTTAGATCCTGACCCACTTCCATTCTTAGTGAAAATATATGGCACCAGGTAGTGACAAGCTCCTACATAATCAAATTGGTGATAGTTTGGGAGAAGAATAAGTATATAGCACACCTTGAATTGAGATTACACAAGTCACCTACAGTCAAAGTGTTTTGCATTCTTCATAAGAAAACTCTTTAAAAAACAAGTAGATGATATTAAAGAAAAACCATGAAGAAACATCTTACACTGCAATCATGGTTGCCAGGCACAATGCTATGCCAATGAGGAAAATAACCAAGAGAAGAACAAGTGCACTAGACAGAAAATAAAAACAAATTGTAACTTGTTGTAAATATATTGTTATATGTGGCTATTCCTGTAATTAGTTGTAGGGGCATACTAGTAAATATACAAAACCTAGTAAACCCTACTTCTATATAAGGATATTTATAACATGAATGAAATAGACTGATCATATTCTCTCTGCCTCCTCTTTTCCAGAAACCCTAATTTCTACATACTTTTACAATACGTTATCAGCACGAAAAGCTCTTTGGATTGTGGATTGATAAACGAAAGAGGATCATCATTCAATCCGTTCTTCAACCAAGTAGGTTTTATAAAATAATTTTATGTTCATGGTTATTTAACCTTGATTGATTGAAAAAACCCCATGAAGCATGAACCCTAAATATATGTGATTTATTTATTTGAGATTATATATTTTATACATGCTTTCTTGGATTGAATGATTAAAATAAAAAGAGGAAGAATTTTTGGGTGATCGGAAAACCACCCCGAGCAGCAGCCCCGCGCTTCCAACTCCCGCTGCCTGCAGCAGCCCCGCCGCCTTGCAGCAGCCTCTTGCTGCACCCTGCCAGCAGCAGGGCAAGCAAGCTGCCAGCAGCAGCTTTGCTGCCCACCAGGCCAGCAGCAGCACTCGCGCACCAGCAGCTCCCTCGCGTGCAGCCTTGCTGTCTTTCACGCTGCCTGCAGCAGCCCTTCTCGCAGCAGCAGCCTCGCTGCCAGCCCTTCGCGCGCGCAGCCCAACAAGCCTTGCTGCCAGTAGGCAGCCCTCGCGCGCAGCGCAGCGCCTTGTGCCTCGCGACTTGCTGCGAGAGCAGCTCCCTCGCGTGCAGCCTTGCTGTCTTTCACGCTGCCTGCAGCAGCCCTTCTCGCAGCAGCAGCCTCGCTGCCAGCCCTTCGCGCGCGCAGCCCAGCAAGCCTTGCTGCCAGTAGGCAGCCCTCGCGCGCAGCGCAGCGCCTTGTGCCTCGCGACTCGCGCCTCGCAGCAGGCCTTGCTGCCAGCAGCCCAGCAGGCCCAAGGCCCACCTCGCAGCCGCTGCCACGTGGACGCCACGCGAGCTGCCACGCAGGCAGCCCAGGCCCGCCACGTCAGCTGCCACGTGTCCACCACGCAGGCAGCCAACCCGCTGCCACTCCCACGCTGACACATGGCGAGCCTCCTGAAACTTTGTAAAAAGGAGATGTTAATTCTTGTCATGCCTGTGGTTTGAACCTAAGACCTCTTGGGTACCAAGAGTGCACCTTAACCATTGTGTTGCTGATAGTTTATTGTTAGTATGCAAACCGTTTAATATGTATACCTTAAATGTCAGAAACTTTTATTCAAATAATTTTGTGATATTTTTCTGTTTTACTTGGGTATATGAATATTTTACTTGTTTAAATTTTTGCACTAGAATATATGTGTAGAAATTGCAGGTAATTAATGAACCAGTAGTTCATACATAAATATTGAACCTGTAGCTTCAATAATGCCATATAAGGAACCTGAAGTTTCCTTTATAATTTCACCATACATGATAAAACCAGTAGATTTTACATGTCTATACCATGTTATAGAACTTGAAGTTCTTATATATTGTTTATGGATATTATTGCCCGAAGCACTAATCATGATTATTTGTTCCTTTCCACCAAAGAATGTCAAATCTCAACAAGCTTGATTTCGTCGCTTTGGAAGTTTCCGGAAGAAACTATCTAAAGTGGACTCAAGATGTTAAGCTTCATTTGACTGGCAAAAAGATGAGATCGACAATCAATGCAGACAATGTTGTCGCAGAATCTCTTAAGGCAAGTGCCATGATCTTCATTAGGAAGCATATGGAGGAAGCACTTCAAGTTGAGTACCTCGCTGAAGAGGATCTACGAGCTCTTTGGGTTGCTCTGGAAGAGCGGTTTGACCATCAAAAGACCATTTTCTTGCCTAAAGCAAGACATGATTGGCAGAACATTCGTTTCCAAGATTTCAAAT
Source organism: Dryas drummondii (assembly GCA_003254865.1). Classification (NCBI taxonomy): domain Eukaryota; kingdom Viridiplantae; phylum Streptophyta; class Magnoliopsida; order Rosales; family Rosaceae; genus Dryas; species Dryas drummondii. The sequence goes on from QANW01003840.1 coordinate 623,377, forward strand.
CCGTGAATGAGTATAATTCGGAGATCTGCCGGATCCGGTCGCTCCTCAAATTTTGTGGGGAGGAGCTCACCGAAGCTGACCTATTGGAGAAGACTTTCTCCACCTTCCCTGCCTCCTGTTTGGTCCTGTAGCAAAAATACAAGGAGAGGAATTTTACCAAGTTCTCGGCATTGATCACCACTCTGTTGCTCGCTGAAAAGAACAACAACTTATTAATGAGAAATGATCAAGCCCGACCTGTCGGTACTAAAGCAGCACCATTGCCTGAAGCAAACGCTGTTGTTTATCGCGATTCAAACCGCGAAAGAGGATACCGAGGTCATAGGAAAGGCACAAAGTCTGACCGCTCGAGATATGGAAGGAAAGGTTCTCAGAGGAATGGCCTGTATGACTGAGGCCAACGTGGCCATGGCCCACGTGGTAGGAACCACGGTCTCTCGGCCCCAAGAACTCGAAATGAGGAACACTGGTCCGGCCCGTCGCCACCAGAATCAGAATCAGAATCAGAATGATCTCTGTTACCGATGTGGAGGAACTGATCACTGGTCCCGCACCTGCCGTGCATCAGCGCAAGCTGTAAATGAGTATCACGCCAGTCGCGGAACTCGAGAGACCACTTTCGTTGAGGGATCATTTCCTATGGATACCACCTTAGAGGTCACTGATTTCCAGGCTGAATCTGGACACTTCGAGAACTAGAAACTCGATGACATGGATATGATCGGCGCTTGTGCCGTATTTATTTTCTGAATAATGTTTTTCTTATTCGGATTATTTTGGTGATTTATGATTTAGATTATTTGTTTTGGAAATTTGATTATGCTCGAATATTATTTAATTCAATCAAGTTATTTTTATACATGTGATCTATTGAATTAAATTTATGAATAAGCATGTTTAGTGGGGAAGTTTGTTGTCTGGCAGACAGTGCTACTACGCACACCATACTTCAAGATCAGATGTATTTTTCAAACTTATTGCTTACTCATACCTCTGTGACAACCATATCAGGCCAATCCAACCTGATAGAGGGCCATGGCAAAGCCCATTTTTATGTTGTCCAATGGTACTGAATTACCATTAATGAGGCCTTATATTCTTCAAGTTCCAGAAGAACGTTGTTGAGTTATAAGGATATTCGAGCCAACGGTTATCACGTTGAAACTACTGAGGAAAATGGAGTGGAATATCTTTGCATAACCTCCAATTTGTATGGCCAGAAGCGTACATTGGAGAAATTGAAATGTCTCTCGAGTGGTCTTACATGATCGCCATTAGATCGATTGAGGCAAATCACATAGTTAACCAGAAGTTAACCAATTCGAGCAGTTTCTTTCTATGACATGACCGGTTGGGATACCCAGGTCAAAGTATGATGCACCGTATCCTCAATTCATCACAAGGGCATCCCCTTACTAATAAGGATCTTGTGTTTAGTGACACACTATGCCAAACTTTCTCGCTTAGAAAGTTGAATACTAGACCATCATATGCAAAGACTAGTAAAGACTCCATCCTTTTCCTGCAAAGGATA
>QANW01003840.1:625267-640367 GCA_003254865.1 Dryas drummondii
CAATAGTGGCTAACCAGTCATATGTCCCTGCCCAGAAGTGAGGTTGACCACTAGGTTCGATGGACTCTTATCCCTGGAAGAGGATACATTTGGCACAAACGAGTCCCCTTGACATCGCGATCTCAATCGATCCATCTCACGAAATAGTTCCGGATTATGGGTCCGTCCCAGAAGAGACGGCGTTGGGGGACGCTCCAACGTTAGAACCCACTCCCGAGAACATATAGATCTCTATAAATTATGCATGCTTAAGTGAGCTCTGGAATCGAAACGAGATTATCATCGATGATATATTTGTATTCGCGGTAGCTACCGAAATCATAACTAGCGATGACATCGAACCTCACTCTGTTGATGAATGTCAACATCGAGACGACTGGCCAAAATGGAAAGAAGCAATCCAGGTCGAACTAGATTTCTTGACAAAGAGAAAGGTATTTGGGCCTGTCATTCCTACACCTTCCCCATGTTAAACCTGTAGAATTTAAATGGGTATTTGTAAGGAAGCGTAATGAGAAAAACGAGATTGTGAAATACAAGGCTCGTCTAGTAGCGCAAGGATTTTCTCAACGCCCTGTGATTGATTACGAAGAAGAGTATTCCCCCGTAATGGACGTCATAACGTTCCACTACCTTATCAGTTTGGTAGTTTCCGAAAAACTGAGTATGCAGCTTATGGATGTGGTAACTGCTTATCTCTATGGGGATCTTGATACAGAGATATATATAAAAGTTCCCGAAAGACTTAAGACACCCGATGCAAATAGTTCCAGACCACGGAACACGCTCTCCATTAGTTTGAGGCGTTCACTTTATGGATTGAAACAATCCGGACGGAGGTGGTATAACCGTCTAAAGTGAGTATTTGATCGGGATGGGATATGTGAATAATGTTCTATGCCCTTGCGTGTTTATTAAGAACAAGTTCCGGCTTTGCTATTGTAGTTGTTTATGTTGATGGCATGAATCTAATTGGTACTCCTGAAGAGATCAAGGAAACAACTAAACACCTGAAGTTGGAATTCGAGATGAAAGATCTTGGGAGAACGAACTTCTGTCTCGGCCTGGAGCTCGAGCACCGTGTAGATGAAATTCTAGTCCATCAATCGAATTACATCCAGAAGATGTTAAGGTGCTTTAATGAGGATAAAGCGAAGCCTTCTAGCACGCTCATGATCGTCCGTAGTCTAGATCGTAAGGAGGATCCGTTTCGTCCCGCAGATGATAACGAAGAGATATTGGCACCAGAAGTTCCATATCTAAGTGCAATAGGCGCATTATTGTACTTGGCTCAATGTACTAGACCGGACATCTCATTCGCTGTGAACTTGTTAGCTAGATATAGCTCTGCGCCAACACGCCGCCACTGGAATGGCATAAAAGACATTTTCCGCTACCTTAGAGGTACGACGGATATGGGCTTATTCTATCCCTATGCATCAAGGAATGGATCGAACCCCCTCGATCCTCGGAACGATGCCCGCCTTGTTGGATATGCTGACGCAGGGTATCTATCAGACCCGCACAAGGCGCGTTCTCAAACTGGTTACGTCTTTACCATTGGGAATACAGCAATATCTTGGAGGTCAACGAAACAGACCCTTGTTGCTACCTCTTCGAATCATGCTGAGATTATAGCCCTTCACGAAGCAGTTCGTGAATGTATATGGCTGAGAGCAGTTTCCAAACATGTTCGAAGTACGTGTGGGCTGAATTCCACCACTGATGAACCAACGATTATCTATGAGGATAATGCCGCTTGCATCGAGCAGATGAAGACGGGTTTCATCAAAGGAGACAACACCAAGCATATTGCACCGAAGTTCTTCTTCAATCAACAGCAACAAGAGCATCAGATGATTGAAGTCAAGCAGATCCGATCTCAAGACAACCATGCAGACCTCTTCACCAAGTCACTGCCAAAGTCCACGTTCTTGATGCATGTTCGAGGTATTGGTTTGCGTAGATTGGCTGATTTACCTAGTATGTAGTCTTCAGGGGGAGTCGACATCAGGGGGAGTATCCCGAAGCATACTCGCTTGACCATCGTGTACTCTTTTGTCCTTCGTCCAGGGTTATTTTCTCCCACTGGGTTTTGTTACCTGGCAAGGTTTTAATGAGGCACATCTTGGCATGGTCACCCTACTCATACTACATCCTGAAGATGTGTTGATCTGATATATATGCATTTGCTCATCTTTTTTCCTTCGACCACGGGTTTTTCCCATTGGGTTTACTGGGCAAGGTTTTGGTGTAGCAACTCTAATGCACCTCACTCCCATAGACATACTATCTGCTCATGATCCAGAAGATATGACTTCACCTACTTTTGAGGTTCTGATGTGACTACTCCACACTCACGCGCGTTGCACTCTTTTTCCTTCGACCAAGGTTGTTTTTGTTCCCACAGGGTTTTTATTACTTGGCAAGGTTTTAACAAGGCAACTTAGAAGCGCATAGCAGAGACAACACTAATGACATGGAATATCCAAGGGGGAGTGTTGTAAATATATTGTTATATGTGGCTATTCCTGTAATTAGTTGTAGGAGCATACTAGTAAATATACAAAACCTATTAAACCCTACTTCTATATAAGGATATTTATAACATGAATGAAATAGACTGATCATATTCTCTCTGCCTCCTTTTTTCCAGAAACCCTAATTTCTACATACTTTTACAACATAACTAGATATATCCATGTATGACTTAGTAATTGACATTGTAAAACCAACAAAATCATGTCTCCATTATAACATAAATTGCTGATATTTATTTTGACAAACCACAAAATAGACTATCACATATTCAAGATGCCATCAAGAAAAAAAAAAACAAAAAAAAAAAACACACTTGTTATGCCTAAAGTTATTGTTTACACAAGCTTAAAATTGTCCATAACCACATAAAGTACAAGTATCATATATATATGAATATCCTTAATTTGCTCTCATATTATATGTTAAAGAAGGGCTCATTTCTTTCTTGTCAATCATCAACTCCTCATGCATCAAATAACAATGAAAATCTTCCAATATATCTTCACATGACAGTAACAACTACGAAGACAATATGCACATAATAATAACTTTGTAACTATAGCATTAACAATATATCTTCAAGTAGAAAAATCAATATTAAGTTGTTTACAGAAAATTTCGATCATCAAACACTAACTAAACATAAATTCATATTTCATCAAACACTAACTAAACATAAATTCATAATGTGCCTAGAAATTTTAAAAATAAAAGAAAAGAAATTGAACCAAAAGAGAAATAGTTCAATCAAACAGAGCCTTATAGTATAGGCATAGATGAAGCTAAATCAAAGACATTGTTATTTTCCATTTTTTCTAGATTTCAAACAGGAATCGTAATTGACAAAAGAAAGTCACCTTATGTTTCATAATTTTCTTCCTCTGTTATATATATAGTTTTCTTCCTCTATCTCTTTCTACAATCTCTGCCATGTGGAGATGCAAAGTGATAATGCAGTTAAAAGATGACAAGTTTGAAGAATCCATAGATTTGGTAGAAATGTGTATTAAAAAAACAACCCAATTCAAGAATTTGACCTCTGAGTAAAATCAAAGATAGTGCAGTTATTCTTATACTTAATCTTCCTAAATAACATTATCTAACAAAAAAATATAAAGTCACATCAAGTGATGAAACTGCAACCCAGTATCAACTCAATCTAGTTACCCAAGAGCAATATCGCAAGTACCCAACCCCTTTGACGATTTTCATGAATCATGGCATCCCACAAAACTCAAAAGACAAAGTAATTGGGGAAAACAAGGTTTTAAGACTTAAAAAGCACACAATCATTTGAAGTCTAATTCATTGAGTGCTGAGGCTAAACCGAACAGCTGGTGAGCAATGCGACAGCGGTGGTGGTTTTTTCGGTGCCGGGTGGACTGTGGAAGAACATGTGTACACTGAAAACCCCAATTAACATAAATAAACAAATAAAGAAATTCATGAAATAAGAAAAAATAAAAACAATAAAAATGAATAAGAGGGAATCTGTGGGTTAGCCTGCAAAATAAAACAAAAATACCAAATTTAAATTTAGAACAAAATCTTAACTCAAATCAGATCCAAACATATTTAACTGAAAAATCAACCTAAAAATCAAAGGCTGCACAAAATTGAGTTCCTTTACCTGAAATTGAGTTCCAAAGACGAGCAACCCAAATCGAACCTAGCTAAAAAATCGAAACCCACCACTGCCGCACCTAAAAATAAGAGGAAAAATAAGCTACAATACCTGAAATTAATTTTAATAAGAAGAGGAAAAGAAGAAGAAAAAACAAAAAGAAATCGCACCTGTATTCGCGGCGAGAGGAAGAAGAAGAAGTAGCACCAGGGGAAAGAAGAAGAAAGAGAAGAAAGGGAATGAACCAGGGGAAGAGGCTGCGCACATTTCAAACTAGTTTCGACCTGTCCTGGCGGTTTGGACCGCCAGAAACTAATAAAAACTATAAAAAAAAAAATAGGCTGGCGGTCCAATCCGCCGGGATTGAGTTTGGCGCCAGCTAGACTTCTTATTTTATTCACCTGTGAGCAATCTTGGCGGTTTAAAGGCTCCGCCAAGACTTCTTGAGCATTTCTGGCGGACAGAGCTAATCCGCCAGCATTGTTCGCAAAAATTGGCCCATTTTGCAGTAGTGTCTGTCGGATTGAGCCGCTAGTATCTTTATTTTTTATTTATTTCTGGCAATCCAAACCGCCATGATTGCTTTAACCTAATTTTGCATCCCCTCATCTTCCTTTCACTCTTCTCTTTCTTTCTCACCGCCTCCCCTCTCTTTCTTCTTCTTCTTGCGATCTCCTTCTTTCTTCTTCTTTCATCCGCAAGGTTTTTTTTTTTTTCTCTTTTCTTCTTCTTCTTTTCCCTCTTCTTATTAAAATTAATTTCTGCTTAATTTCTTTTCAGGTGCAGTTGAAAAAAATTATGCTATTTGGTGGGGTTTTGATTTTCAAGTTTTGTGCGATTTGGGTTGCTCGTCTTTGGAACTCGATTTCAGGTAAATGAACTCGATTTGGGTCTGATTTTTAGGTTGATTTTTCAGTTAATTTTGTTTGGGTCTGATTTGTGTTAAGATTTTGATTTAAAATTTGGTTTTTGAAGTAAGGTTTGGCTGCGGATTCCCTCTGATTCCTTTTGGTGCAGTAAGATTTGGCTGAGGATTTTGATTTGCAACAAGGTTTTTCTGTGCCTTGGATCTGATATGCTTATAAGTAATGATTTTAGCTTAGAATTTGATGCTTATAGGGATAAATATGATATTTGCTTATGTTTATTATTTTTTTTTTTTTTGTGGTTGTATGTTGATGTATTGATATATAGGTTGATATATTATAGTTAGAAATTTGTAAATATTTGTTAGAGAAATATGTTAAAATATATATGTTGATATGTTAGAAATTATCTATGCTTGATTGAATTGATATATATGTATATGTTAAATAAACACACAACTTATTTGTTAATATTTTGTGAATTTAATTTATTTGTTCTACTTCAAATAAAAATAAAAAATAGAATTTTTTTTTAAAAAAATTGGGTTAATTAAATAAATAAACATAGAATAACTTATTTGTTGCACTTCAAATAAAAAATAAAAAACAAAAAATTAAAAAAATGGTTAAGTAGATTAATAATTAATATTTATATAGTATTCATTTGTTGGTGTATAAATCTATATACATGATTAATTATAATTTATTTAGATGAGTGATAATGAAGAACATATGGACGAGCACCACGATGAGCATGGTGAGGATAGTTCAAATGGTAAGCTATAGTTCGTTTATATTAAGTTTTTATTTATTCTATTATTTACTATAATTTTTTTCATTCACAAATATTAATTTTTATTAATATGTAGCAATACCCCAAAGGAAAACACGTGGTCCTGAAAAATTTAAATGGGCTGGTAAAGATCATAAGGGTAAAGAGTATTGTGAATTTAGTGCGAGCGGGAAGTGCATTTCTGAAAATAATACAAATTTTTCCAAGTTTATATCTTCTGTGGTGAAAGATCCCGATAATGTTCCCCTACTGCATGATTGGAGATTGGTTGAAGAAGGAACAAAGAACAATTTGTGGGACAAAATACTGGTATGAATTTATTTTTTTAAAATAATATTAAAAGTAAATACTTGTAAATATTGACATATGATTTTTGTTTTTTAATGGATGAAGGGCACTATCACTTTTCGTGATGAAGATTTGGTCAAAATGTCACTCATTAAGTCCATGACTTTGGCTATTGCTGAACATGCATATAAAGAATACATAAATTATTTGAAAGCGAAGTACTACACTAGCAGGCCAGGTCATCAGCAATGGAGATGTCCTAATAATGTGGATCCTGTGCAGTGGGCGAAGATGGTGGAATATTGGGATAACCTAAAAACTCAGGTGAAAATCTTTAATTATGTCTTTAATAATAGTACATTGTGTAATCATGACTAATTTGTATTTTGTTTTGACTTTTTAGGAGATAGCTGAGAAAAATAAAGCTAATCATTCTCAACAAACGATGAGCCACACATCAGGATCGCATACATATGAACGTGTTTGTGAAGATTATGTATGTATAGTTAATTTTTCCATCTTATTGAGTTACAATTTTACTTAATTAGTGTATGAAAATATATTCTAAATTACTTATTTTTTCTTCATGGTTTAAATTTTCAAAAGAAGAAGCATGAAGTTGATCCCGATCCCATTATTTTCTTTCGTGTCACCCATAGGCGCAAAGATAGTAGTTGGATTGATATGTCATCGGAACAGAGACAAGTAAATGTACTAATTAAATTTTTTTTCCCATGATGTGTATTTTATGTCATTAAATTTTAATTAGAAATTTATCTGAATATCTGTTTATTTGGTGTCCATGGAGAGTTCCGTTGGCTCTCGGGTTGAGGCTGGAGAGGATGACACTTCTGAACTTCACACAGAAGTGTATGTTGAGGAGATAGGTCTTGAGAGAAAAAATACAGTTCAACTTTATGGACATGGGGTGACACTTGATATGGTGCCTTATGCTACAGCTCAAGCTAGTAGTTCTTCATTGAGATCATCAAGGACAAGAGAAGCTCTTTTGGAGGCACAGTGCCTCGAATGGCAAATGAAGTATGACGCTATGCAGGCTAAGCAGGATGCCCAAGCTGAGGCAATTAAGCAGTTAAGGACTCAACTTCAGCAGCAACAACAACAGATGATGTTTATGCAACAACATCAGATGATGATGTTTATGCAGCAGCAGCAGCATATGATGATGCAGACACAAACACACTCGCAAAGCTCGCATCCACAGTAGCCTTCTGGCCAGAATCAGCCTATACATTCTCCTTACGCTATGTATTCAATGAATCCTATGCACCATATGCCTTTTATGCCTCACTCACCATTGCAGATGCCAGGATATCGGCTAGAGGTACCTTCACAACATTCTCCTGGTGCCTCATATCATTCTACAGGTGTCTCAGGTGGTGGATTTGCATGATTGCTTTCTGGTCATATACCTAATGATGACTTTTTGAGACATTTCGGTTTACGGGGAGGATCAGGGTCACATTCAGCTTCAGGTTCAAGTTCTGCTCACGAACTTGAGTAGATCATTTTTCGTTTGCATAGACTTTATTTTATCTTTCCTAGTGGATATATATTACGTCAAGTACTTTCTTTTGACTAGTTATCTTTCCTAGTAGATGTGTATGACACTAATTTTATTTTGGCAGATATATGTGACATTATTATATTTATTCTGGCCGATAATTATTAATATTTGAAATGTTTTGTGAATTTTATTAGTTTATTTTATATTTTTATAAATTATTTCAGATATAATTTTTTTCGATATTAATTCATTCCTGGCGGATATAACCATAAGTAATGAATATTTTAATATATTTAATTACTTTTCCTGTTGGACAAATTCGATAAAAATAATAAATGTGCTGGCGGATTTGTCCTACGTGATTGATAGTTGTGCTGGTGGTTGCATCCAATGTGAATACGTTCTCATCGGATGTAAACCATGATGCCTTGTTAGCACAGAATTAATTTCCTAGCTGATTTAGGGGTCTGTCTGCTAGGAAAAGTGTTTTCCCGACGCAATCAAACCTGTCGGACACCCTTTTCGCTAGTGCTATGCAATCCTGGTGGATTTTGCAATTTTTTTGCCAAGAGTTTCTTTTTTCTAGCGAATTGAGATCCCTATAGGTGGTTTTGTAGTTAATATTATAATGAAATCTAAAATAAAATAAAATCTAAAATATTAATTAAAATCTTATCTTACCAAACCTAATAAAAGTAACTAAAACTAATTGAGACTTCTTATTACAAATTATTAAAATAAAATAAATTTTCTAAAATTAAAAGATAGATATGCTGAATACGAGAGGCCGCATCACCTTCTCTACGGTAAGTACAATTGTTCAGAATATGTATACTAGTGACCATGTAGGCAACTTATAATAAGATCTTTCTCAAATAAAAATGATTTAGTAGTATCTGCTTCTTCTTTGGGTACTTGAAGCAATAGTACTACACCAAAAACTTGGAACTACAGAACAAGTATCGGACTCTCAAGGGAACACTAGCTAATGATAGAATATCTGAATTGGAAAAGGTTGGTTTGTTCAGTTCCTCGCATTTATTAAAATGAACTCATTACATGATACTTGATTATTTATTCAAATCAGTTATGCAGTTTTTAGCAATCAGTGTACAACTAATTAGGCAACATATATGAATCAGTTAGTACCCATTTACAAGCTCAAAACCCTTTTTGAGCATTGCAGGTTTGAAGACCAGTAGGGATTGATAGGCAGTAACTGTCACACCCCAAAATGGGGTCTAGCACTTTGGGCATGTGACAGCGCTATAGTGGTATTTAACCTCAACATACTTTGACTAATCCTAAGTAAAAACATGCCAAGATTGAAGATCAATATAAGACTTCAAATTTAAACAAACTAAACTCCAAAAACCGTGAGAATTTTTTTCATTTTTAATAACAAATAATCAAAATAAATCGAAAATGGAAGCTTTGTAAAATGGTGAGCTTATAATTATTCACTTTCTAAAATAAATCAATTTCTAAAAATAAAGACAGACCATTTGTTTTAAAAACAATAAACAAAACATCAAATAAAAAATTGAAATCCAAGTGAGAGTGAAAACTTTAATTTAAAAATATAATTTTTGGTGTAAACGAAACAACATAAGAAGTATCAATTAATAAATAAGTAATTGAGCCATACTAATCCTTAAATAATTAACTCACAGATTTCTCAACTAAAATAAGAAAAGATGGAAATAAAAAGGATAGTAACACACTAATCCATGATGGGATCCTCTTCCTCGTCACTTGAGTATTCAGACATGGGTAGTGTTGGTATGCTAATCCTTGGTGAATTCTCTACTTCCAAACATTCATTCTTCGCTATCCGAAATGTCTATGAAGCTAACCATTCTTTTGTCCTAGAGGTTTCCTGCAACTTAATGAATTGTGTAAAGGTGAACATCATCAAAATAGCTGATCACACACTAAACTAGTCCAACAAAGCTAATCAATTCATCACAATTAATTCAATTACAAGTAGAATTTAATAAAGGCCTAAGCCCTTTCCGAAATGGCCATTGCCCAAGCAAATAATTCAATAATTATATGGCAACCTATTTAAAACATCTAAATAGAAACCAAATTATTCTTTCTTTGAAAAATAATCATATCTAATTTTCAAAGATTGAAAGCACAATTGTATAAGCATAAGTACAATCAATTTCAATGCCCAAAAATACAATTTCACAAGCATAAAGTCGGCCATAATTCCCAACATAAAACCATGCCCTTTTCGGGTTGGGTATTATCAAACCATCAAGCATCCATTTTTAATATGTATCCAACATAATTTATTTCATGAAATGCATATGCATGTTAAATTTAATAACAATGCAAGCGTATCTTTTTCTCCATGACATTGCAAACATGTCAAAGTTTATAAACAGTGGACTTATACCCTAATTTGTAAAATTAATTATCGTTATCCCTCATATCTTACTAAAAGGTAATATCTAGATAGTGAGATGTCCTTTCATTGAAGTAAATAAAAACTCATTTACTTCCCCTCTAGCATATTCTATATTTCTCATAACTAACTCTAGAAGACACATGTATGCATATTTTTAGGAATTGAACCCAAGGATAGAGTAAAAACTGTACCCCTTCATCTCTAATTATGAAGTCTAAACACTAGAACCACATTAGTGTAAACATTCTTATTCAATAAATATGAATTCTAATGTAAGTCTTGGCAGCCCCCATGAAAATCATGGCTGCCCTCAATGCTTCATATGAATATATGATGCCAAATGAACATATATGAAATGACAATCTAATTATATGATCAATTCATTCCTTTCATTATATAACATGCTTTATAACACAACAAGTATAAAGCAATAGAAGCAATTAAATAAACAATCAAGTTTATATTTAAAAAGCTTAAATCAGAAACCAATATCAAGGCCAAATAATCACATATTTCTCTTATTGGTTCAATCCTCTTTTACCCTTTAATCCAGTTCTTGAACCTTAGAACTTTCAAGATTAACAACAAGGTAATAAACAATCCTTAATATTTTCGGGTACCACCAAATATTCAAGTTCTAATTGTTTAAGTCTAGGTGATCTACTTGGTCAAAAAAAAAAAGTCTAGGGGATCTAATATCCTTCCAAAACCACATTAAAATAACCTATAGTTTATTACTTTCCAAAATAAACCAATTTAAGCCCAATTAGAATCTTAAATCCTAGGCTAGTTTATTTTAAACTAAAGATGCAGCCCTAGTGATTCAATTCTTAAATAAATTCATATAAGTCCACTCATTTAACCCTAGGACAAATAGATTAATTTATTTCATCCTCACAAGGCAAGTTGAAGTCATCAACATGCATATCAAATTCAATTTATTCTCGGTTTCAAAGCAAATCAATTACCTTTAATTTCTATAACTAACCAAATAAATCATAATTTCTTTTCAAGGTCAATTAATCAATTCAAATCAAACATGGCAGCCAAGAAACAAATTAAAGCAACTTAAAACACTACTTTGAATCCAATACAAACATTCAAGGTAACAAGCACAACCATTAAATCAACTAGGAATCAATTCATATTGAAACATAGAGTTTAGAAAGGACTAGCTCCCCCTACCTCAATTGAAGCTTCTTGTCATTGTGGTGATCAACCAAACTGAAAATCAATCCCAAAACACAAACGGGATCATATTTCACATTCTAAAACTAAAATGAGGTTTTCTAGGGTACTTTTGATATCGTATTGGCTAAGTTAAGCGGCATCTGAGACCTCTAACCAATAAATAACCATTCTATGACCTTAGACAAGTTCTAAATCATGTATGGAAACATAATTGGAAGCTTAAAATTCAACACATAAGCCATAGCCGAAAATAGGTATGCTGAAGCCTAGTTTTTGTTAAAAAACATGGGGTTTTGAGAACTCAAATTCCATTCCAGAAGTAAATAAATTCTCTCATGCTCATAGATCAATCATAGGGATTATTTGTGACTTATGTGAACCAACCATTGAGGCCAAAAAGCCTTAATATCAAAAATGACATTTTTGAGGTAAAATGCTTCCTTTAAAATCGCAAATGGGCAGCATCTACTCCCGAAATTTTATAAAATCACACAAAAATAATTTAAACGAGATTTTTCATAAAAATTGAGAAGACATACTAATACTCGTGCAAAAAACTTTTCAAAGAAATTGGAGTTGTGCAAGTATGGTTTTCGAAGGCCCAAAGTTCACATCAGTAAGCTGATTTGCTGCAGAATTACTGTTCACATGAAGAAAAATGCTCTTTTCTGGTTTGAGGCTCAAAATCAAATAAAACCAATTGGTACAAGTCCAAAATCAGTCTTACAATCTACCAAGATGATTTCAAAATATGTTTCTAAGTAAATCAAAATCCGAGTATCCAAACCTCAAAAATTTGTTTTGAAAAAGTTATAGAAAATAGGCAGTTTTTATGCAAACTTTAAAAATATATAACTCATTCAATATAAATGGGATTTGCATGATTCTTGGCTTGAATGAAAGGTGTATATGTCTAGTTTTTGGCACAAAAACTGTTTTTCAAGATTCTATCCTTATTGGTACGAAAATCGATTTTTTTCAAGCAAGGTCAGAAAGTGTGAAAAATTGCAAAACAAGGTTAGGTTGTAAGACTCTTGGATTTTTCTTAGGATGCACTTAACCCTAGCCATTCAACAAGGTATGAGGGTATTGGAAATCAAACTTAGAGTGTAGGATGAGGGTTCTTACCAATTCTTGCTGAATTTCCCAAAAAACAATGTAAGTCGAACTCCTTCCTCCCTTTCCTCGGGTTGGCCTTCCTCTTTGGCCCCCTTCTTGTTCTCTCTCTTTCTCTCACACCTTTTCTCTATATAACCCAGAATTTTCGTGGGTTCCTTGGTCTAAACAGGAGTTGGTTTTATAAAAGGGTGCTTGTGTCTGTTGGAGGGAAAACTAAAGAGTCACTTCCTATCTTACGTGAAAAAGATTTCTGACAAAGCTTTTGGTTTCTCAAGAGGCTTTTAATTGGTTGAACAATCCCTTTGGCCTTTTTTAATTAATTGAGTGTTTAGCCTAAGACTCTAGGCTAAATAGCCCAACAACCAATCAAAGGTTTTTACTTACCCAAGTCAATTAATTAAAAACCATCATAACCTTTTATTTGGTTTTTAATTCCCCTTTGCTGAAAATTCTCTCCATCTTCAGCCCTAGTCATGACCTCTATGCCATGCAAAAGTCATCATTTTAATCTCTTGCCCAAAAAATTTAGGTTTCTAGCCCTAGTGGTCTAGGTTGGTCAAAGAAAATAGGATTTTAAAGTCAATTTGCAACCCTTGGTATTCCTAGTTGTCAAATCATAATTCATAAACAAATTAGATGTCACAAACACATAATTGTACAAGTAAGAGTGTTTGTGTGTGTGTGTGATCCGAAAATGTCACATGAGTAACCAAATATTAATTAAAATCATGTTACTTAAAATAGGTGCCTTAAAACAATTTTTGGATAAAATAGTAACATATAAATTCTTGGACATTCCTTTGGAATTCAAATTGCCAAATGAATGGTCAATAATCATGTTTATCATCAGATTAACCAAGTATAAGCAATTAAGTCAATTTAGGCAAATATAAATGTACAATTGCCTTAAATCCGAAATCACCATAAATATATGAAAATAAATATAGTTCAAGTAAGTGACATAATTTCAAATAAAGCATTTAAATAAAAAAAATTCCATAAATTTGTCTATGTAGAATAAATCTACATTTGTGTTTCAAAAGAAGTAATAATTAGTTTCTAACTAATTTCAATTAACCTAGTAACACCCATAACCCAAAATTAATAAAATTTGGGGTGTTACAGTAACAATTAGAATATTTTCAAACGGTGAAATGAGAGATATAAATGCTTTTAGACAGTAAACTTGGGGTGTCTGCATTTCCCAAAGTGTTTTCCTGTCCAGAGTTCTGACTACAATTAAAAGACTCACTATTTGCCTGCGTATATAAATTATGAAAATGTTTCAACAATTACAAGGTCAATTAAATGAAAGAATGCACAGTGAATTATGTTATGCAGAGAGGTTGCACGACGTACGTATTACGTGTGTTTATGTGGGGCAAGGAAAACAACCAGGCCCTAATGTTGGTTTTGAGTTCTTGACTCTTGCAAGTTCTGTAGCACAAGATCAATGGAACAGAGGAAAAAATTGAAGAGAGAGAAGAGAGTTTTTCTGAAAAGCTCAATGCCTTCTTGTTCTGATTAGATTAACTTAACTTGGTTGTTTCATTACAACCCCAAAGATTTTAACAAAAGCAAAGTCAGATATAGCCACACAAAAGTGACTAACGTGGCTAAACATGAGCCAAGTAATATTAACTTAGTATTACAACAACATAACAGTAAATAAAGAACAGAGCCAATCTCTGGAATCTCTGGAGTAGGAAGCTCGAGCATGCTTTGACAGGGAGTTTCAGTCGACCAGATGTATAGATTAAGTCGACCAAATGTATCAGAAAGACATTAACTTCATCACTGGAAATCTCTGGAATAGGAAGCTCAAGCATGCATTGAAAGAGAGTTTCAGTCGACCAGATGTAGAGATTAAGTCGACCAAATGTATCAGAAAGACACAGTCGATCATGATAGCAGGGGACGATGGATCATATAACACAAAAATGAATAAAGCATTAATATTTCAACACCTAATCCTTTGAATTTTCAGAAAGGGATTAGGGGAGACTCTGATACCATGTCAAAACTAATGTTTTGGGATAATTTTGTGTTATTATTCTTCTCCTCATGAGATGTTTATATAGGAGAAACTCTGACAACTCTCTGACTTTAACAAGTAGTTCATGGAAGAAAACCGAGTGATCGATATGGGCCCTGGAGTATTGACAGGGCGAACTGCTAGTTGTCTAACAATGCTTGCCATACTAATCTAGGAAGCACTTAGACTGATTTGAAACCCTCAACCACTTTCCCCATTACTTCACCTTGCCCAGCTAAGTCCAACATTGAAGCTCTGGCGAGCGATATCTATTATGATTTTTGGTATTTTATCATGCAATTCCTTTTTGTATTTGGGTTACCCATTTGGTTAATTATGTAATTGTTTATGTCATGTTTTCTTTTTAGCCAATTAAATTGTATAGGTTTTTTTACAAATTACCCACCCACACTATACCCCAATTTGCATGTCAGCACCTAAATAAAAGATTGAAGCAATCTGTTATCTGAATTAAAAAAATTTTGCAATCTACCCGCCTCTCCGTCCAAGTCTGTCAATTTTTTTGTTAAAAACAAGGGTATTTTAGTCTTTTCAAATTAGTTTTTTTATTATTAAATATATAAATAATAAATAATTATATATAAAAAAAGGAAAACACCACCTCCTCCCAATCCTCAGCCCCCAGCCACCAAACCAACGCCGGAGACCCCCCCCCCCCCCCCCCCCCCCCACCCC
>QANW01003840.1:641535-665680 GCA_003254865.1 Dryas drummondii
ATATATATATATGTGCAGTGGCCTTCAGATACGAGATCCTGCTTATAAGGCTATTTGCGGGACTGCTTGCTGGCCATTGGATCTCTTTTAATGAGATCCAACAGTGGATATTTTAACCCACACTCTAACCCCTTTAACCCACTTAACCCATCCCCCAACCCATGTAATAGAACAGCCTACCTACAAAGAAAACGCGAATTGAAAATAGAGGCGCTGAACCTGAAGAAGAAGAGATCCATTAACGCAAAACCCACCCATCGAGCAGGGACGAAAGTCGGCCTTAGTGATCCGACGGTGCTGAGTGGAAGGGGGCGGGGATGCGACGAGTAAGGGAAGATCGTGTTTTGTTCGCGACGGGGAAGGGAGGCTCGCAACGAGTTTCAGGTATGTTCTTCTTGGTTTTTCGATTTGTATGATTGGGTTTTCTTGAAATATTTAGGATATGGTTTCAAACTGATTTGGGAGTTAGGGTTGGGGATTTGGGAATTTCGAAAAATCAAGAGATTTGGGGGTTTTTATTTTTCTTTGTAATTCCAATTTGGGGGTTTTTATTTTTCTTTGCAACCAAAAGGTACCCTTTATTCCCATTTCCCAGCATTTACCTTTTACATACAACCAAAAGCCGAGGATCATCACAACCATGAAGTATGACCATCTCTGCTGACAAGAATATGCTTCTATGGTATTTCGACAGGTTTAATGTTCCATATGTCTTTAGCATATTCATGAATGGTTCTGTCACTGCTAAACTTGTGGTTGCAATTTTTTTTTTTTTGTGTGTGTGTGTGTAGATTTTAGTAGTTCTAAAATGTCATTGCATAGAGTTCCCTTAGTTTGGTCTTCTCATTGAATGATAAGCATGGACAAAAGTGCATAATGGTAGCTGGTAATCAGTGAAATCCACAATGTCTAATCGTAGCGGAAGCAGTAGCAGCGAAGTTCAACATAGGCCAAGACAACAACAATGTGTGTGTGGCAGTGTTTTGAAGTTGAAAATGTCTAAAACAGATAGGAATCCAAATCGTCTGTTTTGGACATGCATGAATTGTGGGAAATTTATATGGGCTATTAAGAATTTAATTGATGAGATTCATAAATTAACAATAAGATTTGATGTAATTGAGCAAGAGCTTCAAACAATGAGAAATTTGAACGAGACTGTGATTCGATTATCTGCACAGGTAACCCATATTTCAAGGAAAACTGTAGCACTTGAGGAAGAACTCCAGAGGAGGAACCAAGCTAGATTTGGCTTTCTCATGAAAACTCTTGTACTACTTTTGATGTTTTTTATGTTTAAATTTACTTTGTTGTAATGTTTATTCCTTTTGTAACAAGAACAAACTTGGTTGTATTATTGCTTTGGAATGAGGTATTCAAATCCTTACTTTTGTAATGATTATGTATGAATGATGGCCATGTGTGTTCTAAAAATTTGACAATGTTCTTGGTTGAATGATTATTGCATTACTTGGTATGAAGCTCTTTGTCTTTGTGTTGGAAGCCAGAATCTCAATCTTTGTGTTTTCCATATCCAAGTGAGGGACTGCTGCAGTGAACAATGTTACTCTAATGAATAAGAAACTCTACATAGTCTCATTGATTTGTTTAACCAAGAAAAATAGGATCTGATCTTACAGCTTTCAAGTACGACATAAGCATTTATATACAAAGCACAATGGAAAACAGTTTGGCCACTTGCAGGACATCATCCCCTGTTTGTAATGTAATTGTAACATCATCATAGAAACAAGTCAAGCAGCCATAACAACATTGGATACATCAAGCATTTAAAACATTAAACACCAAAGATTTCATTATACAGACTACAAAGAACAATTGGAATCAGAAAATTCAAAGTGCTACTTAGTTAAACAACACTTCTGGTACTCTGTATACTCATCTCCTAGAAAACCCGCTAGCCTTAAAAGCAGCTCCATCTTTTCGGCTCTTTTTCAGAAGTAAAGTGCATTCCCTTTCCTTTTCTCGCTTCTCCCTTCTCAACCGTTCTTCCCTCAATTCTTCCAATGTCTTTTTTCTACTCTTGTTCTTCTTCTCCTCTTTGACCCCTCTTGAATGGATAGCAGAACAAAAAACATAAGCCAACCAGACCTAGACGACCAGAAAATAAAACAACTTTAGCATCTTCACTGTGAACTTTGGTCATAAGATAAAGAGCCTATGATTGAGTAGCAAGCCATCACCTACTTCTTAAAACAACGCATGGCATGCCCACTCGCTCAGCTCCAGCCACACCAGACTGGCTTCCTGCAATTAGGACACAATTGGATACAAGTAGTCCGACATTTTCTGCCCCTGCTCGCAAGGCAGCTATGATCTTTTGTAAGCTGGAAAACCATTAACGTACCATATTAAATTTGAACTGTATAGAAATTTAACCGAATTTTTTATGAAGTTATATGTTATCAGAACCTCAACATAATGTGCAACTAATATGTTGAATTGTGTAGAAATTTGACATGCAGCCAACGGCCTACATCTTTAGACCAACAACAAACTAAAAAATAAAAAATAAAAGGAGAAACAACTAATTTTTTACTTCTGATTTTTTTTTCTCTTTTTTTACAGTCATTTTCCCCAAAAAGTTTCGGTAGATAAAGGAAGAAAGTCTGAGAGTGCTTAATATTCATGTGGCACATTGCTAGAGGTCTTCAACAATCATGTGTGCTGACTAGAACCATCTCACGTCATATAATATTCACAGATAATTTCTTCCAAGTCTAATGTAAGCAAAATCATACATAAAAGTTCACAAGCCATGAGTTTCTTTTAGGTGTTCCTCTTTTAAACCCTGTACATCAGAAAACTCATAAACATATAGACAACAACAAACCCTGAATACGCTAAATTAAAAAAATAATAATAAAGAAAATGAACTAACCTTTCAGATGGGCTAGTATCAAGATCTACACTCAACTTTAGCAATGATGCAACCTCCTCAGCAATCCTTTGTTTCTCAGCAGAAGCTGGCCCAGAAAGCAAGAAGAGGGCCCTTTAGTAAACCTTCTGCACTGAAAAAATGTACATCACAAAACATATAAATTCCTGTTAACTCAAGATAAGGAGTCTACCTGCTTTTATTGCCTCCTTAGCTAGTTGCTCATCCAAACCAGAAGAAATGCGTTTACCATATACTAGTTGGACTTGGCCATACAAACTCTGTTCTAGCTATCTCCTTATCCCCAACTATCTTTAGCTTTGAAATTCTTTCATGGCCAAGCTTTTCAATAATAGATCTAACATTTATAACGAGGTAATTGGAGTATTAGCTTGATCCCATACCACCCACATAACACACTGAACTAGAACTAGTAGGGTGGTGGTGGTAGGGATAAAATGATTGTAATAGAAGCCCATCAAAAGAGAAGAAACACATTAAAGTACTTGTAAAGCAATAGAAAATATTACATTCAAAAACAGGGAATCATGTAGGTTATACCTTGAAATTTTATCCCCGCTTTTACAATAGGTTGTCAGTATGATCACAGGTATTCCTTCATTGTATGCATCATCAATAAATCTGGAAATGGAAATGACAAATATGAGTGTAACTGTTGGATGCTAATGGAGTAAAAAGGGAGGCACAAATGCGCAACCAGAGTCTTCATGGCATTATATTAGGTGGGTTGATTATGGTCATAATATTTATAATATGAATGAATTCATAGAGCAATTGATCGAGAGTTCAGAAAATATTGATCATGAATCGAAATAATTCAAGTCACTGCAATAATTCAATATAAGTCTGAGAGAGAAACACTAACCAAAGAACTACAAGATACATCCTATGATTTTAGATAAGGGGTTTCTGCTTCGAGAGTTAACTCATAGAGAACTTTTAAGTTTCAAATGGATAGATCGTTTAGAGAGAATATAAAGATGCACAATTTATAATTTAATCAGAATGAGACAACTCACTCTTCAACTCCAGGTCGCAAAGGTAGACTTTTTGACATCAAAAACTCATTCATCGCAATTTTCTGTAAAATACACACCAATTATTAATTAGCTGGACTGACTCTTAATAGGAGAGAGCTAATAAATCCTTAGCTAAGGTCCTTATTAGATTGTCATCTTACCAAAATTGTACAAGACTAACCAAAATGGAATTACAAAGAAAAAACACAAAAACCCCAAATATCTTGATTTTTCGAAATNTGTAATGTAATTGTAACATCATCATAGAAACAAGTCAAGCAGCCATAACAACATTGGATACATCAAGCATTTAAAACATTAAACACCAAAGATTTCATTATACAGACTACAAAGAACAATTGGAATCAGAAAATTCAAAGTGCTACTTAGTTAAACAACACTTTTGGTACTCTATATACTCATCTCCTAGAAAACCCTCTAGCCTTAAAAGCAGCTCCATCTTTTTGGCTCTTGTTCAGAAGTAAAGTGCATTCCCTTTCCTTTTCTCGCTTCTCCCTTCTCAACCGTTCTTCCCTCAATTCTTCCAATGTCTTTTTTTCCACTCTTGTTCTTCTTCTCCTCTTTGACCCCTCTTTGACCCCTCCTGAATGGATAGCAGAAAAAGGAAAACACAACAGCCCATCATCCTGATAAAAAAAGAAAAAGAAAAGAGCAAGTACCATTACTAACAAAGGGATGAACAAAGATCTTGGTCAGTACGTTGAAGACCTACAAAAATAACTCAAATCAACTAACAAAGTCTATATTACCTCTGACGAAGAGCTATCATCATCCAAGGCCTCAACTTGAGAGTCATTAGGCTCTTGGGGATCAGAAGACCTACCAGAAAATATAAAAAAACTCAAATTAATCAAACCAATCACCTACAATTATACAAATAATGCACCAACAACNCAGCTACATGATGCAAAGTCCCGAGACTTGTCATACATAATCTCCCGAACTCTCCCACTATGATCATCCATGTAACTTTTATAAATGCAATTAGTGACACTCTCTCTGATAAGCTCTGTGTTGTAGTTGTAACTCTTCCACAACTCATCTTGAAACTTATAAAAATATTTGCGCGTGTAAATGTCAGCCATTTGCTTTTCCATCTTAATAGGGCACTTAAGTCTAGGCTTCTCAGTGATATCAGTGTGATCTGCCATAACCTCATTTTGACGCTGTCGTAAAAGTCCCCTATTGAATTGAATCATGAAGTCCACCAAAGAATTGGTCTTGGCCACATATCCCTTGAAAAATGAGTGCCCACTTTCTGCTCGTTGACTACTAGACATGTCAGCTCCGAAAACATGGTTTACATAGGCTGCCACCCATTTAAATCTAATTTCATATAGTGATTGCAGCCACTTATTTTCTTTTAACCCACTTTTTTCAAGAATATCCTTCCACCTTGAGTCAAACTCATCTCTAGTCTTTGATGTCCAAACACAACGTTTGAAGTCATCCTAGTAATCAGTATATTTGACCGTGTCAAGTTTCTCGGAGAATTTATTTAGAATATGCCAGCTACAATATCTGTGATATGTGTTGGGGAGAGTTTCTCCAATTGCTTTTGTCATTGCTGGATCTTGATCAGTAATGATCATCTTAGGAGCATGACCTGGCATAACTTTCAAGAATTCTCTGAATAACCAATTGAATGAGTTTGTAGTCTCGTCACTCAAAAATGCCCCAGAGAAAATGATTGTCTGGCCATGATTGTTTACCCCCATCATTGGTGCGAATATCATCCTATACCGATTAGTGTTGTAGGTAGTGTCAAAGATAACCACATTAGCATAGAAACCATATGCTTTCCTAGAATTTGCATCTGACCAAAAACAATGAGTTATCATCTGTTTGTCATCTGCTTTGATCTTGTAAGTGAATCCAGAATTTCTCTCTTGTTCCAACAGAAAATGGTCCCGTAACTTGTTTCCATCATGCCCCTTCAACTCAGCACGCTTATCTCTGCGATAGTTGTACATATCTTGCATTGTACAACCAATGTTTTCAATTCCTCCTGATTGCACTCCAAAAATGTCAAATTGTCAATAAGGGGGTATGTTCACCATGCTTAGTTGTTCACTTAATGATTTTTGAGCACTTGAAAATCGACGACGAGACTTCATCAAGTGGCGTCTTCGTGGGCTTACCAAGGCATGGGTGTGAGCCTCATCAAAGATGGTGACTACAAATCCACCAACTTTCGACTTCACAATTATCAATCTCGCTTTACAACTTTCTCTTCCTACTCCACGATGCCTTTTTTCGGTACCTTTCAATTCTTTTGGGCCTTCTCCCTCTTTATTGCACACAAACTCATTCCTTGTGATCTCATTATCCTTATTCTTCTTAGTTGAGTGACTTCGAATGTCAAATCCAAAATTCTGTGCATACCTAGTGTAATAGTGTTCAGCTTCTTCCACTGTCTGAAATTGTTGACCTTTGAATGGCTTCAACTCATTGTTTTCTTCATGATTGGCATTACACATAAATGAATTTCCTTCTGACTCACTTTCCAATAGAGCTACCATCTCATTAGCTTCTACCATTACCATCTCATTAGCTTCTACCATTACCATCTCATTAGCTTCTACAACTACCATCTCATTAGCTTTTGCCATCACTGCACTTGCATTTTGAAAACCCCAAATTCTAAGAATAAAAGCCAAAATAAATTGAATACAGGGAGCTATCCAATCCATCTAATGTTCATGATTTCAGATTCATATAATTTAGAAACATTATAGAATGTCTGTTTTAAAGGTGTAATAAAAACTGATGGACAATCTCAATAATATTGTAATATGTAATTATGTACATGGGAGGGAAAGGTGTAATAAAAATTGATTTTAAAGTAAAGTTCACCCTCCCAGATATAGCTAGAAGTTGTTCACTTTCATTTCTTTTTTCCTTTTCCCCCATAATTTTTACTCAAACATGTCTTAGAGTCTATTAGTCTTGGTTAATATTGCAATATTTAGTGACCAAAAATAATGCAGCAACTCTTTCAATAACAAGCATAAATTGTACAAGACTAACCAAAATGGAATTACAAAGAAAAAACACAAAAATCCCAAATCTCTTGATTTTTCGAAATTCACAAATCCCCAACCCTAACTCCCAAATCAGTTTGAAACCATATCCTAAATATTTCAAGAAAATCTCATCATACAAATAAAAAAACCAAGAAGAACATACCTGAAACTCATCGCGAACCTCCCTTCCCCGTCGTGAGCTTCCTTTCCCCGTCACTAGCCTGGCCTGCCTTCCCTGTCGCGAGCTTCCCTTCTTCTTCTTCTTCACAAGCTGGCTCAGTCCCATGGTAATGGTGAAGTCGCGTTGGAACTCTTTGCTGGGAACGGTTTAAGTGCTGTAAATTTAATTAAAATTGGCCTATATGGGTTTTGTGTTCTGAGGCCGACTTTCGTCCCTGCTCGACGGGTGGGTTTTGCGTTAATGGATCTCTTCTTCTTCAGGTTCAACGCCTCTGTTTTCAATTCGCATTTTCTTTGTAGGTAGGCTGTTCTATTACATGGGTTAGGGGATGGGTTAAGTGGGTTAAAGGGGTTAGAGTGTGGGTTAAAATATCCACTGTTGGATCTCATTAAAAGAGATCCAACGGCTAGCAAACAGTCCCGCAAATAGCCTTATAAGCAGGATCCCGTATCTGAAGGCCACTGATATGTATATATATATATATAACTCATGAATGTGTGGCTGCGTCACATCCACCAAATGTAAGTTAGTCACAATTATATAAATGTTCATGCATATATTAAAACGCCATATATATCTACACTCTAAAATAATAAACACTAAACTCCAAGTTGTAAACATCATGCATTGAACTTTACGTACTAAATAGTTATGAACTCCAAAAAAATCATATTAAACCATAAACTCTTAGAAACTCATATATAGGTGACTACGTAACAGTCACTAATTAATGTCAAACTCTTGCAAAACGTATGTGTTGCAACTAAAGTTCCCATACAAAAACTAAACTATATATATAAACATATGAAAGATAAAAGGTTGAGTTGACTAAGCGCTATCAAATTGTGTGGGTTCGGAGCGATATCATCTTCCTTTTGCGCTTGCTTGGTACGAACTTGAACGTAAAGATGATAAAAAAGCATAACAGGGAACATATTACATAGATTGTAATGCCAAGAGGACTATGACTGGGCAGCACTACATATATGCTGGAAGCAAATGCTACAATCATTCCTCCAATGGAATACTGAATCAAGTTTTCACCGGCATAGACACGTCCACCAAAGAGAGTTGTCGATGTGAAATTAATAAACACCGAAGAAATTGAGATAAAGAAGGAGAGGGTGTCGAATATCAAAAACACATGGAAAAAACTATTTTATGAAATAGTTTTAGCGGTTGGACCTTAAAAATAATCTATTTTATGAAATAGACTTATAAAAAAAAAATAAATTAATTAAAAAAAAAAAAACCCAAAAAAAAACTTATGAGACTACATCGGGTATGCATGTGTGGTGAATCCAAAGGTGGTTAGCTTCTTATTGAGTTACTATAGCCAATTTTGAAGGGTTTATTAAATCTACACTTTTTTAAAAAGGTTTCATATATAGTTAGTTTCTTATTCAATTGAGTGGTTTTGTATATTTATTTTTATTTTTTTCATTCAGGCCGGGCAGGAGGATTGAATTTGGGGACAAATTCTATGACTTTAGCTTTTAACTAGGTTATCTAACAACTGTTATCGACATACTTTTCTTTCTTATAATGTATATCTTATTTGTACTATTTTAGTATACCTATTTATTCATATTTTCATTATTCAAACTTAACATACCTGCAGTTGGTGGGTAATCCAGTTGGAAGGGTCGTAGAATTTACTCCTCTGCACCCAAGTTTGATCTCCGTCCCCCCTGAATCAAACAAAAAAAACCTTAGCATATATACCTACTTAATTGGCCAAAAAAAAAAAAAACTTAGCATACCTAATGTTACGTACCTAACTAAGTTTGACATATTCAGCCACCAGATAGGTAATAAAAAAACATTTAAGAGACCCACTATTATGTCTGTAAAGATCAAGCCACTTGTGATCATGATGGTATATATCAATTAGAATTAGAATATTCCAATCCCCAAAATTTAAGAATATTAATCAAGACAAGATAAGATCATCATGAATATTTTACCAAAATAAACAAACATATGGCGCCGGCCTAGAGGTAATCTAGGAACAAAAACAATACAAAACATGAAAAGAAGAAAAAAAAAAAAAAAAGCAAAAACGCATGATATGGAGCACAGTAAATAATTGAATACTAAGCTGGATATAAAGTCAAAAGTTTAAAGTTAAAGTAAAAAGATCCATCGAGATTTATGACAATTTAATCTTATCAAAAGATGCAAATCTAAAAAGCTAAAAGAAAAAAATATGGATTATCATATATACGGAAAATTATTTCTCCATATATACGTACATATTAGAATCATCAAGCACAATTGCAAAAGAAAATAGGAAATGTTGGATTAGAGAGAGGATGTGTATCATGTGTTATTATTATTATTATTATTTCCTATCGAAAGAAACGAATGAGTTAAAACTAGATAAAATAAAAATAATTTTCAAGTAGTTAAAACGAATCATCAAGCAGGTATTCAAACCTCAGTACTCAAGTAATTCCCTTATTTTTGCTCCTATATTTGTTGCGTACCTGTTCAAAACTGTCGCCGAGAAGAATGTCATCGGCCTTTGCCAATTTGTTGTTTATACCGTTCTTATCCACTCTAGCATCGTCTACCAACATTTCAACAATGTTATTGTATTTGTAACTGGCAGCTAGATGCAGAGGAGTGTTTCCATCATGATCGGCATCATTTACAAGTCCTGTGAACTCAGGTGTCTTCAATATGTACTTGACAACATTACTTTGTCTACCTACAACTGCAGCATGAAGAATAGTTTGGCCTTTGTGATTGACCAAATCACAAGTATCAGGTCGATCTCGAATCAGCTCTTTTATTACTTTGGTGCGGCTGCAGAGGCCGCCACATGGAGAGCTGACATTCCTATTTTGTCCAAAATATAAGAGGCAGAAGTATCACCTTGCATTAGAATTTTAATTGCTTCAAGATTCCCCCTTAATGCTGCGTAGTGTAAGGGAGTCCACCCTAATGCATCAGCTGCTTTGATTATATCAGTTTTTTTGGACACCATAATCTTCACAAGGAATTGGGCAGTCATTTAAAATAGAAAGAGCAGTTTGTACATAGCCTTTGCGAGTAGTTATGAACAAGGGCGACTCATTCGCGTTATTAGTAAAACAACACAATTCGGGATCAGCTTCCATTAACAGAGTCACCACTCCACGGCAATCGTATCGGGCAGCAACATGCAATGCTGTATCCTTTTGCCAATTAGTGATTCGGAGGAGCTGTTTATCAGCAGGTACTCCACTTTCCTCAATTATGTGTGATCTTTCTTCGCGTGTTGAATGAGAAACTTTACAACTTCATCACAGCCTACTCGGGCGGCAACGTGCAGAGGAGTGTCAGCCTTCTTGTTGGTACCCCAAAACAGCGGTCGATACCGAGCATCATCTGAAAGGTGTCTGAAGAATTCTATTTGTTTGAATTCAGCTGCAATGTGAAGAACGTTGCTGTCTTTAGGCGGTCTCTGATGGACAACATAATCATCATCATCTCCATTTTCCAGATAACCAACATCTCCCGAGGTTGCCGCTCGGTACAGGCCAGGATCCATGGCTCTAGCTATCAAGTCAAGTAATGAACTAACTCTCTCTCTCTCTCTCTCTCTCTCTCTCTCTCTCTCTCTCTCTCTCTCTCTCTCTCTCTCTCTCTCTCTCTCTCTCTCTCTCTCTCTCTCTCTNGGTGTAGGGTTAAGTCAATTATCAATCTTATTCTTTAGTTGTAAGGCTGTAGATTGCTGACCTGTTACGCTGAGATGGGGTTTGGATATATTACTTTGTTAGTTGCTCAACTCAAGCTCATATATAAACTCCAATTGTAATGAAAATTCTACAAGCTCATTTATCATTGTATTTATATCATTTTCTTACAGTTCCAAATCATGATCTTAATAGTTTTTCTTTAATTAGTTGCAATGTTAATTTAAAATTGTACCTTTTCTCCTTTTTCTTTACCAAGTAATGTTGTATAGAAAAATGAATTTACACCTCTCACCAAAAAATAAAAAATAAAAAAGAATTTACACCAAATTTAGTTTACAAACTACTAGTAGTTTATGGCAGACAATAACTACTTTGATTGCGGTTGAGATGGTAGTCGATTGTTTAAGCTGATCGAGACAATGGTCGAGATGGTCTTCATAACATCTCAACCGCCAGCTCAGTCACAGTTTGATAATGATTTAAACGAATGGTAATTCAATTTCATATTCTGCAAGTTAAAACTAGTCTCATGACTCTCGCCTAAAACAAAGGATTAAAATTGGAGAAAATTCTTTTCATCTCAAGTTTCGACACAATGGAAGAACAAAAAAAATTACAAACACAAACATAAAATCAGCAAATGAAGATTATTCGGAAGACTTTTCGGAGCTCATACTTAATATTCTTTCTGCAAGTAATAAATCATCTGGGGTTGTGACCTGCAAAACATTAGCAAATTATTGGTAATTCAATGAAATGTGATTTCCTTGACCAAAAACAAATGAAATGAGATTTTTGTTCTCTTTTACATAGAATGAACTTCCAAATGCACAAAAGCTTCATTTGGATGGAAAGGCTGGGTACTTAAATTTGGTTTTGTATTAAAGTTAAATATTCCACTTCTCAAGATAGAAAAGATGTTTCACTACCTTGATGTTGGTGTAAGATCCTTCAGTGATGTACACAGGATGTTGAAGGTGCTCCACAATAGACACGTCATCAGTCACTTCAAGGCCTTCTCTGTGGTAAGTACAATTGTTCAGAATATGTATACTAGTGACCATGTAGGCAACTTATAGTAAGATTGTTTTTCAAATAATATCAATTTAGTAGTATCTACTTCTTCTTTAGGTACTTCAAGCAATCCCACACCAATAACTTGAAACAGCAGAACAAGTATCGGACTCTCATGAGAAAACTAGCTTATGATAGAATATCTGATTTGGAAAAGGCTGGTTTGTTCAGTTCCTCAACATTTATTAAAATGAGCTCATTACCCTGATACTTAATTATTTATTCACAGCAGTTCAGTTTTTAGCAATCAGTGTACAAATAAATTATGCAACATGAATCAGTTAGTACCTATTTACCAGCTCAAAACCCTTTTTGAGCAACGCAGGTTTGATGACCTGTAGGGATTGATAGGCAGTAACAATTAGAATGTTCTCAAACGGTTAATTGAGAGATATAAATGCTTTAAATTGAAAACCTGGGGTGTCTGCATTTCCCAAAGTGTTTTCCTGTCCAGAGTTCTGACTACAAAAGACTCACTATTTGCCTGCATATTTATTAGGAAAATGTTTCAGCAATCACAAGGTCAATTAAATGAAAGAAAGCACAGTGAATTATGTTATGCAGACAGGTTGCAGGACCTATTACGTGTGTTTATGTGGGGAAAAGAAAAAGAAAACAAAGAAGCACAGAGATAAGCTCCCCAAGTTTTGCATCGAACTAATCCATTGACACAAGTAGTTCATGGGAGAAAACTGAGTTATCTGGGCCATGGAAGATTGACAGGGCGATCTGCTAGTTGTCTAACAATGCTTGCCATACTAATCCAAGGAGCACTTGGACTGATTTGAACGCAGATTTTCACAAAATGATCTCGTGTAGCCAGTTCAGTAACCGGTATCAATTTCAATCTTACCAACCAAGTTGATCACATTGGCAACGGGTAAATGATGCTTACGCAGGATCTCGGTGCTTTCTCTTGAAAGAATAGAAGTTGAGTTCGAGTTGTTTAGACTTGGAAGCAAGAATGAATCTCAAAAAGGTCTGCTCCCGCAGTTAGGATTGCAATTTCATACATTTCCAAAGCATGCTTTCGAAAATTTACACACTGGTTATTACCCAGTAAATCTTGGAGTAATGATTCTCCCAATATTGGGAGGACCATTACTTTCAATTGAGATAATGAAAAATCATTTCAAAGTCACATAATGATGAGTCACAAAAGACCGGAGCCTCATAACATGTTGACAAAAGATAAAAAGCATACAACTACCACAATTAGAAAAAATCTTTTGTAAGGTCTATCTTTAGTTGCTTTTGTACTTTTAAAAAGTGTATGAAATTGCTGCATTAAAAATAAACTTGGAAAGCTAAAAAAAGGAAGGAAAAAATTGTCCATGGTTTGCCATATGTTGAGTTGCATTACTGAGTGAAACAAAACATATTCATATTTTTTAAAGAAGAACAATCTCAATGTCTATGGAAGTTTTGACTATCAATTTAACCAAATTCCATCAGCAAAAACAATGCTTAGATCAAGTGCACGCTAGGAAGAAAACATATATGATCTTTGACACAACTAAAAGTAAAAGTAAATGTGAAAACTAGCAGCTACAAGATGCCCTAACATCTGTGTTTCAATAAAAGGAAAACATGCAGATACTAAACCGACATGCATGTATATATTAGCTGTAGCATAAATATAAAAGCAAGTCACTAGGATTTATACATACCTCTTTGATTGTAGCTTTTGCTGGAACACCAAGTACAGCTGCTCCATTTAACCAACCATCTTTAAGAACCTAAAAGCATACAATTCTTATCAGAAGAAATCCAAAAATCACAAAAATTTTAAGGATACACTCAAATAATATTGAAACAAGCATACATAAATTAATGACCAACACTCTGGGAAATTCCATAGAGCTAATACCCTGCAAATGGATTCTGTGCCTGGACATGTTGACTCCAACACTCGGGATGTGTACCGAAAACATGTATTTGATAATTGATATTTTCGAACACTAATTTATTTAGATAAGCAGGATTGCTCTATACCTCAAAACATAATGCATAATGATACTTATCAAAGCATAGTACATAACGACCATCAGACCATGAGTGACAACAAAAGCCAATGCACTAGATGTATGCAGGGAAAAAAATCTCCAACTCAAACCTTCTCTACATCTCCTGATGATACCAAAGGTCTAGCAGAATCATGGATGCAAACAAGCTCAGAGGTCAAATCAACTGCCTGGACATAGAAGTTGTATTCAATGATTAGCAAATGAGTTTATGCTTTTTCTATACAACACATTTCAGAGAAGCACAAATTGAAGATATCAATTGCTTTCCAAAAAGTAAAGCTAAGAAATTTCATTGTGTTCTATCTGTTACTTTTACGCTACTACACTCATGGTGCATATAGAAACATGGAAGATTATTTTCCATAACAATGGAGAACGAGAGAGAGAGAGAGAGAGAGAGAGAGAGAGAGAGAGAGAGAGAAAGAGAGAGAGAGAGAGAGAGAGAGAGAGAGAGAGAGAGAGAGAGAGAAAAAAGGCATCATCCATACTAAAACATGCAGGGAGATAAATGCTTAGCTGTTGGTATGAAAAGAAAAAAAGAATATGCATAAAGATATATTGATGTGCTAAATAACTATGTTTACATAACATATTAAAGGCATAAGATGGAAGAATATTTTCTTTGTTTTCCCTTTGTTTTATATGCAGCATATCAACATCCACCAACAACACTAATCGAGAAGAGGTTCAATGGTACTTTATCATACCCATGGCTTCTTATATTCCAAATAAGGATTTTTGAGTGCATTGAAGAAGGGATTAAAAAATTTATCCAGCAAGAGTTGAGTCCATGCATCCTATATTATTAATATCATATTTCTCACACTGAGCCTTGGGGATTAAAGTGAAAACTGCCTCCTGCAGTACATAATGTTGCATTCTTGATTAGAAGCAAGCTTTCAACAAACATCTATACGGTCCTTGGACCAAATTTTCATCATAGGAACTTATTTCCAGAAGCAACACTAGATAGTCTTTTACGTTTACATTATCAATTAAGCTAATGCAAGACACTTTGAGATGAAGCAGAGAAGACACTTCAGAATAATTTTATATCAGCAACAGAGAGACATTTCCCAAGAAAAACAAAAAAATAGACTTCTTTATGATTAAGGAGACATCTCTTTTGTGGTTAAATATGAAAAAGAAACAATCTCCATGCACCTGGAGTCCACTGTAGACAGAATCTTGTCTTTCCTTCCCAGGTAGCGTGAATTTAAGTTCCATCTGGATCTTATGTACGGTGTCTGGGAACATGATAATAACCATATTAGTTTAAATGTCTCCTACAACACTACACATGTCCAAGAGGCCAATGAATGTTACAAGGAGGGAAAGAAAGAGAGGACTCAAACCTTCAAAAATATCCTTGTAGGAAGGATCACAAACTACAATGATTTCCTTCACTTCAGGCATGCGTGAGAAAGTGTATAAGCTGCATGGAGTCAGCAGATAATCACTCAGACAAGCATAATTTGTATTAAAAAATAAAAAATAAGATGAGTTAGAAAGGTAACCCATATTTCCCCGAGATAAACCATCATAATGTTACCTTATGAGACAGAACCTACGCCAAGTGAGTCCGGCCTAGGACACTAGCAACTAGAACTATACAAACACAACCCAGGTCAGTTTTTCAGTCACATAAGGCTAATCATATGTAATGACCTAACACCTCATCCAAATGTGCTAGCTGAAGCTAACATTTGGGTTCCTAGACCTTACTAAGTACCCTAAATCTCCTAGCACATAACCAATTTGAGATTTAGGGTATCAAAATCTCCCGTCCTTTAGACCTTGGCACCCTAGCCAAGATGAGAATCACATATCACTCATATACCAATAGACAGACCTTTCTGATGTGGGATGCAACCATTTACCTACCTACAGATCCACTTTCTCTTAGCGCAGGGGTCAACACCCTTTCCCTCCTGGCAGGGAGCCGTCATCATAATCATGGCCCCTAAATCTCAAATAGGAAAGGGGTTGGGTTGCTCTAAAGCCTAATAGCATTTGTAACAACCCAAGATCTCCTCCAAAAATTATAACAGAAGTTGAGATTTGGATTCATAGTTCTTACTTAAGTACCCTAAATCTCCCTAACGCAAAATTGATGTGGGACTCATGGTATCACAATATGTCTAGAAACTGGCGTTCAATAATGTATCAACTCAAACTTGGTATTGCCTGCTAGGAATTTTTGGCATCTACAGCTGACTGTGGTTCTTGAAATAAAATAGTCTAAACTACCCAGATGCATTCATTTTATGGTCCTTCATTTTATAAATATTGCCAGATGTATCACAATATACCCAGATGCATTCATTTTATAAAAAGGAAACATATATCCGTCATTATAATTAACTGGGCAAGCATTCATTCAATTGAAAAAAGTCCTCATAATCTCAAGGGATATGATGTAAATGCATGATACAGGCACTCCATACATGGTTTACCAGTAGTTGGTTCACTTAGTTTTGAGAAGTGCTCTACAAATTAGAAACATTCTCCAAGTGGATCGACTGAGAGTGTCAATAATTACCTGTACAATGCAATTGGCTGGCCTAATAGCGGAAGATATTGCTTTGGCATGGTGGCCTACTTGCACAAACACAACAGAAAAGCATCATCTGGTAGGGTTGGAATGAACAAGAGCTGAAGATGAAGATGATAGAAAAATCACATTCATATGCACACACACACACATGTAGATGCAGGCACTCAAAAGATTGGAATTGATGATGAGAATGAGTAATGGAAAAGAGGTGATACCAAGAGGACTTACACCCATTCGTTTGCCCTTCCCTCCAGCCAAAAGAATCACTGAAACGCTTTTCTCTTTCACTATTCTAGACTCTGGTTTCTGCATAGTGAAAATCACAATTATTTTTCAAATTCTTTACATAAATGAATTGCAAATAATAATTGAATAAAAAGAAAAGCCAATTTTAAAAATTTTGGTTTGCTTACATCTATATGGTCAAGTTTTGCAAAGCAACAAGTGAAGCTTGGGTTTGTAAATCTATTCTTATCCTTGCCCCTGAAATTGAATCGATGACCTGAGAGCACCAAAGCCAGAGTGTGAGTGACAAGAGAAACAAAGCAAACAATGGTTTGATGAGATGACTTAAAAACAAGAGCTTGGAGTTGGAGTTACCTGCAAATCTTAGATTGGAGTGTGCAATTGATGGAATTCGGAGAGTGGGGTTATCACTTGAGAAGACTACTGAAGAAGAGAGAGTGAGGTCAAGTCCCCCAACACAAAGCCCCATCATCGGCTTCAGAGTTCAGAGTTAGAGCTCAGAGTGAGAGAGAGAGAGAGAGAGAGAGAGAGAGAGAGAGAGAATCCAAACTCTAACGTTAAAGGAGTAAACCTCTACCTCTAACTGAGTACTGTGCTTTGCAATTGTAGCTCGGCTGTTTTTGTGTAAAATGCCAACCAGTCCTGAAGCGTTTACTCTTTGGAACTTGGAGACAAAACACCAGAAATATAGTATTAGGGCCTGTTTGGGTGTTTGGGATTATGTTTGAAACGTTTTGTCTCAAGAAGCACATAAATTTCATTATTAAAAATTCAAGGTTCTTTTCTGTAATAAACTTTGGAGGGTAAACAGTAAACTACATATTTACAGGTGTGTTTTAAATTTTTAATCCGAAATTAGATTTGGTTGGTGTAAATTTTAGTAATTTGGTGGGTGTGTTTTATGTTGTTTGACATCTTACTATCTTAGATATTCTATATTTAATATGAAATTTTTTATCAAATTAAAACTATTAATTTTTTTAAACTCAGAGAGTTTTACTATGAATGACGAAATATCATGTACATAGGCTATGTAGCCTTGAATTTAATTTTCATACAAAAATTCAAAGAAATACCAAATTAAAGTTCCAACATAAAAATTTTGTGAGCCTCAAATTCTCTAAAAAATAAACACAAAAATGAAAATTGAAATTAATTTTTAGAAAACTTATAAGATGGTCTTTCAATCTCCCAAAAACAATTTTATCAAAAATTTATAATTTATCCCCAAATTAAAAATCTAAGTTTTGTTGAATTAACAGACGAAATTTTAAAATCATCGTAAAATTGCAAACAAAAAACCCGATTGACAAAATTTAAACTACAAGAACCAATGTGATATCAAGTTTAACACACATGAACCAAAAATCTAGTTTACCCAACTCTGGAAACACTTCCTAAGGGAATACTAGTATGCTTAAAAAGTACTAAAAAACACTTTTATTTTGCACAAAAAAAAAACACTATTTCTACTAAATACTACAAAAAAAAAGTTTTTGAGCCTTCTAAAAACACTATCAAACATGCTTTCTTTGGTTAGTAGGTTGGTGAGTTGTTGGTCAGTTATGGGCCTGGGCTCAGTCGTAGATGGATTGGATTCGAAGCCTAAACTAAGGAGGGTGTACTCAATCCAGATTTTTAAAGACTTTTTTTAAGTGACAGACTTTCATAGACTTTCAGAATTATGATAGACTTTCAAAGAGTTTTATAGACTTTTATAGACTTTCATGTTTTATTAAAAAACTTTCATAGACATTGATAGATTTTCAATGACTTTTTGATACAAATATCATTGTGAAATATTGTAAGATAATAGCATCCGTATATCACAAAGGGCAATGAAAACGCAATGAAATCAAACAGAAGGGCAATGAAAAAGTAGTGAAATCAAACAAAAAATGACAAGCTGATAAAAGAATAATCTCCAAGAAATCAAGATTGTCAAGAAACCTACTAATATATTGAATGATCTAAAACTGGTCTTCAATATTTGTCAAAACTTACTATTCAATGTTACATGGATAATGTTAAATTCAAGTAACGTTGACGAAAACGAGCTTCCAAGTGTGAAGACAATTAAATTAAAAAATAAAATAATACATAATGAAAAATGCATATAAGTTTTAAAATTTGAAAGAAATAATGTTGTATTACTACTTAACATATAAGTCAAAAATTTAAATAATGCTAAACTAATCTCTTTATTATTGTATCTAACAGATAAATCTAACTAAAGTCATCCTTGAAACTCTCAACGTAAACATACAAAAAATAAAAGGGTGGAACAATATATTATAATTGACATGTTGTAAACCCATAAAACTAACTTCTGAAGCACTGAAGTCTGGAGTTAGAACCGTATATGACAGGTCTATTTATATGTAATGGCATAGTGATGGGACAATATAAGGAATAGGTGTATCAATGTTGGAAGGGACATACACGCGCGCATGCAATGCTAAAGGAGGTGGAGAGATAAAAGGGGAAGCCTTTTCTCAAAAGTCTTTCAAAGTCTTGAGGGGGAATGGAAGAGAAATAAGAAGATTTGGTATGCATACTTTAATGCCAAAAGTCTTTCAAAGTCTATGGATTTGAGAAATCTGTGAAAGTCATTGACATTTTGAGTACCGTATGACTTTCATAGACTTTTAAAAAGTCTTGATTGAGTACCCCCTGACTTTCATAGACTTTTTAAAAGTATATAAAAATCTTGATTGAGTACCTCCTGACTTTTTAATTTAACAAAAGTCTTTAAAAGTCTTGATTGAGTACACCCCCCCTAAGTACACCTATATTAGTACACAAGAATACAAATGAAAATGGGCATGTGCCTTTTAAAAGGGAAACTTTCATTTAGATCCTCTAATTTAACAATTTACTAAATAAAGCCTTATGATTTTTAAAATTTAAATTAAAATCCAATAATATTGTAATCATTCCATACTACATAATATTGGTCAATTAGTTTGAATTTTTCACACATACCAACTGTCGAGCCCTTGGCGGTCATTTTCGAGGGTTCGGCAGTACATTTTTACTTCTTCTTAAGCCCTAGTTTGTCGGCTTTATATTAAATTTTAACTCTGAGATTATCTCAGAGTTAAAACCTAACATATAGCAACCACAAACCTCATTTTATACCCTAAGAAGGAATGTATGAGGTGAACTTGTACCCTATACCCTCAAAAAATAAAAAAATAATTACATATTTCTCTAACAAGGCAATGGTTAAAGGGCTTTATTTAAAAAAAAAAATAAAGACTTTATTTGGGAAAAAAAATGATAAGGTTTTTTCTAAATAAGAAATGTTAGAAGGACTAAATTCTAATTTTCCCCTTTTAAAATTTGCCTATTTAAACTTAGAACTAGCTCTTTGTATGCAAAATGGTGCAAACGTGTTTTAATTGGGACATGATAAAACTGGTACTCACAAGATAAAGTAGATACACAGATCTTACTTGTTTTCTCAAGTCCATTCTGAAAGTATATATGTACGTATGGTCCCAGCAAATTCTGTATTTGATGTTTAGCTGATCTTGCAGATCAGATGGCCGGGTGCTCAGCAAGAGGAACAAAGTTTGGATCGAGTTTCTTATATTTCAGTGCCCTCTGTCTGGTTTATCTTTCAATAAAAAGTTTGGGCCTTAGGCTGTGAATTTTATTGTGTAGAGTTTTAATATGTTGTTGCTACTCCTTTAATTAATGGCTACATATTTGACGGTTGCATTTTTTATTACATTGGAAAGGATGGCGTCCTTAACCTAACCTAATACTAACTCATCTCCTCACCATTCCTCACCACATGGGCTAACCCGAGGGTTTATTCTTGTTTTCCTTTGATTGCATCTTCTACTACTCAACTAAATTCATTTGTGGGTTATAATTAATTATATTTGGGTATGTGTGAGGTTATTGTCGTGGTATCCAAAGCAAATTAAGGAGTCTGGCAAAAGTGGCAAGCTAGGGGTTTGAAGGTTGAGAGTGTTATGGGATGGTAGATGGATTAAGTTTAATTAGCAGCCATGAGAGTCTTTTTATTTATTTGCCATGTTTTTATTTTAATTAGCAGTAAACAAGTCGGTATGTTTTCCCCAAAAGACTCCTTTATTTCTCCTTATTGAATTGTAAATATTAGACCCAAACCAGCTAGCGACTGGAGAGAGACAAGATGAATCAATACCTCCTATTCAGCAGCTGAAAAAGAGGTCAATCCCATTCCGTCCAAAATCGATTTTACGGTATAGATACTTATGACCTTCTTGGGAATACGTTTCCGCGTTGAGGCTGTGGCCCTAGCTTTCATGGTTGTAGAAAAGGTTTTTTTGTTCGCCCAAACTAACAGACTTTCGTCATCACCATCATGGCAAAACATCTGATACTATCGTATTCTTCTATTCAATTATTGATAAGATCTGAATCAGAATATGGATCTTCCTCTGCAATTGGGACCGGCCACTCATCTGACTCCTCTTTCGACGTCACAAGACGTGGAATTAGACCAAGGGGAATCTCCCCCTATTAAAAACTTGCAATTCGATGATCACCGTCTTCTTGCTTATGTATCGATTAGCACATTTCTCAGGGTTATATATGCGCCATATACTCATATTTATAAAAGAATTTATGTACAATCTAATGTTATTATGTATTTCACAATATATATATTATCATGTCATGTCATTTTTTAAATACTTACATAGGTGTTTGGTTGTTATGATAGCAAAAATAGGAAGAGAATGAATTTTTGGTTGCTTGTTTAAAGAAAGGTATATGCATACTCACATTTCTAATGTTTATAATAGAATTCCTATTACTTGATTTTTTATGATACAATTATTGGCATATGAATGATACTCCCCCTCTCGCTAGTTATTGGTAGAGAGCTAGGTAGGGGATTTTGTCTTGTAAATTGATTTTTCAACGTAAGATGTACTCATGTCTTACACAGTACAATGAATCTTTATTTGAATATGTGGTTGAGGTTGAGAGTATAACAATATACATGTTAGAGCATCTCCAGCTAGTCCTCTAAATCTCTTCCCAAATAACATAAAACATAATTCCAACTACTTCCTATAATTTTCTCAAATTTGAGATTTCCTTCTAACTTTCTCTAAATCATGTTGAATGGATAAGACTTTCCAAATACTCTCTAAATCTCCAACGGTCAAATTTTATATTATTTAAGGAAATTCAACTTTAGCATTGGAGAGTCATTTCCTAAATTATCTTCATATTTGAAGGAAATATGGAGAAAAGCCTGGAGATGCTTTAAGATATATGGTTTAGCTTTTGGTGAGGAAGGGTGGGGTAATTGTTAGGATTAAGGTAGGTTGATGGTTCAATTCCTTCCAATATAATTAAAGGAAAGTTCTCTCTTGTTTTTTATGTTGCATTTGAAGATGGAAGTATCCAATCTAGAGCAGAAAGGTTTGTGAGCAGTACTATAACAATTAAATTCGATGGAAATGGTTCTCAGACGAAATGTAGAGGTTAGAATTGTTCATTTGTGGAGAGGCTTCTCTAAATACTAAATGGTCCAAGTCCTGTTCACTTACTGGAAGGACTAAAGCAAGCAGGAACAGCAGGAGCATTTAAAACTAGTAGGTAATTAACACTACAAGAAAAACATATTTGGGCGACCACACTTTGGGCGACGAACATATATTCGTCGCCCAAAGCAATTTAGGGCGACGAATAAGAAAATTTGTCGCTCAATGTCATAAAGGTTTGGGCGATGAATCACACTTTCCTCGCCCAAACTTACTTTGGGCGACGAACACATTTCGTCGCCTAAACATTAACGACAAACAATTAATTGAGAAATACATTGGGCGAGGAATATACATGTTCGTCGCCCAAAGTTCCTTTGGGCGAGGAAAACGAACATTTGTCGCCCAAGTTACTTTGGGCGACGAACATAATTTCATCGCCCAAACTCATTTTGGGCGAGGAATACACATATTCCTCGCTCAAAGGCACTTTGCGTGACGAAATTATGTTCGTCGCCCAAAGTAACTTTGGGCGACGAATTGCGAGGTTCCTCGCCTAAGAAACTTTAGGCGACGAAATTTGTAGTTCCTCGCCCAAAGTAAGAATTCTTTTTTGTTTACAATTTTATATATGTAATAACATACTATACGATTGTATTTCCAAAAATCATAACCATTCATTTTTAATTCCCCACTTAAGGATCATCCATGCAAAAAATTAGCTCAATCGGAGATGTAGAAGTTAGGTAACGGTAGTTGAACTTATGTACGATTGTAAATTTTCTAATACGAATCGAAGTATGAGATGAAATCTGATTTAGCCGATTTTTTGCAGAAATGATCTTCCAGTATAAACGAATAGAATGTACGGTTCCGATCATTGAAATCACATTGTAGTCTTCACAAATTGTTGAATCACCAAAATTTCTACCCAAAAGTTAATATAATTATACTCTTTAAGTGTATTTGTATGTAGAAGATCACTTTTGTATTGTGTTTTTAACGATCCGAACCGATCATTCCGTAGTGCCTCACTTAAAGATCATCCATGCAAAAAATGAACTCAACTGGAGATGTAAAAGTTAGGTTTAGCATTTAGGATGTATGAACGATCTTGATTCTTATAATAATAATCGAACGGGTAGATGAACTCCGATTGAGCCGATTTTTTCCAGGGTTGATCTTTGAGTATGAACATATATGAAGAATGGTTCTGATTGTGATAATCACGTTGTGGTCTTCACAGTTATCGAAGGTACAAGGTTTTAACGAAAGAGTTGATATAATATTATTCTTCAAATGCAAAAACCACTGATTTATATGTAGAACCTTATATGTCGATTGTGTTTTTAACGATCTGAACCGTTCATTTATTAGTTTGTCACTCAAAGATCATTCTTCTAAAATATTAGGTCAATTGGAGATCTAGAAGTTTGGTATTGGAGCTCGAATGTATGAACGATCATGGTTCCTAAAAAAATTCAACTTTGGGCGACGAAATGTAGCTTTAGGCGACGAACAGTTCGTCGCCCAAAGTCTGAAATTATGGCGGGATAAAACGGTGCCCTAAAGTCAACAACTTTGAGTGACTTTAGGCGACGAATTAACGCGTTCGTCGCCCAAAGTTACTTTAGGCGACGAATTCATGTTCGTCGCCCAAAGTCTTTAAATTTATACCCATTTCTGGGTTCACTTCAGTCAGCTCACTCACTCACTCGATCCTCACCCTCGCATCGCAGCGCCGCAGAGCCTCACCCTCGTAGCGCCTCCTCCTTCCCTCAGCTCTCACTCCCTCCTCGTCCTCCTCGTCCTCCCTCCGCCTCCTCATCATCCTCCCTCCTTCCCCGAAACCCAAAACCGCCCCCCCCATCGGCATCCCACCCCCCGCGAAAACCC
>QANW01003840.1:667714-691956 GCA_003254865.1 Dryas drummondii
GCTCTGATACCATGATCACAGAACCAAGCAAGAAAGGAATATAGAAAAAATAGAGAGAAAAAGTAAAGGAATTAATCTGAAGAAACTGAACTAAATTTCCTTGATGAATGAATGAATACACGAATCAAGAAGTCATCAACTATATATTGACTGCTAACAGATTATAGAAACTAACTAACTATTCTCTAACAAAACAAGCCATGTGGCAAACAACCATAGGCTAGAAAGTAACTAGCAGAACTAATAGCTACAGTCACTAAAAACAAACACGTGACTTTATTAGAACTCAGCACAGTGTAATAGCTCAGCAACAACGCAGCTTCACAGCAGCATCCTTAACAAATTCTATCATGGTATCAGAGCAGGTTTTAATCCTGACTCTATGTGCGTAGTTTACGATTTGTTTCTGGGATCGATTTGGGTTGTAGCTATTTGTGAAAGTTCTTGGAGGTGTTTCGCGATCTGTGTTGCGGATTGATTGTGGTGGTGATTAGGAGTTCTTGAAATCACAAGCTTGTGACTCGATCAGGTTTTTCAAGGTTTTTTTTTTGGGTTCTTGCTTTTTGAAATTGAATAATCTGGTGGTTTTCTTTGCGAAGTGTTTTTGTTGTGAATTGGTTGGATTGTGTATGTGATTTGGTAAAGGTTGATTTGGAGTTGAGTTGGATTTTAGTTAAGTACTTTGTTGTGTTGATTTCTTGCTACGCTTATTGATTGATTAGAGTATTAAGTGGTGATAGAATCTTCTCAAGAAACATAAAGTTTGTTTGCTGAAGATTATATTGTAATAATGTCGGTTGTTAACAAGGTTGATGGTTTGTTGCCGTTTCTTACTTTGAGATTGAATGATGCGAATTACCTCAAATGGAGTTTTCAAGTTAGAACTGTACTGGGTGGTCATGGTTTATTTGGATTCTTGGATGGGTCAGTTGTGTGTCCACCACAGCTTGTGATCACTGATAATGGAGATGGTACACCAGTGATTAATCAAAGTTTTATTGAATGGAATCAAACTGATAAGGCTTTGATAAGTTTGTTAATGGCTTCTGTTACTGAAGATTCAATGGAATATATTCTTGATTGTGCCTCTGCTCATGAGGCTTGGATGAACATCAGGGAGAGGTATAGTACTGATTCTCGTGCTACTATCATGCAACTCAAGACTGATTTTCAAACATTACAGAAGGGAGCTGACACTATAGAAAAGTTTCTCATGCGTATTAAACATGCTAGAGCACAGCTAGCTGCTGTAGGTGTCTATGTCACAGATGATGATGTATTTGTTGTTGCATTAAATGGATTGCCAGATGAATTTGATCCTGTGAAGGCTGTTCTTAGAGGTCATCAAGGACCCATGTCCATGAAGGATTTTCGATCTCAACTTCTGGCTGCTGAGCAAGACATTAACAAGAAACTTGCCCTTACTTTGATCTCTAACCAGTCAATGTCTGCCCTAGTAGCTAAGCTACCCATGTCTAAACCTACTTACTCCAATGCTGCTTCCTCTGGTCATTCTTCTAATCCTCATGATCAGAATTTTTCTAATGGAAGTAGTGGCAGTGGTGAGTTGGGAGTACAGTCCACTGGTGGTTTCTCTGGTAATGGCAATTCCTACATATCTAATGGCTATCCTACTGGAGGACAATATAGCAATACTGGAGGGTATCACAATGGTGGTAGATGGACTAATAATCACTATCATGGTGGTAATGGTGGTCATTGGAACAATGGTGGTAGAAGTAATGGAGGTAGAGCTAATGGTGGACATTGGAACAATGGTGGTAGGTTTAACTTTACTGGTGGTGGTCGAGGTTGGAGCACTGGAGGCAATGGTGTTAGAGGTTGGACAATGGTTGGAATACTATGAATAATTGGAATAATGGAGGTAGACAGGTGCCTGAGTGTCAGATTTGTGCTAAAAGAGGGCATACAGCTGTGAATTGCCTTGACAGGGATAGAATGTCTCAAACTCAAGCTTCTTCTTCAAGTGTGGAATGTCAGATTTGTGGCAAGAGAGGTCATGTGGCTTTGGATTGCTATAACAGGGCCAATTATGCATATCAAGGGTCTGCACCACCTCAGACCTTGAATGCTTTGACTGCTCAGGCTAATATTGGTAATGTTAGCAATGTTGGTTTTGCTTCTGAAGATGTTTGGATTGCTGATACTGGTGCTNGCTGATTTGCCAATTTAACCATAGCTGAACCCTTTGAGTCTGGTGAGCAGATAACAATTGGTAATGGGGAGGGTTTAGGAGTTAAACATAATGGGTGTGCTTCACTCTCTTCCTCTCTTACACTTAAAAATATTCTCCATGTACCTGATATAGCTGCAAATTTATTGTCTGTTCATAAATTGTGCAAGGATAATCATTGTACTGTATCTTTTGATGAACATGAGGTTTGGTTGCAGGACAAGGCCACTCTCAAGGAGCTGTTCAGAGGAAGGAGTAGCAAAGGATTGTATCCCATTCCAAAGCAAATTCCCAACCCTTCTCATGATTCTTCCGTAGCTTTTCTTGGTCAATTAGTCAAGTCTTCTGTTTGGCATCATAGGTTAGGTCATGCCACTAATTCTGTAATTCACAAAATGCTATCTGATTCTCAAATTTCTGTTTTTCCAGATAACACACCTCAACTTTGTAAGTCTTGTTTAGGAGGGAAAATGTCTAGATTACCATTTCCTTCTCATGTACATCAATCTACTGTTCCTTTTCAAAAAATTCACAGTGATGTCTGGGGTCCTTCACCTACTATGTCACTAGAAGGGTATAGATACTATGTACTCTTTGTGGATGAATGTACTCGTTTTGTCTGGATTTACCCTATGATTAATAAATCAGATGTTTTCTCTATTTTTGTTAAGTTTACTGCTTTTGTTGAAAATCAATTTCATTCTGCTATTAAGGTTTTTCAATCTGATGGGGGAGGGGAGTATACTAGTAAAGCTTTTATTTCATTTCTAGAATCCAAAGGCATTCTCCACTATTTTTCTTGTCCTTATACACCTCAACAGAATGGGATAGCTGAGAGAAAAAATAGACACCTTGTAGAAACAGCTATTACATTACTTCATGCTGCCAAGCTTCCAAATAAATTTTGGTATCATGCTTGTTCTCATGCAGCTTTGCTTATCAATAGAATGCCTTGTCAACCTCTCAATATGATTTCTCCTTATGAGAAACTGTTCAAACAATTGGCAGATATTACACACTTTAAGATTTTTGGCACAGCCTGTTATCCTTTTCTTAAGCCCTATACTCTTAACAAATTGCAACCTAAGAGTGATGAGTGTATCTTTTTGGGGTATGCTTTGGGGTATAAGGGTGTTATTTGCTTTCATGTTTCTACTGGTAAATTGATTTTGACTAGACATGTCATCCATGATGAGTCAGTGTTTCCTTTTGTTCATTCTTTACCGATGACCGAGTCTTCTTCACCTACTTCTACTTCTCTTTCTTCTTCTCCTATCATTCTTCCTATACCTGTACCTTGTTCTTCTTCTGTGTCTCCTGGTGTCTCTGTACCTATTGCTCCACATGTGTCTCCATCCCATTTGAGTTCTGTTCAGGTTTCTCCTGTTTCTCATCCTCTATCTAGTTCAGAGGAACATTCGATATCCATTGAGCCTTCTGCTTCTTTACCGACAGGGTCTACATCCTTAGCTACACCTCCAAGAACAGACCAAGATGTGTTGCTTGTCCATAGTTCTTTTCCTGAAGAGCCTGCAGCTGTTCCATTATCAATCACTGCTCAGTTGACTGGTGCTAATGAGCATGGAATGCTTACAAGATCCAAAGTAGGAGTTGTTCAAAAGAAGGATTTCAGTGAGTTCCATTGCTTCAGTGCAATTATGCAAGACAAGAAGTTTGAGGAATTTGCTTTCTTTTCTGGCTTAACTTGTGTTTCTGATATACCTTTACCAACTGAACCCACTAGTTTTCGAGCTGCTATTGGTCAACAGGAGTGG
Organism: Dryas drummondii; assembly: GCA_003254865.1. Lineage (NCBI taxonomy): Eukaryota > Viridiplantae > Streptophyta > Magnoliopsida > Rosales > Rosaceae > Dryas > Dryas drummondii. The sequence continues at coordinate 671,684 of QANW01003840.1, forward strand.
AGGAAAGCTATGCAGGAAGAAATTGATGCTTTGCATGTTCAAGGTACATGGACACTGGTTCCTAAACCTGTTCATCGCAACATTATTGGCTGCAAATGGGTGTTTAGGTTGAAAAAGAATCCAGATGGTACTTTATCTAGATATAAGGCACGATTGGTGGCTCAAGGTTTCAGTCAGGAACATGGCATTGATTATGCAGAGACTTTTAGTCCAGTAGTTCGACACTCCACAGTACGGTTGGTTCTTGCTCTTGCAGCTCAGTTCAAATGGGCACTTAAACAGTTGGATGTCAAAAATGCATTCCTTCATGGGGACTTGAAGGAAGAGGTCTATATGAAACAGCCTCCAGGTTTTGAAGATTCTACTCATCCAGACTATGTGTGCTCCTTGCAGAAGTCTTTATATGGATTAAAACAGGCGCCTCGAGCTTGGAATGAGAAATTTACAGGTTATCTTCCCTCTCTTGGTTTTCAATTTTCTCACTCAGATCCAAGTTTGTTTGTTAAGACTACTGGTACTGGTGTCATTTTACTATTACTCTATGTTGATGATATAATCATCACTGGTTCACAGTCTTCTGAAGTTCAAGCTGTCATTGATGAGTTGAGTCTGGCCTTTGACATGAAGGATCTTGGTAGGTTGTCTTATTTTCTGGGATTACAAGTTCAGTATAAGTCTAATGATGGCATTTTTATGTCACAAGAAAAGTATGCTCGCGACTTGCTTATTAAGGCAGGATTGGAAAATTGCAAACCTTGCAATTCTCCCTGCAAGCCTCATTTGCAACTTGCAAAGCATGAGGGCGATCCTCTCTCTGATCCTACTCAATATCGTAGTTTGGTAGGTGCCTTACAGTATCTGACATTTACAAGACCAGACATTGCCTATGCTACTAACACAGTGTGTCAGTTTATGGCTGCTCCTACAGAGACTCACTATGATGCTGTTAAGAAAATTTTAAGGTATCTTCAAGGTACTTTGACTCATGGTCTTCATTACCATTTTGGACATATGGCTCTCACTGCTTACAGTGACTCAGATTGGGGTGGTGACATCAATGACAGAAGGTCTACCACCGGTTATATAGTCTATCTAGCTGGGAATCCTGTCTCTTGGCAATCTAAGAAACAAGGTAGTGTAGCTAGAAGCTCAACAGAGGCAGAATATCGAGCCTTAGCCAATACAGTTTCTGATATTTCCTGGATTCAAAATGTGTTGAAGGATTTACACATTCCTCTTCCATATCCTCCTCTTCTTCGATGTGATAACATGTCTGCCATTGCCCTCAGTACTAATCCTGTTTTCCACTCTCGCATTAAGCATTTGGACACAGACTTTCACTATGTTCGAGAGAGAGTTCAATGTCGGGCTTTAGATGTGGAATATGTCTCTACTTCTGATAATACTGCTGATGTGCTCACAAAAGGATTGCATAGTCCTTTACATCGCCAACATTGTTGCAACCTCAGACTAGGTTCCCTAGTTGAGGTTGAGGGGGGATGTTAAGGATGCTGCTGTGAAGCTGCGTTGTTGCTGAGCTATTACACTGTGCTGAGTTCTAATAAAGTCACGTGTTTGTTTTTAGTTACTTTCTAGCCTATGGTTGTTTGCCACATGGCTTGTTTTGTTAGAGAATAGTTAGTTAGTTTCTATAATCTGTTAGCAGTCAATATATAGTTGATGACTTCTTGATTCGTGTATTCATTCATTCATCAAGGAAATTTAGTTCAGTTTCTTCAGATTAATTCCTTTACTTTTTCTCTCTATTTTTTCTATATTCCTTTCTTGCTTGGTTCTGTGATCACTGTTAAGGTATCCTAGAGCATAGAAATTATATAGTGAGCACATGAAATGAATATTTGATGGGTATATAATAAATACAGATTAAAAGTAAATATTAACGGGCCATAGACTTGTTTATCACTAGTTTTAGCTTTAAGGCTTGTTCCTCCCATGTAATAAAAAACAAAAAGAAAAATATCATAGATTTTGTTTTTAGAGAAAAAATTATTATAGATTTAAGGACTTTCATAATTTTCAGTTTGGTATATAATATAATTTCTATTCTAATTTTAATTCAATTATTTATTTGAAAACACAAAATGTTATATTATCTTACATTACATTACATGTAGTATTAATATATGGAATTTCTCTTAATTACTAATGTTAAAAAAAAAAAAAAAAACAAAAATTAAGTTTGAATATAAATGAGACAATCAAAATCAACCCACCCGTGATGAATAACTCATATAAGAACATTTTTAACTAGAGAGGAGTTATATAAGAAGGGTAGTACTTGGGTCACCCCCACGGGTACCACTTGGTTACTCCCACCCCCAAAACTACTTGTTAATTAGGTAGTGTAGGCTCGAGATCATAATGGTTCATTTTTAAGATCACTTATTAAAGATCATCTCAATCTGTAAAAAATCAACTCAATCGAATATCGTTTGGTTATATAATTGTTATCGAATAAATGAACAGTTTATATTTAAATAATGGTTTCTTAACCAAATCATTCATTTATTCGATAACACTTATATAACCAAACAATTTTCGATTGAGTTGATTTTTTATAGAAATAATCTTTAATATATGATCTAAAAAATGAACGGTTCTAATCTTGAGTTTGTACTACCAAACAAATAGTACGTTTTGGGAGGTGGGGGTGACCAAGTGGTACCTCTGGAGTGACCCAAGCACTGCCCATATAAGAATATCAAACATATATACCTTTCTCCTGCCAAAAAAACACATCTTTCAAAAAGATTTGAATTCAACTCAATTAAGAGTTTGAATTTAACTCAAAGAAATAAAAAAAGATCGAAAGAGACAATTAAAGTAGTAAGTTTTAGTATGACGATCTGTCGGCATTTGGTGTTATTAATTCTATATATATAATATAAGTATTATAATAATTATTATAAATTTTTTGTCCACTTGTATTGTAACACATATATAAATTAATAACACCAATTCGCGATGTTATGATCACAAACAAAGGCTTTATGTTACGTATCCCCTTGCCAATTTTTCATTCGGAGTAGCCGTTTATAATGAGCTTCACCATCATCAGCTTCATCTGCAGGTCCACTTTCCTCATCAACTACGTGTGGCTCCTTGTGCGCGTGTTCAATCAGAAATTTGACTACTTGACCACAGCCTACTCGGGCGGCAAGGTGCAGAGGAGTTTCAGCCTTGTTGTTGGTTTCCCAAAACAGCGCTCGATACCGAGCATCATTTGAGAGGTGTCTGAAAAAACCTATTTTTTTTTAATTCGGCTGCAATGTGAAGAACGTTGTTGTGTTTAGGCGTTCTCTGATGGACAACAACATCATCATCTTTAATTTTTTTCAAATAACCAACATTTCCTTTGGTTGCCGCTCGGTACAGGCCAGCATCCATGGCTCTAGCTCCACCTCCAACTCTCTGGAGAGGTTTGTGTGTGTGCGTCATATATATAAACAACAAGTCTGCTCATTTCCAGCTGTAGATTGCTGACCTCTTATGCTGAGGTCGAGCTTACATCACTTAATTTGTCCAGGAAAATTCTATAGTGGACGTGCCAATGATAGAGCAGATGATGTGTTAAAGGGTAACGCGCATGTTAGCTGGGCAGCATCTTCAAATCACCCACTAGAGTTTTGCCACATGTCCTACCTTGCCTTTTTGAATTTTAAAGATCCCCAATTATTTCAACACATTTCGACTTTTAACTTAAAAGTTGATTTAGTGGCCAAAAAAGTTTAAAGTTGATTTACTTCTTCGAATTCAAAAATTTTTCTTTTTCTTTCAAGTCCTCCTAAACTTTTATCACGTGTTCCACAATCCACGAGTAGGCTGTGGTAAAGTAGTAAAATTTTGCAACAAAAATTTCTCATTGAACAAGCGCAGAAGGATATGAATGGTAATTCAGCATTTCATATTCTGCAAGTTACAACTACTCTTGACTTAAAAAGAAGGCTTAAAATTGGAAAAAATTATTTTCAGCTCAGGTTTCGACACAATGGAAGAACAAAAAAATTACAAACACAAACATAAAATCAGCAAATGAAGATTAGGCCTCACCAAAAAGCCCAAGATCTGAAGTCCACCCAAAGCCAGCCCGGTCTGGCCCGGCCCGAAAGTTTTTTAGGTTGGGCTTGGGCCATCCCCTTAAAACCCATAAGCCACCCGAAGCCCGGCCCGTTTAGGCCCGCCCAAAGCTCGGCCCAAAGCCCGACTCAAAGCCCAATTTGAGAATCATAACATATTTAATAGGTTTTTCGTTTGTTTACTCTAATAAATTATTAATATGCTTATTAAGTTATTATATAATATTATAATGTTAGTAAATAGTAATAGTGTAAACTATGTAATACCATAAATAATAAAGTAATAAACTTTTAAAATTATATATAATATTACAACTATAATAAAACATAAATGTATATGTGTATATACAACTTTTATAATACAACTATAATTAAAGTTATTAAACTACGATTGTCAATTCATTAATTCAACGATCTAAACCGTTCATTTTTTATTTTCACAGTCAAAGATCATCCTTGCAAAAAATCGGCTAAATCAGAATTCATCTATTCATTCGATTATCATTAGAAAAACCATGATCGTTTATTAATTCGACCACCGTTACATCACTTTTACATTTCCGATTAAACTAATTTTTTGTAAGAATTCTCTTTGAATGGGGAACTAAAACTTGAACGGTTCGGATCGTTGAAAACATGATCGATATGTGAGCTTCTACATATCAATACACTTGAAGAGTATAATTCTAATAACTTTCCCGTTGAAACCTTATTGTTTCCATAATTATGAAGACCACAACGTGATTTCAACAATCTAACCCGTTCATTTTCTATGTTCATAGTCAAAGATCATCCGTACAAAAAATCGGCTAAATCGAAATTCATCTACCCATTTGATCATCATTAGAAAAACCACGATCGTTCATTAATTCGACCACCATTATGTCACTTTTACATCTCCGATTGAGCTAATTTTTTGCACAAATTATCTTTAAGTGAGAAACTAAAATTTAAACGGTTCGGATCGTTGACAACACAATTGCATCGTTTGTTTATAAAAATATGTAATAAAATATATAATAAAACATATGTACATTTATGTTTTATTATAGTTGTAATGTTGTATATAATTTTAAAAGATTATTATTTATGGTATTACACTATTACTAATATAGTAGTATTATATAATAACTTAATAAGCATATTAATAATTTATTGAAGTAAACAAACGAAAGAGTTATTAAATATGTTATAATTCACAAACTTGACTAATAAACTAGTGAGCTTAATTGGTTGAGAGTTGAAGCTTGTTATGTGAGGTCTCATGTTCAAATCACAACATAGCCAAATACTTTTTTTTTTTTAAGATATATATGTGTCTAAACAGGCTTTGGGCCCATTTTGGGCCGCCTGTTCGGGCCTAGCCCGGCCCAACCCAGCCCAGCCCTCCAAGCCCGCAAGCCAAAGTCCGATGAGCGGGCCTTGGACTTGTGTATTAAGGCCCAAGCCCAGCCCTGCCCGGCACGGCCCGAAAGCACTATTGAATTTTTATAATTCAAGCCTGAACCTGACCCGAAATCAAAAAATTTGGGCCGGGCTGACCCAACCTGGCCCATTACCGACCCTTAATGAAGATTATTCTGAAGACTTTTCAAAGCTCATACTTAATATTCTTTATGCAAGTAATAAATCATCTGGGGTTGTGACTTGCAAAACATTAGCACATTATTTGTAATTCAATGAAATGAGATTTCCTTGACCAAAAACAAATGAAATGAGATTTTTGTTCTGGTTTACATAGAAATGATAGAATGAACTTCCATATGCACAAAAGGTTCATTTGGATGGAAAGGCTGGAGCACTTAAAAGTTAAATATTCCACTTCTCAATATAGAATTATAGAAAAGATGTTTTTTTTTGCCAAAAAGATAGAAAAGATGTCTAACTACCTTGATGTTGCCTGTTGGTGTAAGATCCTTCAGTGATGTACACAGGATGTTGAAGGCGCTCCACAATAGACACGTCATCAGTCACTTCCAGGCCTTCTCTTTGGTAATTTCAATTGTTCACAATATGTATACCCGTGAGTCCGTGACCATGTAGGCAACTTATAATAAGATTTATTTTTCAAATGAAAACGATTTAGTAGTATCTACTTTCTTCTTTGGGTACATCAAGCAATCCCGCACCAATGACTAGTATCGGACTGTCACCATGCTTAGTTATTTATTTAGAGTAAGCCTTTTTAACACTTTACTTATTTGAAATTTAATCCGTTTTTCACTTCATTGTCTAAATTTCTTTTTTTCACTCAATGTGACACTTGAATTTAAAAAAACTTATAATGTTACATCTCCATTACATTCCATCCAATTTTTTGTCTAAAAATAATCATGTGCAATGCATGTAACCTCTTTTCAATAGACATTTTAGTCATTTTATGTTGCAATGAGATTTTTTTTTAAAACAATTATATTCGTATTGCCACATGAAGAAATAGACCTTTCTATTTTTAAGTATCATTGTTCTTGCATTTACTTTTGATAAGAAAAGTTGATAAATGTCATTATAAGATTTGGATGTCCATAATTTTTAGATGTGCAATGCATGTGACCTTTTTTCAATGGACATTTTAGTCTTTTTATGTTGCAATGAGATTTTTTTAAAAAACAATTATATTCATATTGCCACTTGAAGAAATAGACCTTTCTATTTTTAAGTATCATTGTTCTTGCATTTACTTTTGATAAGAATGGTTGATAAATATCATTTATAAGATTTGGATGTCCATAATTTCTATATGCTTAGGGAGAGCAAATTTGCTCACCACCAGCTTTTGGTGGTGAGCATCACCACTGATGTGAGTATTTGACACGTGTAATGTTTAGTAAATATACTGAACCATGATTAATCAATTAATATTAAAAAAATATTACTTAAATAAAATAAAATAAAAAACTCGCCAGTAACTCAAACCCTCCTTAGTCCTTCCTCCCCCACCCCGGTGTCGGCAACCCAACCCACCCACCTCTCTCCTTTCCAGCCACCGGTCAGGAACTCCACTCTCAACCACATCTCTCTATCTCTCACTGTCTCTCCGCCAACTCCCTCCCCAACATCACCACATCTCTCTACCTTCTTTCCCCCTCCCCCCCTCTCTCTCTTACCTCTTTCAATCTCCAAGAAGAAGAAAAAAATAGAAAAACAGAAACAATTCTGTCAATGAAGACCATCAAATGTATTGGTCAGTATAGCTCCTTTTTGGATGCAACACCTACATCAGAGAATAAACCCAAGAAAAAAAAATTACCAATTCCTACATTAGATAGAAGATTTGCACACCCAAGAATAAACGCAGTGAACCAAAATGCCCAGATCTTGACCAAAAAAAAAAAAATAATAAACTCATACGTACTTCAAAGATTCAAATGTGGGTGGGGCTTTCAAATGGGGTAAGGGTTTTTGTAATGGGATGAAGAGCATGTGCAATTTTGGTGGGTTTATTTTGTTCTTCATCTTCTTGGAGATTGAAAGGGAATGAGAGAGAGAGAGATTAAAGGGAATGAGAGAGAGAGAGAGATTTTTATTTTATTTTATTCAATTAATATTTTTTCAGTAATGCTACACTTACTACATTTTTATACTATAATTTCATATCATCTTACACGACATTCATATATTGGACACTATAAATTAAAAAATAAAACTTAAAAAAGAAAAAGGAAATATTCTTCCAGTAAAGTAATGACACATCAAATGAGATACAAATGTGAGAAAAAAATGTGGGACAATTAGCATTATTATATTTTTTTATATTTTACATCATTTTTTAAATATAAATATTAATATTAATTGATTAACCATGGTTCAGTACATTTACTAAACATTACACACGTCAAATACTCACAATAGTAGTGATGCTCACCACTAAAAGTTGGTGGTGAGCAAATTTGCTCTCATGCTTAGGCTTGTTCTTGCTAAAAATTTTGTGTTAGATTGTGATTTTGGTTTCTTCTTTTTTATAATTTTTGTTCTAATATTTACACAATTAAGTACAAAACTTAGAATAGATTCAGATTTCTGATGATTTTGTATGTAAAGTTGATGATAGGTTACAAATTTCTTTATTGTGGAAGTTAAGAGAAATGCATATTTTGTCTTACTAATATACGTAATACGTACATACATCTCTGATTTTTTTTTAAGAACCTTATCTTAGAGGCTTCTTGGTGCTATGAGATTTGTTGATTTTGGTCTATTGATGTTGGAGCCTCATGATGCTTTTTTTTTTTTTTTTTTGGTTTTTTAGAGACTTCCCTAACACTGAAGAGTTGTATTGATTTTGGTTTATTGATGTTGGAGGCCTCATGATGCTTTTTTTCTTTTAAATTTTTTTGGAGCCATTTTGAGGATGAGTATGATTAGAGATGCATTGTTTATTGTATAGTGATGGCTCGAGCATTATTGGTTCTTGTATAGAGATGAACTATTTCTTGTATAGTGATGGCTGGAGATGTATTACTGCAAATTGGTTGTTATAATGCTCAAAAATAATTTTTGGTTATATTCTATAGATTAATGAGAAGAGAGAAAGTTGAAAGCAATTAATAAGAGGAGGGAGAGGATGGGTAAAGTGTTAGATTGTTATTTTATAAGTATACTTTATTTAAATTAATAACATTATATTGATATATCAAATTTATTGTGAGCCATTGATGATGTTCTAGTCCAATGATCAAAAAGTTGTGTCAAATTTATAGTGTCATAGATTCATCCCCAATTTCATTTGCAAGTGTGTTTTAACTTGAAATTAGATTTGGTCAGTGTAAATTTTAGTAATTTAGTGGGTGTGTTTTATGTCATTTGACATCTTAGATATTTTGCATTTAATATGAAATTTTTTATCCAAAATTACTAACTTGTTTAAACTCACAAATTTTACTAAAGAAAGAGGAAAAACTAAAAACACTGTCAAACATATAGGGGTGGGATCGGTTTGATAACCGAACCGAACCCCCACAACCGACTTCCTACCGACAGCCATCAGAATGCCATTTTCCATACCGATGTTGGTCCGATGAGTGTCGGCATTCCGACGTTCGGTTGTCTGACTACCCCCGGTCGGTATCGGTTCTAAGTGGGCTTACCTACTAGAACAGAGGGAGGAAGCACGGCGGTTGGCGGCGGAGAATTGGGTGAGAGACAGAGACTTGGTGGTGAGTGGTGACAGCGTTTGGGCACATGGCGAGTTGCTGTGGTGAGCTTTGTGGTGTTGTGCGTGGGCTGTTGGTTGGAGCGATATGGTTTGTGACTTTGTGAGATCCGGCGAAATCAGTGGGAGGGGGATGAGATGCAGACTGAGAGGGAGATTGAGAGGATGATGATGACTGGTAACTAGTAAAAGATTGAGAGATTTAGAGGATGGTGGTGAGGGATTTTTGAGAGAGAGAGACTAAAGGGGGTATCCTCAACTCAGATTTTAAAGGAGTTTAATGCATTTTAAAATCCATAGAATCCATCAATATCCAAAGGAATTGGGTGAAATTCTCATGGAATTTGTTATGTGTAAAAAATGCATTCAAATCCATTAAAATCATTCACTTAATGAAATCCATGACTTTTTGATAACACATGGATTTCATTATAATCCATTAAAATTTGAGTTGGAAACACCTAAATTTCATTGGAATTCATTAAAATCTAAGTTGGGGACACTCAAATTTCATTGGACTTTTAAAATCCAATGAAAGCTAAGTTGGGGACACCCCCTTAAGAGTGCAGAGGGAGATTTGAGAAACAAAAAGAGTGATAAGGGAGAGTCAGTCAGTTCGATCAGTATATTGGCTCCAAGAACCACATCCAACTTCAACTCCAACTCCAACAAGTGTCGGTCAGTATCAAATACCGACTGAAATATGCCGACCAACCAATCGGTTCAATTTGGTCGGTATTTTGGTATTTCGATGGAAATTCCCATCCCGACTCAAATATGCCTTCTTTGGTTAGTGGGTTGGTGAGTGGTTGATCACTTATGGGCCTGGGCTCAGTCGAAGATGGCTTGGATTCGGAGCCTAAACTAAGCCCACCCATCCGTACACAAGAATACGGATGAAAATGGGCGTGTGTGCCGTGAGGCGTGTGTGGCAAATTACAAGAGAACAGAGCGAGGAAGAAGAAGAAAAGAAGAAATGGGGAGCAGCAAGCCACTAGGACCCACAGGGGAGTTCTTCAGGAGGAGGGACGAGTGGAGGAAGCACCCGATGATGGGGAACCAGCTCCGCCACGCCACTCCGGGCCTCGGCATCGCGCTCGTGGCCTTCGGCGTCTACCTCGTCGGCGAGCAACTCTACAACCGCCTCGCCGCCCCTTCTTCTTCTCATCACTCCCATTCCTCCTCTCACGCATCTCACTGAATCAATCACTTCGCTTTCGCTTCGCAGGTACACCCATCTTTCCCAAGATCCAACATTCATTTTCTTTTTAATCAATTAGGGTTTTCGTCTGTTGCTCATCACATTCTTGTTGTATTTAAATGGCATTTCTAGCTCAAAACGAAGAATCTAGCAACCACTTCTAATTTCTAATCAAACATCAACTAGTTGTTGTTGTATGTATCAATTTGGTCCTTGGATTATGAGTTTAGGGTAATTGTGAGGTCCTAGTTCAATTGGGTTTTTATTTTTTTGATTACTAGAAATGGGGTTTTTATTCAAGTCATTGAGCCAATCGTTTCATGTATGGTTTGCTAGTTGTGGTTGTAATATTAAGTGTTGGAATATGCTATGTGTGGAGTTTGGGAGTAAACTACTAACTTTCAATTGAACAAGGAATGGGGGAAACAAGTAATTATAAGGAAAAATGGTATGCATATTGATAGGTAGATTTTCGGTTAATTTAATTAGAATAATGCTAGGGATCCCAAATTATTCTCACTCACATATGTATTAGTGTATACATACTTACATTCATGAAATAAATTACTTAACTCCAGATGTGGAGGTTGAAAATTGTTATAATATTGTGTTTTCTTGTGGTTGTGAGTCTTGTCACTTGTGGTTTGCAAGATTTGAGTCCCATTATAAAAGCATGCAATTTGAAAATTCATATTCTATGAGTTAAAAGGGGGTTAAATTGTCTGTTAAAAGTTAGAACTAGCTCTTTGTATGAAAAATGGTGCAAACCTGTTTTATTTGGGACATGATAAAAATGGTACTCTCAAGATAAAGTAGTGACACAGATCTTACTTGTTTTCTTTAGTCCATTCTGAAAGTATGTATGGTGCCTGCAAATTCTGTATTTGATGATTAGCTGATCTTGCAGATAAGATGGGTGCTCAGCAAGAGGAACAAAGTTTGGAGTTTCTTATATTTCAGTACCCTCTTTCTTGTTTATCTTTCAATAAAAAGTTATCAGTTAACAAGGGCCTTAAAGAACTTGAAGGCTGTGAATTTTATTGTGTAGAGTTTTAATATGTTGTTGCTACTCCTTGAATGGCTACATTTGAAGGTTTCATGTTAAATTGTGTGTTTTGTTATTCTTGTTTTCCCTTTTTTTTTTTTTTTTTTTATTTCCATTGGAAAGGATGGCATCCTTAACATAGCTGAATACCAACTCATTTCCTCACCCTTCCTCACCACATGGGCTAACCTGAGGGTTTATTCTTGTTTTCCTTTGATTGCATCTTGTACTACTCAACTAAATTCATTTGTGGGTTATAATTATATTCGGGTATGTGTGAGGTTATTGTTGTGGTGTCCAATGCAAAGGAGCCTGACATAAGTGGCAAGGGGTGAGAGATTCTTACTACTTATATATGGAAACTGAAGTTTGAAGGTTAAGAGTGTTATGGGATGGCAAATGGATATGAACAAGTTTAATTAGCAGCCATGAGTGTCTATTTAGTAGCCATGTTTTGATTTTAATTATCAGTTAAAACAAGTCGGTCCGTTTTTCCCAAAAGACGATGTTTTTTCTCATCATCACAAGTTCTTACAGTCTAAGGGATGAGAAAGGTGAGCATAAGAAGTATGGGAAAAGTTTCTCGAAGGTCTCTTGCTCTCCGTGCTTTCTGTTCCTTTTTCCTCAAGTAGTTTTGCATCTAAAATCATTTACAACTTATAGAGACTACACTGAAGTCCCTTTCTAGAATTATATAAGGAAGATATAAAATTCAGGGGCATACATAGCTGTGAGAAAGGTGAGGCATTGAATTGTAAAATACCTATTATAACCTTGCAATTCGATGATTCACCATTTTCCTGCTTATGTATCAGCACATTTCTCATTCTTATAGCTCATATTCTCATAGGTATAAGGGAATTCCTCCAAATTTATATATATTATCATGTCATTTATTCAATATTTACATAGGTGTTTGGTTGTTATGATAGCAAAAAATAGGAAGAGAATGAATTTTTGGTGGTTGTGTTTTAAAAAAAGATAAATGCATACTCACATTTCTCAGAATTCCTATTACATGATTTTTTATGATACAATTATAGGCGGGTGTATGCAGTATGAATGCCTCTCGCTAGTTATTGGTAGAGGTTGGGGATTTTGCCTTGCAACTTGATTTTTCAGACGTAAAATGTACTCATGTCGTACACAGTATATATTTTGTTGTCTTACTATTAATTTGAATCATTAATTAAATGAAATCTTTATTTGAATATGTGGTTGAGGTTGAGACTCTAACAATATACATGTTAGAGCATCTCCGGTCCTCTAAATCTTAAAATTGCCCAAAATTTGAGATTTTCCTATAAGTTTCTCCAAATCAAGTTGAATGGATAAAGCTTTCCAAACGCTCCATTAACTTCCAATGCTAAAGCTGAAATTTTTTTAAATCATATAAAATTTGATTATTGGAGGTTTATTTATGAAGCATTTGGGAAATCTCACCTATTCAACTATAAGAAAAGGACTGGAGATGCACTTAGATATATAGTTAGAGAGTATTGCCTCGGCATTTATTATATTCTTTACTAACGAGTGAAAACTCTATTGTGACGAAGCTTTGGTGAGGGGGGTGGGGTAATTGTTAGAATTAAGATAGGTTGATAGTTCGATTCTTTCAAATATAATTAAAAGAAAGTTCTTTTGTGACCGACATTTGTGTATGGGTACATTTGTGATTTGTGCTCATCTCAGATCCTAAAAATGCTTGTGTTGTGCTTGATGTATGAGTTTCCTCTTTTCTTTTCCTCAAGGCTTTCTCCTCCTACAAAAGAAGCTCTCGTTATTTCGACCCAAAATAAAAAGAAGCTCTCCTTATAGATAGAAACTTTACATCATATTACTAAGGCTTATTCACACTATTATCTTTTGTAAGATATATATTTTTTTTATTTTACTTCTTGAAATTTAAATTTTCTCAGTTTGTTATTTGAACTTTACACAGTTATTGCAAAAGACCCTGTGCTGTCAACTCTGTCAATTTTTCCGTTAAAATAACTGACGTGACACCTATATGGCATGAGTGAGACCTTTTTTTAGTTATATAAGATTTATGTGGACAAAAAAATAATAAAAAATAATTTTTAAATTAAAAAATATTAAGATTTATGTTAATTTTTTATAATTTCTTTTGTCCGAATTTTACATAACTAAAAAAGGATATCACTCATGTCATATAGGTGTCACGTCAGCTTTTTTTAGCAGAAAAATTGACAGAGTTGACGACATAGGATCTTTTGCAATAACTGTGTGAACTTCATGTGATAAACTAAAAAAATTTAAGTTTCAGGAAACAAAATAAAAAAAAGTGTATCTTACGAAAAAAATAATGGTGGGAATAAGCCTATTGCCAATGTCTCTTTTGTTTGGGGCCTTATATTGCCAATGTCAAATCAACTGAAAAAGAACTACATGTATATATATTGTATATTGTGGGACCAAAGCCCAACAGACAAGAAGACCTATTCATGAATCATATTGGGCCGAGGCACTGGTCTTCAGAAACACATAGACAGCTATGAACCAAGTTATTTAGTAAGGACAGTTGTGGAAACTGGTAGACCAAATTTCCTACCAGCCCCAATTAATTAGGTTTGTACAGGCCAGTAATTCAGAGGAAACTTTCAACGTACAGAAATGTTGTTGCTACTTACAACAAGTCATCTTCTTCACCTTTATTAGCTTTGAAGTTTGAACCCAATCAGAAATTCAGGATTAGCCTGAATGATCAATATGTTGGCAATTAAAAAAGTGATCGATTAGAATAATTAAAGAAAAAATATTGGTTTTGTCAAGCAAGTTAAGCAAGACTGGAAAATCACTACCTTCATCTCTTTATTCGGGTGCTAAGTTTGGAATAAAATATGACATTAATTTCCCTCATCTGCTCCTTGTGAGCTGACATTGCTCAATATAATAATATTGCCATCATGTGTATCTGCAATTTAATTAATTATTTATTTTCTTTTTTTGATGCCATGAAGGCATGAATAATGTGCAAGATAAATAAGCAAGAATGCATTAAAAACTGGGAGAATATAATTATTAATTAATATTGCTTTAACTAAAGCAAAAGTCAGAATATTAGAAAAAGAAACTAAAGCAAGAGCCAAAAAGATGTTATAATCCATTATGGTTAATGAATGAACAGGCATTCATGACTAAGGAGTGGGCACCCATAAGCACATGACATCATAGATTTTACATAAACACTAATAAAGAGCAAACGGCTTCTCTGTCAATCGTTGTCACTTAAAAACAATGTTAGAAACCATTCCAACTGTATGTATTAATTAACAATTTGAATTTTCTGCTTTTTCTTATTTTTACTTGTTTAAATTCTAATTTGGGTAATTTAAATTCAAGAATCTATATAATTTTACTCACACTTAATCAAAGAATAAAATTTCGGGTTTCGAGAAAATTTCGATAGAAATTTCGATGGAAATTTCGAAGATTTTTAAATTTCGATAAAAATTAGACAGAAACGACTGAAATTACTATCAAAATACGGAAATTTTGAATGAAATTTTACCATATGTTTATTTAACATATTATCTACAACATTGATAAAAAAATATTAAAGAAACCAAATTATATAGTAGATTTTATGTGATATAAAATGAATATAATGTGTGCTGGAGACAAATATTATTAAATAAAATTAGTATAATAAATAAATAAAATTAATATATTATTTATACTCTATAATCTATATACTAAACTCTAATACTAAATCCTATATACTCTATATACAATAATCTCTTTATATTCTATAATTTATACACTAAACTCTATATACTCTATATTCTTTAGGATATATATATATAATATAAGATATTAGGATTTAGGCCTTTAGAATATTTTTTATTATTTTATATATAAAAATGTATTATGGTTAAGGTTTAAAAATAAGTAAACGAAACTCCAAAATTTTTTTTTTCAATTGTGCAAAGACCCCAAACCCCAATCAATTATAAATTTTTTTTTTTTTTTTCTTCTCTTTTCTTTTTTGTCTTTTCTTTTCTTTCCTTTTTCTCTTCTTTCCCTTTTCTTTTCTTCCCGTGGTTCTCTACTTCTCTCCTTCTTCCCTATCTTTCTCCCACTGTGTTGCATCTCAAAGCCACTGCTGTGTCGCATAGGCTCCCAGCCATGATATATCATCTTTTTAATTTCTCTCTCCTTCTCTCTCTCCCTCCCCGATGGGCCAGATCTGATCTTCATCATCTCCATCATTCTTCTCTCTTCTCTTCCTTCTCTCTCCTCCCTCCCAAATCACTCCGGTGGGCCAGCAAGGAGAATGTAGAAAACAGATGGTTGGGTTCTTGAGCGGCTGGGTTTTTGAGCGAAATTTTGTCGAAATTTCACGAAATTTGATAATTTCGACAAAATACTACCGAAAAATTGACGAATTAGTGTTACAATTTTCATACCTTAAAAAAACGAAATTTTACTCCTTGCACTCAATGAGTATTATAGATTTATTCCCTCTTTTACTTTATACTTTTGAATAATAAAAACATAAAATTTTGATAAAAAAAATAGAGAAAATTACTGAAATGATTCACTTATTATTCGCTACATCGCATTTTGGTACACAAATTGTTTGATGTGTTCTATTTTTATCCAACATGGACAATATTGTCCCTCGAAGTCTACGCATTGATACAAAATTGAGAGGCAAAATTGTTCGGTGTTGCTTGGTTTGGAAAAAAATGAAACACTTCAGATAATTCATAAACTAATATGGCACTTAAAAAAATTTGTGAACCAAAACGAGATTTAACGAATAATAAGTGCACCATTTCTGTAATTACCTCAAAAAAATAATTGAAACATAAATTAAACTTAAGGGTTAAAAGTGAGGTAAAAACAAATAGTGAAAAAACATTTGAATTGCATTGTTTTTCATTTGCTAATCTTCTTCTATTGCACTTGTTTTCCACCAATCACTCATTTGCTTATCTTCTTCTGTATTGTACTTGTTTTCCACCAAAAACACATGCAACATGCTTGTCTTTGTCTACAAAGCATTTCACATGTCACCAGCATAAATGAGCAGAGACTAAAAAACGAAAATTGGGGAATGACTATTACCTACTGAAGCATACAGAATTTACTACTTTGCCTTAAAAAAACTAATAAAAAATTAATGATAATAATTTACAAATTTGGAAATTCTTTTATTTCCAAATTAATAAAAAATAAAAAATTAATTCATAGATGAAATAAAAATAAAAATAACTTAGATGGAGTCATGGAGAATGAAGATATTCTCCTGTGGAAGAAGGAGGCTCAAGGAGCCAAGCATTAAAAAAAACAAACGATATTTATTGTTATTTATTTAAATTAATTTTAATTTATAATGTTTTTAGAAGACTTAAAAATGCTTTTAAATAAATAAAAAAAACAATCATAAAAAGGAAAAAGAAAAAAGGAGAATAATATCTTCTTGGTCAAAGTGTAGCCAAAAATTAAAAAATTAATTAAAATTAATATTAAAAAGACCATCACAAAAAACCGGGAACAACCTTCTCCTTTGCTTGCTACTTCGCAGCTTAACAACCAAATCCCACTCTCTTTCTCCCTCTGACTCTCTCTATCTTTTTCTACACAACCCTCGCTACCATCATTGCGTGACTGAGAGTGTGTGAATGGCGAAGAACGACGCGTCGTTGGGATCGGTGGACGACTTCTTGAAGCGGTGCCAGCAGTCCGGCGATGCCGCATACGCTGCGCTGAGATCAGTGCTGGAGCGTCTCGAGGATCCGAAAACCCGAACTCAAGCTCGGATCTTCCTCTCGGACCTCCAGAAGCGCTTCCCCACCAAGGAGGCCTGCGATCAATGCTTCCACACCTACCATTTTCAGATTGAAGACATCTTCTTCGATCAGTATGAAGGTCACTCTATCAGTCTCTCTCTCATTCACTTTTCTATTTACTTTTTTTCTTTGTTTCCTGTACTGTATCGTATCGATGCCTGTTTGGTTACTGAGAGAATGGAGGAAAGGAAAATTGAAGAAATGGGAATATCCAATCCAGATTATCCAATTAATCCAAAATGACTACAAACAGTTGTGTTGTTCGTTTGACTGTTTTTTCTTTGTGTGCGTGTTTGAATTTCTTGGTTTTTTGGTAATGGAAAAATTCATAATCTGCCATCTGGACTCTTTTTTAGCTGTTCTGGTCGTTTTCTCAGTAACCAATCGTATTGCTTGGTTGGTTCTTTTCTATACAAAGTACAAACAACTGGGAAACGGAGTCACTTTTCCTGTTCACTTACTTGACTTCAATTTTTCTATTTCTAAATATAGGACAAATGGTTGAAGAATTTTCTTTTCCCTTTTCATTTTTCTTATGGTCATTGTAATCTTCATGAATTCTTTGTTGGCCTTAAGATAGAGTAGAACAGGACAGTTTTGATTTCTAAACAATTCAATTCTAGTAGATGATGAGGATGGTGCTATCGTGTCGACATGTTTTTTTTTTTAATTATTTTTTGGTTGCTCAATATAATTATCTGAAATCATGGCTGGATTTACACCTCTTGTATTATGCAATCATTGATGGCCAAAAGATGTCTGTTTATCATGTTTGTTATATTAGCTGGTCTGATCCTGTTCTTGTGCTACTGCAGGTTACCAGGGTAGGAAGAAATTGACAATGATGGTTATCCCTAGCATTTTTGTTCCAGAAGACTGGTCCTTCACTTTTTTTGAAGGACTGAATAGACATCCAGACTCTATTTTTAAGGACAAGACACTTGCTGAGCTTGGTTGCGGAAATGGTTGGATATCCATTGCCATTGCTGAGAAGTGGTTGCCATCTAAGGTAGTTTTGTTGTTTTTTTGTCTTACTTTACCATGCATGATATATATTCCGTTCATATTACAATCTTTTTGGCTTCTCTAAGCGATGACTGAACTACCTTTTCCAGGTATACGGCCTTGATATCAATCCTAGAGCAGTAAAGATGTCATGGATAAACTTGTACTTAAATGCTTTGGATGATGAAGGTCAACCCATCTACGATGGAGAGAAGAAAACTTTGCTGGACAGGGTAGAATTTCATGAATCGGATCTTCTATCTTATTGTAGAGATAATGACATTCAGCTAGAACGAATTGTTGGATGCATACCTCAGGTATTGTCAACAATTACAATTCAAAGGGCATGAATCATGATATCATGTTTGATAAAGGTAGTTTGTCTAATGGCCTTTTTGAAGGTTCATATTGTGTGAGTCATCATCTTAACTCCTCATTTTTCCTTGTTTGTGTTCTTGCAGATTCTTAACCCAAATCCAGACGCAATGTCTAAGATGATTACAGAGAATGCAAGTGAGGAATTTCTACATTCATTGAGCAATTATTGTGCGCTTCAGGTTAGGAGAGATACTTGATAATATATTCTGCATTCTATTTTAAGAGGCATCCAGAGCTACATGGATATCAGCATAATTCTTTGCCTTAGTTACACATGGAAACTGTTTGTTAATGATATGTACTATGACTTTCTAACAACTGATCAAACTGTGTCAATTGATAAGCTAGTTCTTTCAGTTTCTGGTCAGTGGTAGAAACCACAATAGTATTTTTGCTTATGTAAACTTTTCTTTTCTATGCAGGGTTTTCTTGAGGATCAGTTTGGCTTAGGCCTAATTGCTAGGGCAGTGGAGGAAGGAATAGCTGTCATTAAACCTATGGGGATAATGATCTTCAATATGGGGGGTCGTCCAGGACAAGCTGTTTGTAAGCGCTTGTTTGAACGCCGTGGTTTCAATGTTACCAAGCTTTGGCAGACTAAAATTCTCCAGGCAAGTACACCCCTCTTTATCTGGAAAAATAAATTTCTTCTTCGAAGTTGCACTTCTCTTGAAATTCATTGTTACAGGCTGCAGACACAGATATCACAGCCTTAGTTGAAATTGAAAAGAACAGTCCACACCGTTTTGAGTTCTTCATGGGACTTTCTGGAGATCAACCTATTTGTGCTCGAACAGCATGGGCCTATGGAAATGCTGGTGGCCGAATTTCGCATGCTTTATCAGTTTACAGCTGTCAACTTCGCCAACCAAATCAGGTGTGCTCTTCATTTGTCTGTCTCTTCAGAGCGAATGTTTATCTGTACAAAGTTGTTCATTACACTTAAAGATAGGGAAACTGAAAAGACACTAACTTAAATAAACTGACAGGTGAAGACAATTTTTGAGTTTCTTAAAAATGGCTTTCACGATATCAGCAGTTCCTTGGATTTATCATTTGAAGATGATGCTGTGGCTGATGAGAAGATCCCCTTCTTAGCTTATCTTTCCACTGTTCTGAAAGGGAGTTCTTTTGGCATGTATGAGCCACCAGCTGGAAGCAAACAATTTCGTAATCTCATTGCTGGGTTTATGAAAACATATCACCGTATTCCGCTCAATGCTGATGTAAGAAGACACTAACAATAGTAATTATGCATTCATGCTTGTGCATCAAAGTTTTTCCCTTTTGTGTTCTCTAATTAATTAATCAGTAGCTCTTGTGTATAACATTTGTCTATTTTTTCTATCCTAGATGTTAGTGATTTGGCTACCTTCAAGTTCTTCTACCAAGTCATGTTGACTGCAAAATGTTTTTTACTCAGTAGCAAGACCTCACATAAACTTGCATGGATCATCATTACCCAAACAATATAAAAAAAAAAAAAAAAAATTGAAGAAGCAACATAGATTTCTCTCTCTCTCTCTCTCTCTCTCTCTCTCTCTCTTGCTTGTTTTCTCTTTTTTTTTTTTTTTTT
>QANW01003840.1:692453-726993 GCA_003254865.1 Dryas drummondii
CCAGATTACCACCTGTAACTTACATCCGTGTCCCATTTTACCTTGTTCCGTCAACAATTCCGTTAATGCTGACGTGGCGCGCTGGATGTGCGCCACGTGTCACATCTTTTTATGTATTTTTGTATTTTTTGTATTTTTCTATTTTTATAAACTTTGAAAATTAATTAAAAATAGCTCCGAATTTAGAAAAATACACGGAAAATTCCTACTGACTTGTCTTGACTAGTACTAATTTACTATGGGGTCAAAATGCCAATTTTCCTTATAAAAATTTCCAGAAAATTTGGAAAGTCAAAATTTATTTCTAGAAAATTAAAATACTCTAGACTCTTTGGAAATTCATAGAATAATCTCCCGAACTCCAAAAAATATGAGGTCTGCACCGTTAGTCTTCTAAAAACTAACAATACATTTCTCATGAACACTTGCTACCCAAAAGACCTCTCGGTCTTAGAGGAAAATAAAATTCCCTATAAAATAAATTCTAGAAAAATTCTAGAATTTCTGTAAAGTCTCGAAATAATTCTCTAAAACAGGCTTTTGGGAATTTTTCAAAATATTTTTGAGAATTTGTCCAAGAGTTTACGAAAATTCTAGAATTTATTTAATAGAGGAAAATTCATTTTAATTTTTTAGAAATAAATTTGGACTTTCTAATTTTTTTTGGAAATTTTTAGAGGGCAAATTGGTAATTTAACCTTATAGTAAATTAGTGCTAGTCAAGACGAGTTCGTAGGAATTTTTCGTGTAATTTTCTGAGTTCGGAGCTATTTTTAATTAATTTTCAAAGTTTTAAAAAATAAAAAAATGCGAAAAAAATAAAAAAAAAAGTGACACGTGGCGCACATATAGCGCCATGTCAGCATTAACGGCTAGATCGTCAACATTAACGGAATTGTTGACGGAACAAGGTAAAATGGGACGCGGATGTAAGTTACAGGTGGTAATCTGGGACAAAAAAACTTTCAGGTGGTAAAGTGGGAATGAGTTACAGTTTTGGGTGGTAAATCAATAATTAAGCCTTTTTTATATACTAACTTTGGTGGTTTGTGTATTATTAATCCAAAAGTTGGCCCTTGCAACATTATTATAAGCTTCAGTGCAAATGTAGAAATATTCATAATACACTGACAGCCTGGGTAATGTTATGATGGCTACAGGTTACTAGAATGATTAAGAAACTCTTGGATCAACAGTGAGAAGTTGTAGATCTTGAGTCATATGATATTCTGTGATTTTCAGAAAAATTCATGTATCTTTGAAGCTCAAAATTTATGGCCTTTAGAAGAAGATATAAAAAATTTCATGAAGCGATTTTCTGTCTATGGGTATTGGGTGTCATAGTTCCACTTAAAATTTTCTTTGAGTAGTAGGTGTGTTTGTTATAACTACATTTATTTCTTAATTGTAGCGTCCAGGAACTGATAGTCCTTCAGAGGATTTACTTACAGTTATTGAAGCACCTCGCCAGTCTGATTTAATGATAGAGCTGATAAGGAAGCTAAAACCACAGGTGGTGGTTACTGGGATTGCCGATTATGAGGCTGTTACTAGTTCAGCCTTTGTGCACCTTTTAGATGCTACAAGAGAAATTGGATCTCGTCTTTTCTTAGACATATCTGATCACTTTGAGCTATCCAGCCTTCCAGGTTCCAATGGAGTTCTTAAATATATTGGAGGCACAATACTGCCATCACATGCAGCAATTATATGTGGCTTAGTGAAAAATAAGGTATTTTTTCTTTTTATATTTATTCAGAAACTCCTGAACTTAACTTGGCTATCTCAACAGGAGGCTTTCTATTTATCTAATTGATTTAGAACCCGTAAACGTTGAGATTTCATCTTATCAATTTATCCTTTAGCTTGTTGTTATGCAAAATCTTCTCATGAATGGTAGCCGAACAATCTTTCCAGGTTTATTCAGATCTAGAAGTAGCTTTTGTAATTTCAGAAGAGGAGGCAATCCTTAAGGCCTTGTCAAAAACGGTTGAACTACTAGAAGGGAATACTGCACCGATTAGTCAGTGTTATTACGGTTGTCTTTTTCATGAACTTTTGGCTTTTCAACTTGCTGACAGGCACCCACCTGCACAGGTAAGTCAATCCCTTTGTATTGTGGAGTTTCTTTCATTTAAGATTCAACATTTTAACATCTGAGAGAACAAATATACCATGTTTAAGTCTTTCTTTTGATAACTTGGTCAAAGACATTGTAAGATGCTATTGTGGTTGGATGAAGATGGCAATTTAGTTTATCTTCTGTCTTTTTGTTAAAGATACTCTATCATCTGTTAATGATATTTGGAAGGGCCAAAGTAATGTGTAATGCTGTTTAGCATGGCAAATCTATGTTCCGTTTATATGGTTTAACATAGTAACTTTCTGAAGTCTATTTACATGCATAGGAAGGGACCTGCACATGAGATTTGTATCTGTGACCAGAAAATCTGAAGAATGTGTACTTTATCTTGTAATTTGGGACAGAGTAGTTATGACAGTCTGCAGTCTAAATGATGGTTCATAAAAGATACAATATTCACATGAAAGGATTATCATAAGAACAAGCTTTTCTCTTTTTTTATCCCCCTTAAGATGTTTATATCTATTTTGATTTGTTATCAGTTATACTTTTTACCATGTCATAAATTCCAGTGTGGTTTGTTACTCTTTGATTGCTAAAGTTTCAGTAAACCTGATATTCTCATTCGTGGAAACAAATTTGCTTATCCAATTGATTTTCATATATGTCCTTCAGAGGGAATGTGCATTGGCTAAATCAGCAGAGATGATCGGGTTTTCTAGTTCAGCAATCTCAGTCCTCAATAATGCTGAGTTGTCAATTAATGAGGCAGGGAACTCTTCCCTGATTCACATGGACGTTGATCAAAGCTTCTTGCGTGTACCATCACCTGTCAAGGCTGCTATCTTTGAAAGTTTTGCTAGACAGAATATAGCTGAGTCAGAAACAGATGTCACCACTAGCTTCAAGGAATTCATCAAGAGCAATTACGGTTACCCAGTTGATAGCAGCACCGAATTTATATATGCTGACGGCTCACTAGCTCTGTTTAACAAGTTGGTTCTTTGCTGCATTCAAGAAGGGGGGACACTGTGCTTTCCTGCTGGCTCAAATGGGAACTATGTTTCTGCTGCCAAATTTTTGAAAGCAAATATTATTAATATACCTACTAAGCCCGAAGATGGCTTTAAACTGACAGACAAGGTGCTTTCTGGAGCACTAGAGACTGTGAAGAAGCCATGGGTGTACATTTCTGGACCAACAATTAACCCGACTGGTTTGCTATACAGCAACAAAGAGATTGAAAATTTGCTGTCTACTTGTGCTAAAGTTGGGGCTAGAGTTGTGATTGATACTTCATTCTCAGGTTTGGAATATGACTTTGAGGGTTGGGGTGGCTGGAATCTGGTGGGCAGTTTGTCAAAGTTAAATTCCTCTAGCAACCCTTCTTTTTGTGTCTCTCTACTTGGGGGATTGTCTTTGAAGATGCTGAGTGGGGCGCTCAAATTTGGGTTTCTGGTTTTAAACCAATCTGCTTTGGTGGATGCATTTAATAGCTTTCCAGGATTAAGCAAGCCTCATAACACTGTTAAATATGCTATTAAGAAGCTGCTGGGTCTGAGAGAGCAGAAATCCGGTGATCTGTGGGATGCCATTGCAGAACAGATAAGAAATTTGAAGAGTCGATCTAAACGCTTAAAGGAGGTGCTCTCTCTCTCTCTCTCTCTCTCTCTCTTGGTTCTTCTCTTCTTTCTTTTCTCTGCTAAAGGTATTCCATCACTGTTCATTGATTTAAATCTTCTCCAGGTAATAGTTCTTTATTCCAAATGTTGAAGCCATGTTTTCTCCAAAGCATTTGAAATTTTGAATGATGTAGAGCCCATTTATCTCACCTAGCAATGAGTCAATTAGTTATCAGTATATGTCCTCTTGAGTGCTTAATTTATAATAATGTTTATCCACGCACTTTCTCATCTTAATTTCCATTATCATCCTACTTTTGTTACAGACACTGGAGAAGTGTGGGTGGGATGTGCTTGAACCCTGTGGTGGTGTTTCCATGGTGGCCAAGCCCTCGTCCTATTTGAACAACACTGTTAAATTCAAGACATTGCCTAAAGATGGAGGCAAAACTGAAAAGGAAACAATGCATGAAGCTAAGCTTGATGACTCAAATATCAGGGAAGTCATTCACAAGGCTACTGGCTTATGTATCAATGGCGGCTCTTGGACTGGAATCCCCGGCTACTGCCGTTTCACCATTGCTCTTGAAGATAGTGAATTCGAACGTGCATTGGATTGCATTATTAAATTTAAGGACACCATCAAAAACTAAAGTTCTCTACTAATGTCATGTAGAAGAATCTGATTCAGTATTTTTATTATCTGAGCTGTTTTGGCACATGCCAATCCAACCATCAGATTTTCACAACACTCTACGGCTTCTGTTATGTTGTTTGCCCTTTCCCATACACAACATACAACATACCAAGCATTCCTATCTCTTCTTTTTTGTTTGAGATCCCAAGGGTTTTATAATTCCATGTTTTCTTAAATACATTTGTGTATTCCCCAAGTAGTTTGTTCACTTTGTTCTGTTTTGCTTTGCCTTAAATCATGTTATGTCGTCTGCTGGTGTAAATTTACTGATTGCAATTTGTTTACATTAATCTCAAATGAAAATTCAAATCAAATGCCAATTGAGAATTTTTTTTTCCATTAAAGCAGTAATAAGCACTTTTTGGCAGTTTAGATAGTAAGTGACACACTATTTAGTATGGGGCAAAACATCAAGTTGGGGACGAAATTTCTTACAATCATTTGTACGCTCAGTTCAGCATTTGAAGGCCTTTTTTCTTTTGATATATACTTCTGACTATTCAATAATTATATATTTATAATAAAGTTTATAAATATTTATAATGGTTTAGAGCTTAAAATTTATGCTTAAACTCTAGAGACTATGTCGTATAGAACTCAAGTATTATCAAACAATGAACTACGTTGTAATTGCATAGAGTCACAATTGTGTAATTGTCATGTACAATTGTTTTTTTTTTTTTTTTTTTTAAACGAAAAATGAGGGAGCCTTCAAATGAGTGTTTAATGGGCATCTGAACATTGGNCACACTATCTTTATTTAATCTTAACTAGTTGTAATCTTAAATCTCATTTAATATCACATCAATTTTCAATTAGTATCACATCAATTTTGTTTTTGAGGAACACAATGTTAGTTTTTGTTCCGGATGCCACGTGTAATGAGACTTTTTCTTCTTTTTCTCTCTAGAACATTCCATAAATCTTAATTTGACTACACCCTATCTCTAGCTATCTCAAGACTCTCCTAGAAATTTCTCTACTTCCCATGAAAATCACAAGAACAATCCAGAGTTCCAGATGTCCAAAAACCCATCAACCCCATATCCTATATAACTCCACCCTCACCCCTCCACGTTCATCAGCACAACACAAACAAACACAACACCAACCCCATTACCAATCTTCTCATTAAGTTTGTCTCTCACTTTCTCATCCACACTAATCAACCATCTTGCAGGTGTTTGGCCAAATGGGCAAGCTCACAATTCCCATTTCATTTCTATTCCTCATGGCAACAATTTTGTTTGGCCTCACCAATGCATTAGTGCCGTACACAAGATCATCACTATGGGACATGATCCTCCCCTACTCCGACGACCCCTTCCGAGTCCTCGAGCAAACCCCCTTCACTCACGAGACCCCACTCGCCCTGGCACGTGCTGACTGGAAAGAGACGGCAGGCGCGCACGTGATCACGATGGACGTCCCCGGGCTGAAGAAGGAGGATGTGAAGATCGAGGTGGAGGAGAACAGGGTGGTGAAGATCAGCGGGGAGAGGAAGGGCGAGGAGGAAGCCGAGGGTGACAAGTGGCACCGGGCGGAGAGGACAAGTGGCAAGTTCTGGAGGCAGTTTCGGATGCCGGGGAATGCTGACTTGGACCGGATCGAAGCTCGGCTTGAGGATGGAGTGCTGAGGATCACAGTCCCCAAGTTGGCTGCGGAGAAGAAGAGGCAGGCTAGGCTTATTAACATTGCTCATCAGGATGCTTCTTCATCTTCTCATGCCGATATCAAGCCCACCAAGGTCGCATCAAGTTAATGAAAAACACTAAGTAATTAATATGTATGTGTGTGTGTGGCTGTTGTCTCAGTGGCTAGCTATTTTTGATTTCCTTGTTGTAAGGAAATGTAGTTTTACAAGTTTATCATGGTTGCTGCAACTTGCAAAGCTGAATTGATGTAAGAAGGAAAATGATATGAAAATAAATTCGTCTTAACTGGAACACTCCAGCCATTTCCAAGTTTCCAACTACAACACATGCCTTTTCATCTAAAGCCCAAAGGAATACCTTTATCTTGGACTTTCTGTCAAAGTAGAGATCGAGGATGTGTGATGGAGAGTGCTATGTTTCTATAACTAATAAGTAATTAGTCAATTTATTTTGGATTTTCAGAATTAATTTAATAAATAGAACAAGGTTTAGTTTATGTATAAGTAAATGTGTGGTATTCTATAACTTTAAGGTGTTGAAAAAGTTTTAAGGTGTTGAAAAAGTTAGTTAAAAAAGTTAGTTTGGAGGTGTAACTGTAAACTCAATATCTGAATTTGAGTTTTCAGTGTAAGTCTTGAAGTCAGAGACCAATTGTGAATTTTTTAAGCTTGGAGTTTTCAATGTAAGTCTTGAAGTCAGAGACCAATTGTGAATTCTTTAAGCTTGGTGTGAATTGTTTGTCTTCTTTAATCGGTCAGGTATTTTATTTGATACATACATCAAAGTAAATGTGTGATATTCTATTTCATATATAAAATATCCATGAAATACAGTAAAAAGAGAGCATTTATAGAAAAGTTTTTAATTTGGAAACCTATACATCTTAGTTCTATCTTAGTTCTATTTATGCTCGCGCGATGCTGCGAGTCTTAAAAAGTTATAAAATCTATTTGAGCGTTATAAAATATAAGTTGAAGGTTTTAGAAATGTTGTTAAGGTTTGTAAAATTCATATTCTATCTAATCAAGTTACAGTTATTCTTGTGCAATTCACATATGGCATCAGAATACAATCATAAAAATAAATAGAAATTAACTATTTTAAACAATAAATAAAGAAATTACTTCTAATTAGAAAATAGTCAAACAGTCTATTAAGTCAATTGTGCTAGAAGTCCATGCAAGTATGAAACTATGAAGATATTGACAAACTTGCAAGACTGGAGTTTTAACTTCCATTAAATTAACAAAATTTAACAAATATGTTTCTAAACAGTAGCATCAATGTTGCTGATGCATTTAAAGTTACAAAAAGGTGGTTGTTAGTATGTTTTTTATGCTGGTTGTCATATTAAGATATTGTTGATATCTTAATAAAGCAAACAACATGCAAAAATATTACAACACTTGGTTATATAATTGTATGTGATACATAACAAAAGAGTAAGATTCATTGTTGAAAAGTTGTTTTATGGATCTGTTGAGGTGGATGTATGGGTTTAAGGAGATTTTTGTTCAGTGTTGTTGGGTTGGTCATCCTCTTTGTTGTCTCCTGTAGGTGAGTGCTTCCCTGTATTGCTGGAAAATTAAAGTATGTTATTTGTTAAGTGTATATGAATTGTCAAATTGTAAAATGCATATAGATTGTTTAATCAATTGAGATTAGTCTCTAGATTGAACAACAGTTGGTAGTTGAAATTAGTATCAATTCAATTTTTAACATTATGATATTTTTGAATAGGAATTGAATGGGCTGAGTGGTTTATTACAAAATATATGCAAAGTTTCCATATACATGTTTTGTGAAAATGATGTGGAGTACATGCTTTTTTCTGAAAATAATGTTGGCCTAAAATTAATTTGTCCAGCAAAGTATATAGTTTTTTTTTGCATAATACATTAAGAATTGATTCTTGAAAAATGATGATAGAGTAAGTAACAGTAAAACATAAATAAATGAATGTAAGTAGTATCATTAAACCACTTAATTAACAAAATAAATTGTGAAATGTTTGAGCTAAAGCAAATAGTTGAGTCCATATAAAATTTGAGTGTGTATAATGATAAAATTTGTTAGTGTGTATAATGGTAAAATTTCAGTCCATGTAATTTAAAAGTGTAGACATATTCTTTAACGTGTAATAAAAACACATATGAATGTAAAAACTTTATTTGAATGAGATTGATAAGATGCAAGATCGAAAGAGGCTGGCAAAAATGATTCTAGCAATTTAAGCCATTGAATCATAAGAAACACCTCTAACCAATTGAAAGTAGTTTTACATAACAGTAGAAGTTAATTCATGCATAAAAATGAAGTTCAACTAAAAATCTCACAATAGTGCAGGATAAGGAAGCCTTAGAAAAAAAGAAAAAAAAAAAGAGAATTTTCAACTAAGGCATAAAGATTTTGGGAGAGAGAAAGAATGAGAAGTTAACCAATGAAAAGAACCTTTGCACAACAGGAGAAGTTAACCTATTGTTAAAAATGACATTAATGTAAGATCTCACAATAAATGAGGGACAGTAAGCTGGAGACAGATGATGAGAAGTATAAACAGAGGAAGTTGGAAATTAGTTTTCATAGTTTGGTTCATAATTTTTTAGTCATATATGCAATTTTTAAGAAGTATAAAGCATGTCTTTGAGGTGTTGCAATTTATAAGAGAAACAATTTATTGTGCATGTATGTTGTTGCAGGTGAGAAAAGTGAAAAATAATTGTGATTGAGTATATGAAATTGGTGACATATATATATAGATGAAAATATAGTTTATTATATTATTTTGTGAAATTTAAGATAATAAAGATTGTAAATAATGATCAAATTGTGTATATGATTTTGTGGAAAAATAACTCAAATTATTTCAGATCAAGACGTAAGCGAAATAAGCATCGCATACTCAGCCACAATAAAAGTAGTTTAAGAAAAATTCTAAACATATAGTAGGCTAGAATATTTTCTTCCTTATCAATCTATACCTACTAAATGTGCCTGTGCGGTGCCGCGGGTGTGGAATTCTTCCTCCCATCCTTCTCTAATGAAATGCCTGCATCGCATACTACTGAAGTTAGTTTTCTCACCCGTTAATGCTATAAAGTCCCAAGAATACATGGGATCAAATAGTCAATTGGAATTTAATTGGCTTGACCTATGTTTGGCGGCCAAGAAAAGGCCAAGTAAAAGAGAGAAAGAAACAAAAAAACATAAATTGACAGCTTACAATTTTCTGTTAGATTGTTAAATCCAAATATTTATCAAATAGTAGAAGATTTAGTCACCCTAATTGATCAAAACAGCTTCCTAAAATGGTTTTAAAAGAGCAAGAGAAATTAGGAACAGAGACAGTACTAATTAATCTATACAAATTGTAGAGAGATCAGAGGAGAGAAAAAAGTGGAGACTTTAACTTGAGCTTGAGGGCTACAGACATTGAAGACAAAGCTGCTTGTGGGCAACACCAATATGAAAATCTAAATATGTATGTAAACATTGACATCAATGGTAAATGAAATTCAGATCTTAAACATCAAGAAAATCAAAAGCTCACAAAATGAACACCTAGTTAAAATAAAATGCTGCAATCAAATAGTTAATTGGAATTTAATTGGCTTAGCCTCTGTTTGGCTGCCAACAAAAGGCGAAGTAAAAGAGGGAAAGAAACAAAAAACATAAATTAACAGCTCACCGTTTCTGTCCGGTTCTGTCCCTATAGCTTAACAAACGGTGAGCCTTTGACATATAATATGAAAACTATTTTGGCAACTCAAGCCAAGTCATCAACAACCAAAATCATCACAGCCATCACAAATCACCAACAGCATGACCATTAAAATTTCTTAATTATCTAATTATTCAATTAATATCTAACATATCATGGCAAGCTAAGATGCAGTGATTTCATATTGGATGGTTCAAATCAATTAATGATATTTAGAGGCTGCTATACATAACACAAAAAATTGGAATAAATGGGCCAGCCCAAGAAAAAGATGGATGAATACATATATACAGAGAACAATTGTTTAAATGTAGAGTACATCATAAATGTAAATTTTGTACAAACATTTTTTAATTGAAGCTGTTACAGACATTTTTTAGGATGTATTTTTATATATTATTTAAATTTTATAAATTGCCTCTATTTATGTAAATTTCTCTGTTGCTCTCTTGGAAAATATGAGAAATGTATGTAACACTCACCAACATTCTCTTTAAGTGGAGCTCAGTTGCTATTCCTTAAATACAGCTCCCTTCCAAGCGAATTATGGTATGTAACAAATGGCCTAGCTTCCGCTCCATCAGCTGCTCCCTAGTTGATCAAATTAATTAAAAACCAAGTTCCAAGTATATATATAATCCTTGTGCAATTCACATATGGCATTAGAATAAAATAATAAAAATAAGCAGAAATTAACTATTTCAGGTAATAAATAAACAAATTACTTCTAATCAGAAAATGACCAAACAGTCTATCAAATCAACTGTGCTAGAACTCCATGCAACTATGAAACTGTGAAGATATTGACAAACCTGCAGAACTGGAGTTTGAACTTCAACAAAACCAAAAGATTTGACTGCCTTGCATATCTCTGATACAATGTACTCAATAAAATAAATGAGTAAGTCATTTTCAAGCATGAAACTATAAATGTGAAAATTCTTAAACATAAAAAACAACTTCTCACACACCTAGAAGGCTTTAATTGTTTTATGGTTAGGAGAGAAGACATGTACAAAGGTGAGAAATAGGGCTGTGATTTATATTTAATATACAATGTTATCAAGATAATAAATCCAGTCTATTTCTTTTCCCCCAAAGTGCTTATTAAGACATGTCATATATGGATGTAACAAAGTGCTTCTTATAGGGAAAAAATAAAAATAAAAAAAATAACCCAAGGCTGGTCTTCACTCATGGCGATTTTGCAGGAACAACTTCATTTTTGTGTTACAGTGCTTCTGTGGTATCAGAGTTCATAATTTCAGAAGTACCACTTACAATGTTTTTCATATGATATTTAACTTTACTTGGACTATGTAGTAAGGCCTGAAAAAGCACAGGAAAGAATAACTATGATTGCTTCCCTTCCCAGTAATTAAACTGCAATGTACCATGTCATTGACTAACAACAAAAGATAACATGATTTTCATGAAGACGAAACTTGAACCCTCAAATAGATATTGAGAATGTAAATGTAGTGTTTGTGGGAAAACCCACACCGATCCAAACAGCCAATCATGCCTCGACACGTGGCTGGTCAAGATCCAACTTTGGAGTTGACTTTCAACGGTCGTGCTTGGACTTCCACGTCACCGCGCGGCTTGGCGTCTTCTCTGCCGGATCGGATCAGCCCTCATGACGAACCCGCCCGATCCGATCTGGGAATCTCTGAAAGTCCGAATTATCGTCTTTCCTAAAAATCACCCATGGTTCGGCTCGGCTTGGGCTTATCTCGGCTCTCCCCCAAACAAACATCTTCTCCAAAATCTAGTCATAGCCGACTACGATTTAAAGAGACAACCGCATTCAGATTGGCTCGGCCTGGATATCCATCTCCGATCCGATCAAACACAAACTTTATGATTATTCAAAGAGATCTATGTCCAGTTCGGCTTGGCACCCCGCGGCCACTCCGAGGAGGATCACGTTGTGACGAAACCGCCACGCTTAAATGCACCTAACATGATCCTCTGACAGATGGGATATCCCAGCCTACATCCATGACTATTGGGGCAGTTTATTTGAACCTTCCATCCTTGCATTAAATGGGGCATTGAATGCTGAGGAGGTGAGTAGCTGTGCATGCAACTAGTCATGACCAAACGCGTGGGTCTCTATCAACCACTCATTCACATGCAGGTAACTTACTCATCACATCTTCCTTTGCCTATATAAACCAACATATATGCACAAACTGAGGGATGAATCGAGCTATCCACTCAGCCATCACAAAGCAAACATTTGCACAAACTTTGGCTCACCAAAAGCATACCCAACTTGCTGAGAATAACCCAGAACATTTGCCTTGTTCTCCCCATTCTCCCAAGTTCTTCATCTGTTCTTCCTCACTTCCATTCAAACACTATCAAACACACATCACTGACTTCGTCATCGGAGCGTGTTTGGCTGGTATCACACCGGTCCATCTCCTTTGATCTTGTGTTTGTCTACAGGAAGATCTCAATCAACATCCACGTCATCATCCGGTAAGGCTTCTGATCAGCCAAGTCACTTGTTCTAAGTTGTTGTATTTTTTCTTACGGAAATTTGCATCAACATGTAGTTATAGAGTCAAATCCACATTGAATGTGAGAGACAAAGCTATAAGTTCAGTAATGAAAATTGAATTGATTCTCAGTCTGCTTGTAAATAACAAAGAAATAGTATTCCAAGCTTTTCTACAATCAATATCTCCAAAAATTTGAGAGGCAAAATCAACCCATTATAATTTTGAGCTATCCCAAATTCCAAGTCTAAAACAAAAACTCAAAAATTTATGTTATATGCATTTATTTATTTATTATCATTCGTTTTCTTAGCAACCAAACTGGGACTGACCTGCATTTAAAAACCCAGATCAAAATAGTTGCATTGAGCTCAATCAACCAAGCATTGAGCTCATTTATTAAAAAAGATAGAGCAACATAAAACCAACCACAACATCAGTTAATGGCATAAAAATAATAAATCATGGACATATTAATCAGGAAAAATAAACCACCAATCTCATAGGTTAAAGCTCTGCAACGATAATATGAAAACTCATTTACCATTTCATTTTGGGGTAAGTGATCACTGGTCCTTTCTTCATGCATCCAATGTAGGCTTGTGAATGTGTTCGTTCCTTAGCTAGAAGTGTTGCTAGTCGATCTGACAAATCATAGAAACATTGGTGAATTTTAATGTACTCATGCTCACTGTTTATTATATACTCAAAGTCTGCATTTTAATTTACCTGTACGCATATTATATACTCAAAGTCTGCATTTTAACATAGTGGTTACAGAATCAGAAAAATACATAAACTTGTACTTCAGCAGCAAATCCCTGTAAAAATTTTCTAGCAATGAGATTCTATAAAGTCACTTTTCAACAACCTGTGCATCATCCAACATGTACTGGTTTTGCCAAATAAACATGGCAGAATACAATGCAAATCCAGAAAAAACATGAAGGTCACAACACCTCAACGGAACCCCATTTTTCTCAACCCTACACATCTCAATGAGTGAACAAAATAACTAACAAAATCCCAACAATAATTCCTCATAAAAAAAGCATAGAACTCTGAACCCATGAAAACCATACCAAGCCATGTGAGGGAAGATTGATGCTAACCAAACCAGTTGCAAAATAGTATACCTTCATTTCTGCTCTGGAGTCTGAATTGAACACATCAGCAGAAAGCCCACGCCAAGAGGAGAATAACGGGACCAGAATAACGGGAAAGCCGCTGGCGTTTGGAGGCTGTTGTGAAGCATTGTCAGCCCAAGTGAGTGGCACAGAAAGACTCCCCGTGGCAAGGAGAACGAAGCCCAGGTGGTTCGGCCTCATGACGCCACCGAGAACGGCGAGTCAACGTCGATGAACCCAAATTCGTCTGAACTGGGTTCTCGGGTTGGCTGGGTTATGGGGAAAACGAAGGGTATGAGGAGGAAGAGGATGAAGAGACGAAGAAGATGGGCCAAAGACCACTCGCATCCGCCGCCAGAGACAGTGACGGCGATGGAAAGAGACCGAGAGGGAAGAGAGAGAGACAGAGTGTCGGGAGAGGGAAGAGAAAAGTCAGAGTGAGTGAGGAGAGAGAGGGAGATGCGAACCCTTTTTTGCAAAAGCCCAGAGGCGTGAATGACCAAACAGGGTAGACCCAACCCAGGTATTCACAGAATGGCAGGTAGATAAAAAAAAAAAAAAAAAAGACTGAGAGGGAAACAGAAAAAAAGGAAAGCAATGGCACGGGGCGTAAAAAAACGGAAAAGCAAAGGGTAGGAACTAAGAAGCGGTGAAAAGACAAAAATAAGCCAAACTTACCCCGAAAATTACAACTCCCACCAACATAGCAAAAAAAACCCAAGGGCCAAATAGAAGTTTCCAGCTACAGTGATCCTCATCTGCGCGTTTAGTATATATAGAATTTCTTAAACTTGTTTTTGATTGGTGGATTACATATTAGATACATCTAATTTTATATTAGCACTTAGTTATATCAACATATTAGGGGTGAATGATTAGTCTTAGATCATTCGTGTAGTTAGACACTAGTTATTCATGCATGAAGGTTCATGGTAGTACGACCAAGAATCTGTCATACTTTTCATGACACTAGTTATTTGTAAAGAAGAAAATAACTTATATGACATTTCATGATATTTATCTTGGAGACTTTAAGAAGAACAATATAATATATTTTGAGAAAAGGTTAGTTTCAAATTATATACATATTAGATATTATTAGTTGAAAGATGTTTAGAAATATGGAGCATCTATAGGGGATTGACAAAGGATTTTCATATATGCCCTATTGTTTATGTTTGAGTTATTGTATGACAGAATGATACATTATGAATGGCTTTATAATTGAATAATAGGGGTAGTTATGACATGCTACTAGATGTTACTCATGACTTGTGGAAACAAAAAATAAATTGATGAATTATGTTTATTAATTATTTTCATTTTAGGAAAGAGTTTCCAATGGGTATATATTAATTTGATAAATCAATTATTACTGCTAGAAAAATTATAACCTAAGAAGAGGTCACGCTTTATATAAGAGAACCCTAACCATGCTGAAAGGAGTGCCAAAGCATTTTAGGGAGAATCATTTTTGATATTTTATTATAACCACATAAGTGGTCGAATAGATGTCACACATGCTCAACTTAATAAGTCAATCAAGAAACACCCTACTAGTTACTGCTTTAGTGATCAGCACCGAACTTCACAAAAGGAAAGTTAATGATTCTAAACTCGAACTTCTCTTGGATAAAATGTTTATCAATCTCAATATCTCAGTTCGATCAAGCTGAATAGGGTGATGAGCAATATCAATTGCTGACTTGTTGTTATAGTGTAAATTCATGACCCTTTTTAGTTTAAAACCTAAGTCAGTCAATAAGTTCCTTAACCAGACCAACTCACATACTCCAAAAGCCATATATACCTCTATATTTGGCTTCAACACTTAATCTTGTTACAACTAGTTGCTTCTTACTCTTCCAAGTTACAAGGTTTCCACCTACAAAGGTAAAGCATCTAGAGATAGACCTCATGTTATCAACTGAACATGTCCAATTTATATATGTATAGCCTTCAACATCCAGATACCTATGTTTAGTGAACAATAAACCCTTACTTGAAGTAGATTTCAAATACTTTAAGATACGCTTCACAACATCCATATAAGGTTTGCACGGAGCATACATAAACTGACTTGCCAAATTCACAACATATACAATATCAGGTCTGGTATAAGATAAGTAAATCACTATCCCTACAAGCCTATAATATCCCTCCCTGCAAGCCTATGATATTTCTCCTTGTAAATCACCATCCCTACAAGCCTATAATATCACCCTTCTTGCAAGCGTATGATATTTCTCCTCAGTAGGAGACGTATCCAAACATTCAAACAACTTGTGGTTCTACTTAATAGAAGTATCAACTGGCTTTCAACCAAGCATTCTTGTGTCAGATAACAAGTCAAGTATATATTTTCCTTGAGACAAAGATCTCATGCTTAGATTGAGCTACCTCAATCTCAAGAAAATATTTCAATTCCCCAAGTACTGTTGTAGATTAGACATCTCATTGTGATCATCACATGTTACCACTATATCATCTACATAGATAATTAAAGTAATAACTTAACCTTTTTTCGGTTTCAGGAACAAAGTATGACTTGAATTACTCTGCTTGTAGCCATAATTCTTCATAGGCTTGGTAAATCTCCCAAACTAAGCTCTTGGAGACTGCTTCAACCTATACAAAGCCTTCCTCAACTTACACACTATTCATGTATTAGAAAACTCTAGTATGCCTAGAAAAGGATCCATATACACTTCTTTAGTGAGATCACCATGCAGACTAGCATTTTTGAAATCAAATTGGAGTACTAGCTAATCTTTGTTAGTTGCTAATGATAAAAGTACTCTAACAGTATTAAGCTTGGAAATCAGAGCAAATCTTTCATGATAGTCTATACCGCATAACTAAGTATATTCTTTTTGCACCCAATTGAGCTTTGAATCTTTCTATAGATCTATCTACTTTATGCTTTACTACAAACACTCATCTACACTCCACGGTCTTCTTCATTTTTGGCAAGGAAACAAGTTCCCAAGTAGAATTCTTTTTCAGTGCTTCCATTTCCTTTGTCATAGCTTTGATCCATCTAGAATATGTTAAAGCATCTTGTAATTTACTAGGAATAGACACAGAGGATCATTGATGTTCATAATATGCATATGACTTAAAAAATTTATGGGATGACACATGTTATTGATAGAATACTTAACTTTAGTTTTAGAATCAGGTTCATATGTAATAGGGGCTGACTATGGGTAGAGCAAGGTGGAAGCTAATGCTTAGGTGGTTTAGGTTCAGGTTCAAGATTAGATGAATTAACTAAATCATGAATATTAGAATTTAGGTAATACCTCTAATGAATCATCTAGTGAAAATTGGATTAGTGGATCTATTGAAGGAGGAAAAAGTGTACTATCATGGACTTGATATTCATCTAAATCATAAGCAAGCAGATCTTCAAGGGCTGAGCACTTAGTAGATGCAACCGAGCGCTTGCCCTCCATTATGTTCACTGGCTCGTCTTCGTCTGTATCCCAGTAAATTTTTTTCCATCCATTTCGTCATCTAAGCCGTAAAAAATGCTGACATGTCATGAGTATTTTGGACTTTTCAGCCAATTCAAAAAGGTTTATAAAGGAGCATAAAATGATTTACTAGGAGATAGAGAATATTTGTAAATGGTAAAGTGAGACAAATAAACATTTGAGTGATAAAATAACAGTGCGTTTGGATAGAGAAATTTAACTCAGTATTTCATTAAAAGTCAGAATTTGAGAAATGAAAATCTCCAATTCTTTTGTTTAGCCTCATTAACACAGAAATTTTAGAATTTTACGCGGAAAAAATTATAGAATTTGAGAGTAATAAATTCTGACTTTAAATTCCACCTAAATATGTGTCATTTTCAAATTACAAGATATTTAAGATTTAAAGAAAAAAGACCCACCCACCACAACCAGCACCACCGCCATTACCACCATCCGGACTTGGATCCTCTGTCAGTTTTCTTCTTACCAGATTATACCTGACTTTTGATCTTAGCCCTCAAATAATCATTTGTGACTTAAATCTTGCCACATCTACGAACTTTTTTTTTTTCCACAAATAAATTAAGAAATTAAAAGAATAGAAAAACAAAAATCATAAAGCCCACTGCCCACCCATCTCCACCCACGCCACCTCCTTCCCCTCCTTCCAGCCACCCTCGTCACCTCTTTCCCCTCCTTCCAGCCACCCTCGTCACCTCCTCCCCTTTCTTTTTCTCTCTCTAAACTCTCTCACTTCCCTCTAGATTGATAGATTGTGATTGGAATATGTTGGGCTAATATTTGTTTGGTCTACCATTGGGACCCCTATAAATATGATCCGTGTTTGGAACCTGATTTCTAAGTTTATTTTAAGAAGATGCAATTAATGGAGATGCCTTTTTTGTCTTTGGTTACTGGGCTCGTGGAATTGGAGAAAAAAATCAATCTTGTAAAGGAACTTTAATCTGCAGAGAAGAGATGATAAGTATATAAAGAGAAGAGAAAAGAGAAAGGAAGAGAGAGAAATGAAAGGGATGAGGTGACGGGTGTGGTCGGAGACTCGAAGGAGGGGAAGGTGGTGGCGTGGGTGGGCAGTCGGTGGGACAAGATTAATTAAAATTGTAATCATGTTATTTACAAAATTCTACATACATATATTCAAATAATATAAAATATAATTGATAGAAATTTAAATGACGGAGATTTAAATTCCATCGTTTATAAATTTATGTGAAAATTAAAATTTCTTTATCCAAACATACCGTAAAAATCAATTAAAACTATAGCAGTAAAAATCCAAATAAGTTTTTTTTTTTTTTAGTTAGTTGGTAACTTGGTAATCAATTTTAGGGATGTAAATTACAATTTTACCATTTTTTTATAGACAATTTTACCGTTATTTCCCGTGCATTGAGAGAGAAAGTAATTATGCCGTTTATGATAAAAACTCCAGGAAGGCTATCCCGCCATCCCCACAAGAAGCAGACAATTTGGTCTCAGTGAAATATCCATACATCATAGATGGAAATTGAAGAAGAAACCCTAAACCCTGAGTCAAAGATCGTTACCTCCGAAGAAGCCAACAATGGAGACCAACCTATGCAGGACCTCGCTGACCAAAACCCTAACTCTTCTGACTCTGACTCCGATTCCGACTCTGGCTCTGAGGACGGGGACCAAGCCCAGCAAAACCTGCAACTCCAAACTCTACAAGCCGAGCTCCTCACCAATCCTTTCAATTACGATGCTCATGTTCAAGTAACACTTGCGAATCCTCTCTCTTTGTTTTTTGCTATCCACTGTTATTTATACCATTATTGCCATCTATTTGGTTGCCGAGAAAAAAACCTCAATTTTTGAATTGTTATTGTTACTATAGTACATAAAGATTCTTAGGAAAATGGCTGACATTGAAAAGCTGAGGCGAGCAAGGGAAGCTATGAGTGAGCTGTTTCCGTTATCCCCTTCTATGTGGCAGGATTGGGCTAAGGACGAAGCTTCTCTTTCCACTGGGTATGCTCTTCTCATTATCAACACAATTCTATTAGCTTTAATGCTGTTCATGTTTAGAAAAAAAAAAAAAAAAAAGAAACAATGAGAAGCAGAAAAGGGAAAGTAGTGTCTCTTTTGCTTGCTTTTTTTATTTTTTTGTATATATTTTTTATTTATTTAGGATCTCTTTTATTTTCTCCAATATGCAGATCTGAGGTTTTTTCTGCAGTTGAAAAGCTTTATGAGCGAGGAGTCTTTGATTATCTGGTTGGTTCTGCTTCTTTATTCCAGAAAATATGCAATTTAAGTTATGTTTATGTTATTTAATGGACAGTTTATGGTGAAAATGAGACGAAAAAAAGCCTTAACTATGAAATGAAATTGGATGCCATCAATTATTTCAGCATAAATACCACACTAGGAATGTTGCTATTTTGCTTTCACATAAATCATCTTAATTTTTCTGAAAAAAGCTTACATATCAAAACTGACGTGGTTCAGTTCCAAGTGATCGAGGTTTTTTTTTTTTTGCCCCCACTCTTTAGTTGAATGAACTTAAGTTGTTATGTTCTTCTGGTTGTGAGAACATAATTACCTCCACTCTTGTAGCAAAGGCATCACACTTTAATTCTATAAATTGATTCATTGAGTGAGGTAGAATCAACATCGGGTGTTTTGAAGGTTTAAGGTACAAGATAAATTGCTTCATGTGGATTTTTGGTGCTGTATGCATGTTTTCCAATATATGAAAGATTGAACCATTGGATTACTGATCTCATGTTTTTCTGTTGTTAATGATTAAAGAATTGCTTTATTGGAATCTTGACACTTAACTACATTACCTTCAAATGCAGTCCATCTCTCTTTGGCATGACTACTTAGATTTTGTTCGAGAAAAGGAGCCCTCAGTAAGGGACTGTTCACCTGCTGGTATTTTGAAGGCAAGAGATTTATTTGAACGTGCTCTTACTGCAGCCGGTTTGCATGTTTCTGAAGGCTATAAACTATGGGAAGCCTACAGGGAATTTGAGCAAGCTATATTTCATACTATTGACGAGACTGATAAACAGGTTTGTAGGTCATACTTAGTTCTTGTTCTATTATTTATTATTGAATTGTTGTTATGAATTTCTGTTGGAGAATTCTATGCCATTGACAAGAAAAGAGTTGCTTTTACATGTTTAAATAATTTTGGAGATCAACATTCAAGAAACGCTTCTTGCATAGCAGGCAACTGAAAAGCAAATTCAGCGCATCCGTATGATATTCCATCGTCAGTTGTCAGTTCCCCATCTTAATATGAAGTCAACACTTTCGGCTTACAAGGCTTGGGAGGTGGAACAAGGAAACTTTCTTGATGCTGGCTCCAGTGATCTGGATGGGATTCCATCCCATGTTGCCTCAGCATACCAAAAGGCGTTGGAAATGTATAATGCTCGTGTTCGTTTTGAAGAACAAATTTGTGGGCAGGATATGCTTGACTCAGAAAGGCTTCAAAATTTCATGGTATGTATCATTTAAAACCATTGCTTCCTAGAATCTGGGAACAAAGCAATATTCATGTTAGAAACTGCATTCTATTTTTCCTTTTTATTGTCCATTTTACCTTTTGAATTTTGATATTTTTGTACACTTGTCTTGTTTGAACTTACTGCTGGTCTTTTCTTCCCTCTCTTTTCTTCCTTTTGTATAGGGTTGTCATTGTGATCCTCCATTTACGTTTCTTTACTTATCTCATGCGTAACATGTCACTATTTCAGTTTCTGTAAAGAATAATTTTTCTGTTATGCAGAACTACTTGAAATTTGAGCAGTCTTCTGGGGATCCAGCCCGGGTTCAAGTGTTGTATGAACGTTCTATTACTGACTTTCCTATATCTAGTTATCTCTGGCTTGATTATACTCGCTATCTGGACAAAAAATTGAAGGTTTTTTCCTTTTTATTTCTCATTAAATCTTTTCTGTTTTGAGGGCAACCATTTCCTGTCCAAGTAATTACTTCTTTTATTTTTCCCCTTCAGGTTGGCAGTATTATAAGAAATGTTTATTCCAGGGCCATAAAGAATTGCCCCTGTGTTGGAGAACTTTGGGTCCGATATTTGCTTGCCTTGGAGCGTGGTCATGCTTCTGAGGAAGAGATTGCCGCTGTATGTGTTAAATGTCATTCTTTTTTGACGGGGCATTCCTTTAATGGACTTCTGTTTGATTATTTTAATTTAGTTTTAATAATTATTGTTGGAAAACTGGTTTTTAATTTGGTTGTTAAGCTGCTTCAGACACAAATACATCATTCACATGCAAAGTTGTGTTTGTCTCTCAAAATCATACACCATGTATTTAGCTGCTAGTTTTATTAAAGACTGTGTCCCAAGCAAGGAAAAGAACTGTGTCAACTGCTTGTTTGCTGTAAATAGGTAAACTGACTAGGCCAAATTGAATCTTATATATGTCAACCTGCGTTTGTCCTGAACGAAATCTTTATTATGTATTTTTGTTCCTTTCAGTTGGGCTTTGTAGCGTTCTCTACCAGCCGTTTTCATATCTCTAAGATTCTAGATATAGAATATTTTTAGGTTCAACCAAATGAAAAGATTTGAATCTTGGAAAAGTTTTTGTGATGGGATTGTCCTCAAAGCTTTAGAAAGGTATTCTTAATGTTGCCTTTATGTTAATTGCCTTTTTAATCCAAAATTTCCCTGATTTTGATATATCTGTAGTTTATTGCAGTCACTTCGTTTTAGTAAAGAAAGGCAACGGTTTCAATTTTGGGCTCATTACAGTGAGGGATGAACAACAGTCTTGTCTATTGACACATTCCACTATAAAAGGATTAGTGAATCAAATAATAGAGTAAATAGTTCACTGTAAAGGCAATGCTAATTACAGAATTTACTTCTCATCACATTTATTCTCAACCAATGTGTTTGCCTTTGAGGACTCAGCCTGCACTATGACTCCAGTGGATTCCTTTACCAAACCAAAAATAAAAAATGAAAAACCAATAGCAATTATGTTTTATGAATTGTAGTGTCCAAAGTACCTTCTGATTCCCTTGTGAAATGTGGAGTTCTCCACCTTCTAAATTATTGCTCATTTTCAGGTCTTTGAGAAGTCCCTGCAATGCACTTTTTCAACCCTTGGTGAGGTACAAATAAATAAAAATTTGATTTGTCTGTCTGCTCTTTGCAACTAAACATGCTCCATATGTGTTGAATACCTTTGTTCATTGGACCTCTATGTTTCAGTACCAGGATTTGTTCCTTACTCGCATAGATGGCTTAAGACGAAGAATCTCATGCTCTGTTGGAGACGTCTTGGATTATTCATTAATAAAGGAAACCTTTCAGGTTTGTTATTTTCTTTTGCTTATGTAAACGGATAATTATTTTTTCTTCAGCATTAAGAACTTAAGATTATGATTCGACTAAAAAAGCTTTACGATTATAAGGGAAATGAGTTAGGAGGTAAAATTTCCATGATTACTAATTTGCAAATAGGCATGTATCTCTTGGTCTTTTGAACTTGGTGGGGTGGGGTCATGGTTGAAGTACAGGTGTAACCGTTTAATTTGAAAATTCGTATTCGAAAAAGGAAAAAAAAAGGTTAGGTGTTGTATATTTGTACAAATACATGTGTAATCACATTTGAATCAAGCAAAGTCAAAAAAGTTCTAAACTTAAAAAGATGATCATTTGAACTTGATATATTGCTTTTAGGATGGATTGTTGTGTATACTTATCTTAATAATAAATTTTAAGACAATTCATGCTTTTGAACTCGAGCCTCTTGTTACAATGTAGACTTTATTCGTTTATTTTAGGCCAAAGTACATGTTTGGTCCTTGTACTTTAATGAAATTTTCACTTGGGTCCTCGTTCTTTCAATTTTGTTAATTTCAGTCCTGTACTTTCATTACGTTTGCAATTAGGTCCAAACTGTTAACTTCGTTTATTTTTTAGACGAAAATATGACGTGACAATGCATATGAATGAATATTTTAGACATTTCATAATTAATACGGTCTAAAAGAACAATTTAAAAAGTTAAATAAAATATAATAAAAAAAAGATAATTAAGAAAGAAAGAAAAAACAAAAACTTAAATAATTAAGAAAGAACAAAGACATGTGTCCAAATGTGATTGGGCAACTTCACCCGGTTAAATGAGTTTCATACATAGGTTATCTAAAATGTCCAAAATATCCCTACTACGTCATATTTCCGCCAACAATTTAATCCTAATTAACGATTTGGACCC
Organism: Dryas drummondii; assembly: GCA_003254865.1. Classification (NCBI taxonomy): domain Eukaryota; kingdom Viridiplantae; phylum Streptophyta; class Magnoliopsida; order Rosales; family Rosaceae; genus Dryas; species Dryas drummondii. The sequence goes on from QANW01003840.1 coordinate 715,599, forward strand.
AATTGCAAACGTAAAGAAAGTACAGGACTAAAATTTCCAAAATTGAAAGAATGGGACCAAAGTGAAATTTTCGTTAAAGTACAGGGACCAAAAGTGCACTTTGGCCTTTATTTTATCAACATGAGGCATATGTTTTGTTTAAATATTTAAACCCTTGTGTATAGGCGTGGCACATATATACATATATATATATGTATATATATTAATTTACAAAACTTGATTATTTTGGTTTTATTTTCCATTTTCCATCAAATTGATGGAGATCCTTTGTTTCTAATTTTATGTTTTTGGTGGGAATTTTTCAATATAGCTCTACTTCTATCCTTGTTTTCCCACCGCATTATCTACGGGTGAGCGGTCACATTGGTTGTGTCTGTCATGTTGGATGACAAAGACATTCACTATTTGCGAAGCTTTAATATTCTTCACTTAAAATATATGTGGAAAAATGAACTTTAGATTAAGTAGTGCATCTTGATAGTGGACGCTTTGGCTCTGCATTTCTTGTCCTTGTAATTGCCAAGGGGAAGATCTATAAATGATATTTTTTTCTTGAAAGGATTTACAAGTATCAAGTGGTTTATATTTTTCTTTTATTGATGAGGAGACTGGTGAATCCATGTTAAGTTGCCTCTCTGTGGTAAATTTGAAGGGAACTGTGATTGTAAAGGAAAAAAGTTTGTTCATGGTATTGTAACTCATCTCCTATGTGATAATAAAATCAGAGATTCAAAGTAGTGCTTGTTTAACAATTTTGGCACTTGGGAATGGATGTGGGGTTCCTTTCCTACGTTTGGTTAGTGCAAATTGGTTTGGGTTTACCTTTCCCATGCGTATCCAAAACCCACAAGTGAGGTTTTGCATTCCCAAAAGAATCCCAAAGGAAGAGGTAGATTTCTCATTCCATTCCCTAGTTTTAATTTTATAATAAATCATAATCACAACTATACCCATGTAATTATTCTTCCCAAAAATAAATTCTGTTGGTGTCCTGATAAACATATTTTCATTCCCATCATTTCCAAACATTGGATTAGGAATGATGGAATCCATGGACTTCTTAAAACCTCATTCTAAGGAATGGGTATGGGACTCCTAGAATCTGATTCTGCGAAACAAACCCTACCCAAGAGTAAATGATAGATGAGTCAATTCTACATAATTAGCAAAAAGGTTAGGGTTCCTTGGGTTTCATAAATAGAAACTAACCAACTCTGATTAAAAAAAAATAGGGGCTAACAGCTTTTATCATATGCATGTGTTCAAGACCAACCAAAAGCCTACTATATCATCCTGGAAGGTTGCACTTCAAATATTTGAAGTCGTCCACTTGAAACTTGACACATTATTAGTATTGTGAGCTCAAATAGGTTGAATATACCTAGGAAATATTTGCAGCCAGAAAAAGGACAACTGATTTTGTCATGGAATTGAATGCCACAAAAGAAAACAACTCAATTATCAATAATTAGATTCAGTACAAGAACAAGATCTTGTAATGATCTAATTATTGATACTTTAAATTTTTTTCTGGCATTTAGATTCCATGACAAAATCACTTGTTGTCCCGTTTTCTGGCTACAAATATTTCCTGGGTATATTCACTCTATATGTGTTCATAAAGCTGATAATGTGTCAAGATTCAAGTGGATGACTTTAATGATTTAAAACGCACTTCTGGTCATTTATTGCTATGTGGTTCAGGTGTGGATTAACTACCATTGCCTTCCCAGGATGATATAGTAGGCTTTTGGTTTGGTTCTGAACAATACAACCTTTATGCTGTTATGATTCTTCTATGGCTTTTTGCATTTTACAGAAAGAAAGTATTGTTTGTACATATGTGTAAATTCTAATAATTTATTCTTCCAGAGTGCATCAGATTACCTATCACCACAGCTGAAGAACACAGACGATCTGCTACGTTTGCATGCTTATTGGGCCCGTCTGGAACTAAATATAGGAAAGGATTTAGTTGCCGCTCGTGGAGTTTGGGAGAGTTTCCTTAAAATCTGGTTCGGCCATTCTGGATTTTGTATATTTTGGATTGTTATGTTGGCATGCTTATTGTTGTTGTTATTGCTTTTGTTATTGTGTTATACTTAATTATCTGTTTGTTCTGTTAGTGGTTCAATGCTTGAAGCCTGGCAAGGTTATATAACAATGGAAATTGAATTGGGCCATGTGAATGAAGCTCGGTCCATATATAGGAGATGTTACACTAAAAGATTTCCCGGGACTGGTTCAGAGGTAAGATCTTTTTCTTTCTTCTTCTCTGAAAATAACCTTTTGCATGACTTCTTTTACTCAGATTAATAGTTTTAGGGTTCTAATTTGTGCTGCCTTGTAGCTGTTTTGACTTTTGAGCACACTAAACTCTATCCCTTTTCCATAAATCCTGTTTGAATATGGAGAAGATAATTGAAATAGAAGATTTTGGTTGTTTCATTGCGTACAATGAGATTGGATTAGATGGGTATTAGTTTCCAGATTTGTTCAACCTATGGTTTATCAAAATGTCAACATTCTCCCCCTTGTGAAAGAAAGGAAAGTTCTAGTGATTCTTTGCTCACGTTTGATGCGTAAGTTGACTTGGAGTTTGTCCAAGACAACTTCGGTGTGATGCTTAAGGCTACTGTGATTCCAGAGCTGTTATAATCTCTCTTGTAGCAATTCCAATAAACCTTTTGGAGTGAAGCCAAAGTCCGGACCTCTCCTCTTTGTTTCCCTTACTTTTGTCTTACATCTATCAAATTTAGATTATACATTAATTTCCAAAATTTAGTTAAATATAAAGTAGTGAAGGGATAAGATTTTTGTTTGTATGGATAGAAAAAAAAAATGGAGAAAAAATCTTTAGTTGAGGACATTTTTGGAACTTGTCACAGATCTTATTTTCTTTTCAAATTTTTCCACTCAAGGATATAAAATTAAACTGGGTAAGGAGAGAAAACGAAGCTCCAAAATTCTCTTTTATTCTTTCTATTTCTATCACAATGACTCATAATTTACAGGTAGTTCCATTACAAAATCTAAATACCTTGGTTTGTTGCTTATTAGCTTATGATAAAAAAGGTACTGTTCTTTTAAGGTTCTATTAGCTGTTGACTTTTAAGGTTCTATTAGCTGTTGATGTCAATTTGTTATTTAGAATTATATAGAGGTTTGTTCACTCTCTACATAATACATTTGGATTAGATGATGCCTTCCCTCCCTAAAAAACAGAATAATTCAGGACATTTGCTACTCTTGGTTACGCTTTGAGAGGGAGTTCGGTTCGTTGGATGATTTTGACCATGCAGTACAAAAGGTACATATTTTCTCTTTTGCACTTTCAAATGAATGTTTATGTACCTATTAAAAAAAATGAATGTTTATGCTGAATTTCAGTAGCATCTTTTTTTCTTTTGTTTTTTAAAGGTATAATAGTTATGATGCATTTCACTGGAAAATTGGATATCAATTGTAAATGAATTCATGTTACAATATGTGGATGTGAAGGTAATTTTTTACTCCATGTTTCCTGTATTTCTGGGTTAGAGAACAGTATCAATAGAATAAAGTCAGAAAGTTTGCCAAAAGAAAACTGTACTATGAAAGCCATGCTGAGGGTTGTGGTTCATAAGGTTTGTGTGCTGTTGTCAGCTTAGGCAACATTTGTGAATATATATCACCTAATGATTGACAAAATATTGATTATAGTAAAATGATGGAATGGATGTTTTCTCTATCAACACCAGTTATACCATTACCAGGAATTGTAAGTGATTCCAATTATCCTCTTTGGCTCAATTTGAGGAGTATGGATATGCCATTGCCTTGATCATCTTAGATAATTCAATGTTCTTTTTTCGATCTATACTTTAAAGAAGTTGATGAACTATGGTACCTGCACAAAGCTTTTTTCTTCTGATGCAACCTTGTTGTATCAGCTTGTGTGTTCATTCCATAGCCCACAGAAAAAAGGGCTTATCATTCCCAACGGTTGAAAAGATAGTTATTAACTGAATAGATATATTGCTTTGATCATCTTGGATAATTCAATATTCTTTTTTCGATCTATACTTCAAAGAAGTTGATGAACTATGGTACCTGCACAAAGTTTTTTTCTTCTAATGCAACCTTGTTGTATCAGCTTGTGTGTTCATTCCTAGCCCACATAAACTAAGGGCTTATCATTTCCAACAGTTGAAAAGATAGTTGTTAACTGAATAAATATACTTAACATCTGTTCCCTTTTTTAGGTTTCTCCTCGTCTGGAAGAGCTACAACTATATAGGTTACAGCAAGAATCCAAATTGACTGAAGAGAGGGATAATTCTTTCAAGAAGAATGCTCGTGACAAGAGAAAGCAAGCTTCAGACATAACTGATGAACAGTATCCAGCAAAGAGGCACAAAGATGCAGCTCAAAAGCCAAAGAAAGTGCACGGGAAGGATTCTGAGGTGCAGCATACAGTTGAACACAATAACATGGAAAAGATCAAATCCAAGGGTGACAAAGTAGATACAGAAAATGAACAACAGATGAAAGAGCCTGTTCCAGAGAAAACAAAAGTATATGCTGACCAGTGCACTGCTTTTATATCAAACCTTAACTTTAAGGCAAGTATACACCCCCGGCATCTCTTATTTCCTTCTTTTCAGTGCTCAGGCGTGATCTTAGAACACTGTTGGTAATAAACTTTGCAGGCAAATTATGAACATCTTCGTCAATTCTTCAGTGATGTTGGAGGAATTGTTGCTATTAGAATACTGCATGACAAGTTCACCGGAAAGTCAAGGGTCTCTCTCTCTCTCTGTTTTCAGTTGAATTATTTTTCCTTTCTCCTCTGTCCAGTGCTTTGGGTTGAAGATGTTGTACTGGATATTTTGTAATCTAGCACTTGTGGTATTGACATGAGTCTTGGACACATACACAAGGACTTAAAAGTTCAGGTGACACTAGGACACTAGCTTGGTTCACGTGTATATTGTTAGTTTGCTGCTGTCGAAAAGGCATGGTGACCATCTTCTCTTTATTGTTAAGTGCAAACCTTTTTAGTTTTCAGTATCCTTTGATTTAGCTCATAAGAATAGTTGACATGGGGATAGTTAAGCAATCTGTCTACATGTCTTACATGGTGTGCTAGGATTGATTAATTTCAAGATTTTAAATGATTTGCGGGTGAGGAGGGGCTAAGGTTTGTAGATACACTGGCTTGGATGGGTTTATGGTTTAGAGTCATAAAAGTGTAAATTTCATTGTTCAAAGTCTTGTCTTATTTACCAACCCCTTCCCCACAGCTAGAAAAAAAAATAAAAACTTAAGCATTATTTAAATTAGTGGTCATAGAAATTAACCATTACTTGATTATTGTGACCAACAGACTCAAGTATGTGTTCTTTATATGAAGAGCTTCAATTTATTTTTGGGGAAGAGGGTTCTGATTTTATATTTTCCTCTTAACTGACTTGTGAAGGGACTAGCATATGTGGATTTTGAAGATGATACACACCTCACTGCTGCTATAGAAAAAAATAGGCAAGAATTTATGGGGAAGAAGCTGAGCATTGCACGATCAAATCCAAAGCAAGGAAAAAAAGAACATGGTAGGCCAAATGGGTTTGTTTTGTATTCCTTTCTGTGCATGTTTATGCTTGTGTGTTCGTGTGCATACAACCATGCTGGTGTGGTGTCAAGGGATGGCATTTTGTGGGGATGGAGGCAAATTCAAATTCAAATTGGTGCATCTATTAAAATCACATCCAGAGTTCGAGTAGTCATCTGGAATATAGTACCTGTAACGTATACATAATTTTATTATACATATTATTTTACTTTCTTAATTAGTATAGTAAATTAGTTATTCTTAAGATTTTGCTTGGTGTGAATTTAGCAGACTTTTGGGATCAATTCTCAAATCTAGTTGAGTTGCAGTGAATTATTATAAAATTTATACTAATATATGATTCTTTTCAGAATAAACTTGTAAGGGGTCCATATCTTAATCAATTTGATTTTACCTAATTGCAATTACAGCTATAATTGGATCATGTTGAAACATAAATGAGGTTAGATTTGGAATTAATTCAGATCTTTTACCCAACCTGTTGTCACCCCTGTTTTAGTGTGCATGTGATTAGGAGTCTGCAGTATTGCATGGTTACCTGTGTGTCAATTTATTTGTGCCCTTAACATATTAATTATCTCCATTATAGACATTTTGCATATTATGTACTATACGGTAGTTAAAAACTTTTAAGAATGACTTGTTAAAAATGAAAAAACATATAGGAACAAACTACATATTGCTTTGGAATGGAATAATGATCAAGGCATTTTCATATCTGAATTCGTTGATTGATATGATCTGATCTGATCAATGACTTTTGTGGACCTACTCATGCTGTCCTAGATCACACTGTAGAAGCTTTTTGTAAATAGTCTAACTGTGTAAACAAATGAAATTGAATATGATATTTTTTTTGTCTGAAAATTGAATCCGATATTAAGGAAGTCCACAATTTGGGGAAAAATTCAGCATCTTTTTTTGTCTTAAATAATTATAGTAGAGAATGATTTTGATGGGTATGATGTTCATGCTGCACATATGGGGTACACAATAGTTCATATCTTTGAAATCCTCAATCCAGGCTGAAGGGATTTTCAGGTCTATATCATACTACACAAAAAAAAAAAAAAAAAAAAGGGCCCCCAGTATGATNAGTATGATATTTATAGAGTTAAGCTAATTTTCATTTTTGCATTGGGTTCAATAAGTTGCTTAGGAGTTGATTTTATCTATTATTTGTTTGCTCATTTACTTTTTTATTCTGACTAGAACCTTATTCAGAATGGAGTGTAGGCTTGCTGCTTTCTAAGTGGCTTTCAATTTTTTCTTTTTGTGGATAAGTAGTAAAACATTAATTAAAACTGAATGAAACCTCAATAAATGGGAAATATGCAAGAGCGCATCAAAAAACTGAAGTATTAAACTTAACTGAGTCAAAAGGCCCTCAGCTGAAGGAGAATAAGAAAGACTTTAAATGTATTGCCTGTAAATTCAGTTTTATTGTTTTAATTTTCATATTATTTGAAAAGAAGTCCTATAAAAAATGCTATTTGAAGTCAGAGTAGCTTATGTTTATGATACAAAATGCAGTCTTTGAAACCATTAAAAGACTTGTTCCTTATTTTTTCTCTTGATTATGTATTTGAATATACACAAGTAGTCTTATATGTTAGGCATGGTAGGTGCTTTAAAAATCTATTTGATTTTCAAAAATTTTGCTCTGATGAGAAATCTCTTGTGGTCATGATGTGTTGCCGTTACTAGTATTGCTTGTTATGTTCAAATATTTTTTCTCACTTATGAAGTCAAACTGACAGCGCATACTGGTCAAACTGGTGCAGCCAGGGGATCTGAGTCCAAAGAATCTGGTGAGGCCTCCAATCAACCTAGAGCACATCATGCACCACAGTCTACTCATAAGAGAGGAAGCGACAATGTGCAGCTTAAAGGGAAGAACACATTTGCAGTTCCTAGGAATATCCTTGCACTTGGTTGGAGTGCAAATAAACCAAAAACCGAGGAACAGGGTGATGAAAAACCAAAATCCAATGATGAGTTCAGAAATATGTTCCTGAAAGGTTAGAGCTTTGTTATTGGGTTCACTAATTTTACTACAATGTAATGGCAACTTTCTTTTCAAATGCTTTTTTGACACAAATATGGCAAAGGAATGCCTGTCTTCAGCATCAGGAAAATATCGAGCCAATCTTGGCCATGTATAGGAAATATATTGGGGTTAAGAGCCTTCCTTTTCTGAATGTAGGTATAAATTAATTGGATTTGGATCTGTTATAAGGTGCAGAATGCATATCATATGTCTAATTTTCCTAATACATGAATACATGAGATGATGGTTGCTGGTAATGCAGGTGATTTGTTATATTTCCCTTCTCTATTTGGCGATGATTTGTATGTGTGGCTTGATAGAATAATCCTCACTTGGAGGGAAATTGTGCATAGCTGGTTAATTCTTGATTATTGTTTCTCTATGTAGGCATGTGTGGCTTTCTGAAAAACATAATTTCAGAAACTATGCTAGGGAACCTAGTCTCTTAGTTCAGGTCATTTCACTGTGCATTTGTTCGAGGTTAGGATGATATTTTCTTGTTTTATTTTTTAGCTTTTTTATTTGTGTTCCTTAGCTTGTACTTTAGATTGTCAATGATGAGAACCTGTTATCAATATCTGAACAGGTATCTTATCTTCTGAGAATTTTGTTTGCCACTATCACAAATATGGTCTAGAATAATTCTGCTCGTATGTTGTCATGCAACACTTGTTTGAAGTTTCATTCGATAATTAAGGTTAATATGCTATTTAATGCATTACAGTGAAAATATAAAATGGATTATTTTAGCAAAATGGTGCCACTGCTGAATGGTAAATTAGTGCTTTGAATGGAGCGAGCAACCTCGGATGAAATAGGTTATAAATTTCCTGGCCAAAATAAAAAGATTATATTAAATTTGATGCTCGCTATTGTTGTTAGCCTCTCTTTGTCCTCTTTGTCCTCTTCGTCCTGGAGGGTTTCATTGGTGTTTGCCCCTTTGGCATTCCAAGCATACGAGTCAATAAGTAGCGTGACTCATCCAAGCTGGTTGAAAAAATGGATGAGGTTATCAACAAGAAGAAATTGAAACATTGGTGTTGTGATTAGAAATAATTGTGTTCCGTTGGGCTTAGTCCAAGTTTGAAAAATGTGTTAGGACTAAGATGTTTTAAGGATTCAGTCCCTCCCAATGGAACAAAAGGAAAAGGAAAAAAATGAATGTGGTGAGCTCGTGGTTCTCATAATTGAAGGAGGTTTGTGGAATAGGTTGATAAGCTGAAAAAGCCTCTAAGTCCAACTCGCAGGACAAACGTATCCCAACATCCTAACCTCTTGGCTTAGGCGATTGTTAACCCATAAATTAAAGTATCCAATTCAAAAATATTTGACGATGGGTAGAGAGACCAAAGATTTTATAATTTTTATATATCAGTATTTAACGCTTCACTTTTTGGATGTGAGATTAATCTCTATTAAGTCAGATCAACATGCATGAACCCTCTTCTCAGAATTAATAAAGCTGACGGTTAATTTACAAGTACAAAAATAAATGTTCGATAATTTTTAATGAATTTTTCAGTAGAATTTCGTATGGCATATGAACAGATTCAGCGGTGATTCACAAATTTAAACCTCACTATTGACTCGTTGATCCAAGAACTAACAAAGTGTTGATACGAGGACATAGGAATTGGTACTATATAATTTGTTCACTTTTAATACTGATGGAACAACTGCCATGCATACATGAAAGCCTTACAAGGGCATCAGGTGTTGCCGTGTGCTATGCTGTGTGAGGCCTGTGGATGACATCAAATGGGTCAGACTCTTTCAGCTTGAGAGGAAAAAACCATCGAATCAAAAACATGAAAAACTTGGTGAATGTTTGTAGATTTGACTTTAATTCATTATTACATGTTTTCTTACACGCCACTTCTATTTTTTTTCTTTAATTTTTCTCACAGATGTTCCCCATGGTCATTACTTACACACCACCTACCTCATAATTAAGTCATACGCAATTAATAAAAAAAAGAAAGAATAAATGACAGCACAGATATCATCCCCTGCTCAATTATTCATGGTGGTAATGCTGCTCTTTTTTATGATTGGTTGCAAACTTCGAAGTGATATTTGGCGCGTAATTTTTTGAATTATTATGTATGCAGCCATCATCAGGATTCAGGAGGAGAGAGAGAGAAAGAGGTTCTGCCTCTGCTTACAGCAAACTGCCATGGCTGACAATGTACACATGGGGATATGTCTATTTTATATGAATATGACTGGTTAACAAGGAAATCCGTGGGCTTGTAGTTGTGGCCCATTGGACCATATAGAGGACCATACATATTTGACCATCTATAAATATAGTCATTATGGTGTATGGCGTGTAGTATATATGATGAGAACTGAGAAGAGAAGCAATTATGGAATCGAATGCAGGAAGCAGAGCAGGCTAATCGGTGAAGTAACTCAATATTCCAAACTAAGATTTTGGTGATAGTAAAACTAGCCTTAATATATCGTAAATCACAAATAATAATAGAGATAGACACATTACTTATACATATTTGTATGGAAAAATAGTCTTTCCTGTTACTTAGTCAGGCTTCAGCAGAGGCCAAAAATTAAACTGAAAAATCATTAAGATCGATGTATGGGAGGGAATATATATGGTGATGATGGGAATGCAAGAGTGAGTCCCACCAATTAAACAAGTGCGCAAAGGTCTTCCAATAAAGCTAGCTAACAGAGTGAAATTCAGAGTCCAGCTGAGAGACAAAAGCTTTGTTTTCTGCTCATGCGGGGCTTAAGTGCTTAGCCATTTACCATGCGTACATCTCTCTCTCTCTCTCTCTCTCTCTCTCTCTCTCTCTCTCTCTCTCTCTCGGATCACGCTAATGAAAATGTATCCTCTTAAGTTTACTTTCTTCTATACAATCCCAATCATCGTTCACTATAACAAATATAGCCAAAGACCTCTATTTTTGGCACCCATAGATAAGAGGGTGTCTATTGACAAATAAGGTAGTCACTAATACTTATTGTTAGCAATTACTATATTTATGGTGGAAATAATAGTTGCCTTACAACCCACTAATTTGTAAAATAGTTGATTTTTTAGTAGCTCCATAAACATAGTAACCAAATTGAAAAATTAGTGGGATAATTTTTCTTTTCCCACCCCTAGCCCAAACTAAATTTATAATAGTGGTTGTGCACAAGACCTCTTTTCTTTGAAACTAAAGTTGAAAAAGTGACAATTGACATTTTGGGTTTAGGGATGAATTTATAAAATATTTCATTAAAATTATTTTGCTATGAATTCATAAAATTGTTTGTTTTAAAAAGAAATGCTGTTATAATTAAATTGGTTTAAGATTTTAATTTGACAAAATTAAATGTTTAGAGTTTAAATGAGTTTTTGGTCTAGTTCGATAGGGCTCAGGACTACGAGAACGTAGACACAAAGAAGACGTGAAACGGAGCTATGACCATCAAGTTTCGGATATTTTAAGCTAGTTAAAGGGCAATTTTGTAAAATGAACGATCCGGATCGTTGGAAACACGATCGAGATGTGAGCTTCTAAATATAAGTCTATTATTAATTACTTTATAATGTTATATACCTATCATTGTATATATATATATATATAATTATATATAAATTTATATAAAGTTATAAACTAGTTAGTAGTTTTTTTTTTTTTTCCATTCAACTAGTTAGTAGTTATATAAAGTTATAACTTATAAGCTTAAATTGTTAATACCCTAATCCTAATGTTTTTTTT
>QANW01003840.1:727070-748533 GCA_003254865.1 Dryas drummondii
ATCATTATTTATGTATAATTAATATAAACTAGTTTTTTTTTCCCTAAACCCCAATTTGCCCAACCAAACCCTAATCACCCAAACCCCAATCAATACCCCATTAAACAAAACAGTAAAATGTGAGACCCTGTATTTTTACAATATTTTATTTTGAGGTTATTCCAAAATATTGGGAAATTTATTTGAAAAATAAAAAGGTTTTGGATTAATTTTAATTTTTGTTTTAAATTAAGTTTGACCCAAAATTGACTTTTTGTTATATTGGGCTTTTGGTTTCGAACTTGGACTCGTTGGATAGGTGTCAAACTCACGAGTCCGTAGACTCGAACCATACATTCATCGGAGTTACGGATTGAGAGTTATGGACGTTTGAAGTGAAAGACAATTTTGTAATTTTGGGTTTAATGAGTATAAAAGCTTCATTTTCAGACCTTTTCCTTCATTCTTCTCTCTCAGCCGTCACCCTCACTCTTTCTTTCTCTTTATTCTCTCTCCCTGTCTTCTCTCCTCTGCAGTCGGTGTCAGCACGTGTAGCGAAGGATGCCGACGAGGCCACCACCCAAAGAAGCACCACCTCCCCTTTTGTCTTCCCCAGTGACCTATTAGCCCAAAAAACCCTAGAAAAGAAAACCCAACCTCAAATATGATCCTAGTACTCGCCGGCGATCTCAGTTTTCTAGCGGAATTAGATGGTCGGACCACTTGGGTCATCTCCCTCTTGCCAAGGCGAGCATGGTGCATGGTTTGTTCGAATTGTTCATCGAACCACCCCAACTGGCCAATCGAAGCCAGAAAAATCGCGGTTGCTTCAGCTACTTTTCTGGCGAATCCAACAGTCGATTTGAGTCGACTGAAGTATAGAAATCAATCCTCTCAACTTGCTCTTGCTGTTTGTTGGCTCCGATTTGATCAATTATTGAATTGATTTTGAATTTGGGTTTATTTGTGTTCTAGCCTTCTAGTTAATTTCTGGATTTTGGGTTATTTGTGTTCTAGACTTCTAGTTAAATTGGATTCAAAACTCTTGTATAATTAGTTTATTTTCTGAATTTTTTAGGTTTTTGGGTTCAATTAGTTTCTATGGTTTTGCTTATGTTCAACTTTGACAAAAAAAAATTCCTTTTTAACTTATGTTAATTTCCCTTGTGAGTTTATACTTTGTGGTTTTGCTTGATTGTGATGTAGGACAAGAAGACCAAGAAAAAGACTTGATGATCGAACCTCATGGGAGATGACCAGACCTCCAGAAGCTGAGAAGAAGATTGAGAACCAGACCTTCAGTAGCTGAGAAGAAGATTGAGGACCAGACCTGCAGAAACTGAAAAGAAGATTGAGGACCGAACCTCATGGGAGAGAACCAGACCTCCAAAAGTCGAGAAGAAGATTGAGGGCCAGACCTCATGGGAGAGAACCAAACCTCCTGAAGCTGAGAAGAAGATTGATGACCGGACCTCCAGTAGTTTGAAAGTGCGAAACCTCCATGAGAAGATGACAAAATAGGATTATTGTAGGTTATGTTTGGTGGAAAAATGTATTTTGAATTCTAATTAATTAATCACCAAAATTCATAGAAACATTGTTTAATGATATCAATTATAACACCAATACAACAACCTTACATCTAATGGTGAAGGGAAAAAAAACAACTAACTGCAGCATTGATGGGGACCTCTGCTGGCAGACTGTCATGGCAGGTTTTGGCAGAAGCTTCCACCATTCTTACATGTGGGTGGCCTTAGCTTTTTTGCCACCCTAACACCAACCTCCAACATGCTATATGGTGACTGCAGTGTGGCAATGGGCAATACAAACTAAAAACAGTGGCAGTTGCATCTATTCCTACAAAAAAAAAAAAAAATTGGTTGCCTTTGCTAGATTTTGTTGTAGTGGTTCTATATCCAAGTATATTTTGACAAGCTAGTAACCAACCAAATGCCTTATTATTATTATTATTATTATTATTATTATTATTATTATTATTATTATCCCATGATTTATTTGTACTGTAGCTTAGAAAAACTCTATGAATTATTTCGATTTGTTCATGCATGGTGTTAGGGGTTGCTTTTGTATGCCGCAATGCTTGCTTGCCCAAGGTCATTAGTCAAGACTTGGCCGCTTGCTTGTGTGCCTAAGGTCATTAGTCAAGCCTTGGCCGCTTGCTTGTGTGCAAGGGTATTTTAGTAATTAGCAAATTATGTATTTTTAGGGAATTATGTATTATGCCTCCTCAAACATTTTGATGTTCCTTGGTGTAATGTTCAATTTGGCTCAAAATGCTCTTTACAGGGGAGTGATTAGTCGGTGGAATGCTGGGCTAGATCACTGGCATAGGTAAGAGCATACACCTTGAGCCCCTGTACTCTCTTGTCATCAATATAAGAAGCATATTCATTCAATCTTTTGTTGCACTATGAGCTTTTCCATTTGCTATTGTTTGTGTGTATGTTATTTGTTGCTTGCTTGGTACTAGCACAAAGCTAATATATCGTGTGGGTTGTGTTGTCTACGAGGTACTCACTTGGCTGACTTGCTACTCAGGAGAAGATTAGCAAGTGCCGCACGGTCCGTCTTTAGCCTTGAAAAGTCGGCCCGTGACACATGGCATAGGTATAACTATAACGTATACTCTTTTGCAAAAGTAGAAAGAAGGTATAACCTTCCCTAAAATCAGCCAAAAGATGCACTTGAGCTGGGATCTACATCCTCACCTTCCTTGTCTCGGCCATCCTTCCTTTTTATTATTAAACCTTAAATAAAATAGAAAAAACCATTGAATTTTGATGGACGACTTAGATTAGAAAGTAATAGCCAAGGTAAAGACAGAAATCCAAATTCCTAGAGGTATTGACATTGTTGTTTTGCTAGTCAATCATATTTTGCTAATCCAACCTTTTGACACATAAAAAGTGTAACTAAGAAATGTATGATGATTCCAAGTTGAGAGTGGTGCTGGAGCGGTCAAAATGGAGCTCAAGCGGCTCCTTCATGTTTGAGCGTGTAATCCTGTATTTTAGTGTTCTTATAATTCCGAATTTCCAGTATGATAAAGTCACGCATGCATGTATTGGTATTGTCCTCATTGTTGACAAGCAGCGTTGGAAAACAAAAACTTAAAAGCCTTGATCGATTAGCCTCCCTTACCGATCAATCGACATTGGACAAAAAACACTCCTTAATTTTCTATTAAAAAGTCAGATTTTGAGAAATCAAGAAATGAGATCGAGAGCCTTTCTTTACAAGGATTTTCTTCTCTTCTCTCTCACCCATTTCTTATTCATTAATGCATCTTTAAACTTCTATATACTTGCATTAATGAGTTGTTAGGTTGTTTATGATTGAATGCCAGGCATGATTTCCACTTGTTGATTCTCTTGCATTTATAACATGCCTTAGTTTGTATGTTTGGGGGAAAACTTCATTAATGCTTTTTTCAAGCTTATACTTCTAGAGATAATGTTTATAGGGTGTTAGATGAATCAATATAGCATGTCTTGTCTTTATTGTTGCCTTTGAATATTATTGCACCACTCAAGTAGCTCATCTACGGTTGTCTACTTACTTCAAAAACAAGTCATTCTAAGCCATACACGTGACTACAAAACTTGGGAACAAAGTAAATAACTTAATATAAAAAGGGAGTTGTAGGCAATTTTCAAAGACCCCCTCTCCAACACACAACCCCAAAAAACTCACAACAATATGAATCTAGCTTCTAGCAACCTTTTTGCTCCCAAATCAGCCTAGTGGCTTTTATTTCTCAAATTTCTCTTTATTTTCATTTGAATAGTCTCTCAAGGCCCTTTTAATTGTATTTCCTTATGCTTATGCAATTTTCTTATATTCCATTAAGCTTCCTTTTAAATCCATGTTGCTCTTTTATTTACATTTTTGTTGTTTATTTTCAAAGTCCTAGTCAATCTAGGCAAGAAAATGACCTAAATAGTTTTTTCGCGTTCATTTCCTATCGCACAATCATTGTTATAAATTAAATCTTTAATTTGGCGCATTTAATTTCATTTTTATTTTTCGCATTGAATATTATTTTTTTTCTAATCAATTATTTCAAGCCAATTAGTGGCACGTCTGCATCCACGCCAAAGGTCGGAAACCTCGCTTCACACACGGTAGCGAGACGTATTTTGACTAGACACTAAGCCCTCCACGTGGCCGAGCAAATTTTTTGTGTTGAAACAATACCATGTGTCTGCTTTCTCTCTAGAGTTGGAAGAAGCAAGAACTGCTAGTAAACTCAATTGGGCAGGAGAAGCACGACCTTCGAAAGCATCCTTCAAGCGAAAACAATTTACTATTGTGTGGCGAAGAACACCAAATTTTGGCAACACGTTGTATTGTTGCCAGAAGAAGGTTGACTACCATAACCTGCACCAACGATAGGAAATAGGAATGCTACTAGAACAAAAAGCTGAATTACAAGTCGACCACAACTTGAGAAACGGCCACCGTGACCAAAACCACCATGACCTCGAGCTGAAAACTAACCTTGATTATTGGAAGCAATCAAGGGAGTCTTATTGCAGAAAACAACAACCATGCATGCACGGATTTTTTTGTTGGCTACAATATTGTTTTGGATGACAAGAAAAATAATTGATTTTTGGATATAGGTTGCATCAATCATATGTACGTGTTGTTACAAAGAGTTGTTCACTAACATATTAAACAATTTGTATGATCATATATTACGTCAGGCAAGGCTGCAAAAATGCCAGTTAAGGGAAAAGACAAAAGTTTTCTCAAGTTGAAATTAAGAATATGCATGGGTCATTCAACAACATATTATATGTGGATGTACTATGTATTTGGTCTTGACCACAATTTGTTAAGCATAATTGAATTATTAGAAAATGAGTATGATAAAGGGAAATTTTAATAGCATACATATATATATGCATTATGCTATTAAAAAGAGAGAGGACTGACGAAAGTGCTCTATACTTAAAGAGTTACGTACGTGCATTTTACATATTCAATTTTAACAGAAAATTGGACTATATTTATGGGAAGTCCCGCATTGAAATAATTAATTAATATCATAGTTCATAAAGCATCGGAAGGCCAAACTTGAAGGGTACATGTAATTTACCCTAAAAAATAAGCCAAAACATGAATGTAAGGAATATATATCGATAAAAAACAAAATAAAAAGTTAGAAATGCGTGGAATTCAATAATGCAGTTTGCTTTATCTTTCTTTTTATTCTTCCCCCTTATCACATTCTGAATCATACATTAGAAGGTAGTGGTGGGGTTTTGGGAATTAGGAATTAAGGAGATGGATATAGCTGGATACTAACGGACGTACTGTACGTTTAAAAGGAAAATGTAGCTAGTCTTTTCTCTCAGTTTCGATCTTAAATATTTGCTTTGAATCTTATGCCTTACCTCCTCGAGAAGACCTTTAATTTGGTCCCTGATGTATATGTGGCCTTTGTGTCTAAGTCCAGACAAAAATTATAAAGTGCTGGGAATGTTCCCAACGGCTAGCTAGCAAATGCAGTTTAAATAGCTTGATTCTACGATAAGGGCCGTTAAGATTTGCAATTACTTATTTGCCCATGAAAAAGAAAGCTTAGGAAACACAGCACTATTACTCAACTTTTCAAATGCTTAGCAATGTATGGCAATGCTTACCAATTAGTTATGTCACGCCTCTGATCCCCCCCCCCCCCCCCCCCCCCCCCCCCCCCNNNCCCAAAGAGAAAAGAAAAGAAAAAGAAGAGAAGGGGATGATTACCCACATTCCTACATGTTGTTGCTGAAAGCAACCTACAACAACAACAACAACAAAGATAGCATTATATGCAGACAAGAAATTAGGTATTCTCAAGTGCAGATACATATAGAATATATGGACAACTAAAGTTGAGGCTTCAAACTAGAAACAACTAGTTTATCATCATAATTTTAATGAAATGTCAACTCTGTGGTATAACACTGGGGCTAACTAATAATGATTATTGAAAGGCTTTAGTAATTGAATGATAAAACTGACAGAACAATCCGTACTTTTTCTTCCTTTTTTTTTTTATAATTATTTTTCTCTCTTATCATCAATCATTATTATTTGATCACGTAGTTAATTGTATTTATTATAAGGAAAAATTAGCTTTCCATGATGGTTAATTTGTATCTTATATGACACAATCTGAATATAGTGATCATGATAATGATGCACCTAGGTTAAAGCTAGTAAGGTGGTGAACAATTTTGCTCTGCAATTACAGTCACATAATTATAATATAATGTATTGGTAACACCACATAATTACAGTCATATACAATAATTTTCTATTTTGATATCCCAACAAACTGTCAACCTCTATCTGATATTTGATATTTAGCTCCTTCATCCTTGTTGAGGGACACAAATGTCAAAACATAGTTTTCTTTCCTTTTCACAATTAAGGGGTGGAAAAGGGTTATTGCGGTCGTGCAAATTAATAAACCTTAATTAACTAGTTGGAAATTGGAATTAATTAGAATCGAAATTATTGCTTTGTGTTTGATCAGTTGTCAATGCCTTTATGTGCATCACATGTCATTAGGGTAGAAGTGAATCAAGGCATGAAAACAATAAATGCGGTTGGTCTAAGAAATTAACGTGAAAAGAGTTCGGATTTAGAGAGAGAGAGAGAGAGAGAGAGAGAGAGAGAGAGAGAGAGAGAGAGAGAGAGAGAGAGAGAGAGAGAGAGAGAGAGANGAGAGAGAATATATACAAATGGAAATAAACTGAGTGCAAAATGAGATATGTATAAAGATCTTTATACATATATCTCATTTTGCACTCATGAAGGATGATATCTGCCAATTTGAGATCCTAGAGAATGATGATCTGCCAATTTGGGATCCTAACACTTCAAGTAAAACAATTGCTATTTATGCCCTAAAGAGGTGGAGCAGCTGCATGCTATAAACTTTAAGAAGAATGAAAATGATCCCATGATCGATTTATCCCATCCAGCTTATAAAGAGAGTGTAAGAGAATTAAGAAGCAAGAAAAAGGGTGTGCATATGCACATGAGTATGAAGTTAGCAAGAATGATACCATTACATTGGTGGTATGGTCACCTTTTGCACTGTTGCATTGATTTCTAGTGCAGGTAGATCACATGTTGTATGTTCAATATATAGCACTTGAATATCAAAGGACAAAGCTACCCTTTGGGTTAGTAACACAAAACTAGTTTCACACACGTACGAAATGGGATGAAAATTAAGTAGGAAACAGATTCTCTATTTGTTTTTATGTGTTTATTTTTATGTAATTTGAAATTTGGCCTTAATTTATAATTTGTTAGCTTTAGTTGTAGATAATTATGTATGACATGCCACACCTTTGTTAAATTTGTAATTGATCGAGTTTGTTAGATTATGACGTAATTATCAACTAGCTATAATTAGTTAAGGTATTTTTCTCCGTAATGTTGGACATGATTCGAGTTGGAATCATATCTTCCTAGATTAAAAAAAATACTATGAGGTAATTTATATTATGAAACTAAAAGGAAAGAACCCAAAAAAAGGATAACTATATATGAAACTATATGCTCTAATTGGAAAAGAATTAATCATAATAATGCATGTTGTCTTGATGAGAAGCATGACTAAGCGGAGAACCGAAAGGAGAGTGGGAGCAAAAAGAATCAAAACCACGTAATTTGATTTGTAAATGAATATGATTGGCCTCTTAAAGGAAGGTTTGGTTTCCTAAGACAAGGCATATGCCCCTTTAGGAAGAGTAGGTGATGAGATTATTAGAAGAAAGTTGGTATCTTAAAAAGTAAAATGTGAGGGACAGCTTGTAATTGATTATTATTATGATATATATATATACATATGATAATATGAGGATAAAATCCAAACTAGTTGACCAAGAATAATTTGCTTTTAATATAGCAAAAAGCTTAGTCTTCATTTGAGAAAATAAAGTGAATATTAGAATAATCTTTATGTGATTTTCCTTTCAGTTCTTTGTTTTCTAGCTACGGAAAGAAGGGAACAAAAGTTGGTTAGGAAAAATATAATTTCTCCATATCTCAAATCATATATACTCTCTATCCACAATTAATTTTATTTTAATAGGCTTCCAAAAAAAGGTCAGAGAAAATTAAACACAAGCCTAATCGCTATTCCAATATATATAACATTTAGTCTACATTGAACGAATCGTCAATAGGACGGGATTTATATGAGTTAGCTGTTAGCTACCATTCAATTACTCCTCTCTCTTACGTAAATCTTTTTATTTTTATTTTTATTTAAGGAAGAAAAATTTGAACTTGAAACATCTCTAACATTACATTGTGTACAAAAATATAACCAAATCAATAACTAGCTAGTTGGTCACTTACTATAAAATCTGAATGTTAGCAATATGTTTTTATATAAATATAAAAGGAAATTGTTTATATAATAGAAAAATTGAGATTAAATATCAAATATCAATAATTTTCCAGCAAAACAGTAAGACATTAATTTTTTTTTTAAGTTAGGTACTAAAATAAGACATTTTGGATTAGGTTACAAATCGGTTTGCTATACAGTTGTAACTGTTGAACAGTCACAGTTGTGACTGTTTCAAATTGATAAAAATTCAAAATTTATAAGGATTTAATGTTTTTAATTTAGGTTTGGAGATGCAATCATATAATTCAGAGACTAAACATTAAAGTTTAAGTCTTACAAATATTGAAAAAACATCAATAATAAAAAAGTTATGACTATTATACATTCACAACTCTGTATAAATATGTCTTTTAAAGTTGGTAACTAAATTAAAATTTAGTATATAAAATGAAATGACATAAACGTTTTGATAATTAAAATAAAAAAATTACAATTTATTATTTAAAATCAACGAACCTTTTATATAAATTATGCAACCTTATTTTACTAACCAAACTAAATTTACACACATTCATAAATTAAATGAATTTTTTAATGATTTGAAGCAGATTCTAAAGCCTTGTTCAATTTGTGGATTTAAGGCTTCAGAATAATTGAATAAATATAAAATTTCGTTCCCATATATTGCAAACAATACTCTAATAATTTTACTAAACATTTTAACATATTAGGGACCCAAAGAAAATTGAGAAGTTTGGTCGGCAGTGATTGGGATGGGATGGGTGAATCCATGTGTTTTTTCGAAAAGAAATAAGGGAAGTTTTGGGGTCTGAGACATCTCGAAAATTGTGATCAAGGCTGTATCATGTCATCAACACCATTTATTTCTGTGGCCCATTCTCCCGGCAGTACCATAATTAATCCTTCTCTTTAATTCACTTTCACACATTCAATTTCCATAGTGTATGATAAAGTCAAATTTATATGATTAACATTAATTTACTACCCAAAAGGGTTAAAAGAAATTTACTGTTTATAAAAAAATATCCTTTTGAAATGAGTTTATTTATAAATAATTCAAAAAATTCTGTGAAAATAACTTGTTGTATTTTCAACCGAACTAGTAATTAATTAAGAATATATTCAAGGGTGTTAAATTTCTGTAACTTTTCAATATAATAAATAAGAGAGAGAGAGAGAGAGAGCGCAATTGCAAACTTAAAAAGGAGAAAAAGTAATGGAAAAGCATGCAACAAAGAAAAAGTAAGGGAAAATTACTAGAAGAAGAGACAACAAACATAAAAACAAAAAACCTAAAGTCTAAAGATAGATAAAGTCTTTAAATGTGGTGAAGAGAGTGGAATAAAGGAGAGATAATAAAAGAATAAAGTGATTTGGATAGAATTTAAATTTAAATATAATTTCTATTTAATTTGTCCCTGCATCTCAGAGTGTTAAAGGAGAACTTTACTGGACTGACCACAGCCTGATCAAGGCATCTAATCTCAACTCCTCACCCTACCTACAATATTATACCATTTCATTTATGTACACGAAATTTACTAGTTTACACAAACACGCTAAATATGTAGATATTTTCTCAATTTAGTCATACGAGTTATCAAACAAATATGAAATTTAATTAAAAAGCCTCAACAATAATGTATGTATTTAAGTTTTTTATATCTTAATTGATAACATCACTAGAATTTTTTTTTTTTTTTCATTTTTGTTTTGTCTTTTGAACAGGCTATTATATATGAAGAGTCTTTAAAGGGGCTGCAGTATAAAGCTATATTTCCCGAGGGCACTCTAGACAAACTGGGTTTGCATCTTTTTTTTTTTTTTTTTGGGTTTGTTCGACTAGACAAACTGTGGTGTACTAGACATATAGGCTATCATAATTGGTTGAAGATTACAAGGTGTTTCGAATAAAAACCCTATTATTATTTATTATTTAATTTATATTTTATATATTAATTATATATTAATTATTAATTTGCGGGCTACGTCGTTTACTATGAAATTCATTAATATCAAACATACAAATCACTGTTGGATTAGATAGTTGAACCATTCTCTCTCTCTCTCTCTTCATGTGATTGTGATGAATCAGAGTGACTTGAAATGTGGCATTGTCATGTCTCTGTTTTTCCAGAGGGACATCATTGTCATAGTGAGTAATCCCTTATTTGATGCATGATACAGCAGCACTTGTCACTTGTGAATCTGTGATGAATATTATATATGCATGAGTAAAGATGATCATGAGATGGAGGATATATATGCAGGTTTATGATTAATCAAAAGCTAAGGGGTCTCCTGTGAAAAAACAAAAACTTTCCTTGAGCATCGAGCAGAAATAGTTAGCTAGCTAGCTTTTGTTTCTCACAAGCAAACTTGATTTTAGTTTACCCTCCACAGTAAGGCTGGCGCGTGAAGGAACAACCCCACTAACCAAGCTTTCCCTTCTCTGCCAAAGACCAAATTATCACTCTTTCCCCTGCACTGTGATCTGCAAGTTTTTCTTAAATAAAATGATATAGTCACTAAATAATGTATCAGGACTCAGGACACGTACATATTTTGTTAGAACTAAATAATTTCTAGAATGAATTCAAATTTAAATAAATAAAACATTGTTATATTATTTAATTAGTAAACAAAATTTGATGAACAAGTTTAGTAGATATAGCTAGCATTGCTCTTTTATAATTTTTTGTTTTATTTTCCTTCTATTCTCATTTATTTAATTTCTCTGTCTTATTCATGTTTCATTCAATTTCTTTAACTCCTTTCATTTCATTGTCAATGAGCCTGAAGTAATTAACTTTACCAATTTTCCTCAATCAATAGATATAATTAAGTTCATAATAAAATGGTATTAAATAATAATGATCAAAACTAGCCAGGTTCACTGAATGCACTGAAATTAAATTCACTAAAATTAAATTCAGACTGAAACTGAATTTAACCTCTGGTGAAATACTGAATTGATATAATCGTTATTTTTTTGTCAAATAAAGGTGTAATTATTAATTTTTTTTGTACAAAATAATAGTGTAATTATTTTTTATTCCAGATAATAATAATGTGAAATTATATTTTTTTAGTGTAACTGAATTTCTGAAATCATTGATCCACGTCAGCGCACGTCAGAGAGCGTCATAGTGCATCAGCGTGCACGTCAAAAGGGTAAAAAATGTATTGTAAGTTTTATGAGATTTTGAGAGAGTTTCTACATAAGTGGTAGTTTAGAAAAACTTTTAGGTTAATTAGGGGGTTTAAAATTATAAAAAATTAAGATTAAATATCAAATCTCAATAATTTTTTGGTATAGCATGAAGACTATATAATATTTTAATTGAATTACCAAATTTAAATGTAGTTTTTTAGATTAGATCACAAATATGTTGGCCCCTTTGATTTAAACCTTTTTCATTTGACATTTTTGTCCTTTGGCTCATATATGATGAGTGTTAGTTAAAATTTATAAGGTTTTGACAAAATTGCCCTTGAGGCTTTATATTATCTTGAAAATTTATTAATGTAGTCTCAACTTCAAATTTAGTTGTGACTGTACGATACTCACAACTTCAAATTTAGTTGTGACGTACTGAACGACAATCACATCTAAGTTGTGAGATAGTCACAGTTAAGTTGTGACTTATTTTTTAGAAAAATTATACTAAAATATAGTATAAATAGAATTCAAAACAATACTTTTACTCAAAATAATACATAATATAGTAGTGTGAATTGTTTCTTTCAATTTATCAAGACAGTCACAGTTGAATTGATTTTTTTTTTTTTCAATACAATATAGTATAAATTAATGTAATATTTGTGATGTAATTTTATTTTTATTTTTTTATTGTAGTGACATGTGATGTAATATTTGTAAATTATAATATCTTTTACTTTATTATTTTGTTTAACTTTTCAACTAGTATTTAATCTAAAATGCTATTTAATTTTGATACCTAAATAAAAAAATTATTAAAATTTAGTAGTTAAAATCAATAAACCTTTAAAATTACCCACTAAAAAAATAATTTAAGCAGATAATATTAGAAACTTGACTGCTGAGCATGAAATTTGGAATTCCTAGTTTCTATGTACTTGATAATAAATGGGTCACAATGGCCAAAAAATAAAGAGAATAAATGGTTCACATGAGTGGCATGAGACGAATTAAGTTGTTTTAACTCCCAAAGCTGTCCTGGCCAAAAAAAAAGAAAAAAAACTCCCAAAGCTGAAGGACAAAACTAGATCATTAATTTTAGCAGCACTTGTTGTTGCATGGAGCTCAACCCCACCTGTGTGCAAGGTTACAATGCATTTATATTACACTAACAATATTATTACAGCTTAAGTAAAAAATGTTTGTAACAATTGTATATATTTATTGTTTTTATCTTTCTTATTACATAATTAACCACAAAATAACAAAATATATAAAATACATACATTTGAGATAAGTAAGTTTTTTTTAGCTTCAATACTAATTAATTTCTCAAGTAATTGGAGCTTAATTAATTAGGCCTTGATTAGGAATTTAGGAGAGCTAGGGTTTGAGACTTGAGAGTGAAGGAGGGACCAAATTAAAATTGTCCAACTTGTATAGGGTTGGTCCACTCGAGCTTTAATTTGTTCAAACTCCAGCAAATCAAATTATCATATTCATATAGAAGAGAGGAGATCCTTTTACTAATTTTCCATTTTCCATTCAGAGAACATTTCTTTTCATAATTCTTTTTGGCTCTCTCTCTATCTCTCTCTCTCTCTCTCTCTCTGCTGACATTCTGGCTTCCTTTGTCCTCTCTACTCTCTGACACACTGCTCTCTATATGGCGTAAACTTGCCTGATAGTGCAAGCAAAGCAAGCCCCTACTTTTTTTTTTTTGTTGCTCTTTCAACGTGCTTCTCCTAAAACTCACTAGTGATCGAATTCCTCTTTGTTTGTAAAAAAAAAAAAAAAATCTGCTTCTCTCTCTCTCTCTCTCTCTTCTCTTTCCTATTTGGGCCCCTCATCACTAGCTCTGTAACCTCTTATTTAGTGCTTCACTCACTAGCTAAACCCACCTTCAAAACTCTCTCAATAGCTAGCTACAGCCCTCACTCTATCAATCTCCTTCTCTAAGTCCTCTTCTCTCATTTCTTTCATCTTCAGCACCCACTACGTACTTCCACTACCTTCCTAACTTACACCACTTTACTTTTATTTGTCCAGTTCTTGATTAATCTCCACCTTTACCCAAACACTAGCCTTTAATTCTTTCCTTCAGCCTTAATTGCCTTTGATTTGCTATGGAAGGTCTTCACTCCTGTTTATGCTCACCAACAATATTTTCAAAGGGAAGTTGACCTGCTCTTCATCTTGTAATTCTCTTCTTTCTCTAATTCTGTCTATTTCTATTTCTAGTGTGGAAAAAGAAGAAATTAAGAAGGTTTCCAACTAGCTAGCTCTAGTCATTTTCTTTCTTGGGGAATTGAGTCTTTGAGTGGTGACTCTCTTACTCACTCTCTCCCTCCCTCAGCTCTCCCCCCTCTCTCTATCAACTGATAGAGAGAGAGATATATGGCAAAGTCCATACCAAGAAAGTG
The DNA here is from genome assembly GCA_003254865.1 of Dryas drummondii. NCBI lineage: Eukaryota > Viridiplantae > Streptophyta > Magnoliopsida > Rosales > Rosaceae > Dryas > Dryas drummondii. The sequence goes on from QANW01003840.1 coordinate 741,046, forward strand.
GGTTTTCTTTTTCCTTGCTTAAATTGGTTTTATTTTTATGGCCAGTTACTGGGTACAGTATTTGCTGCTTCTTTGCTGGTCCTTGTAAGTTGATCACCTCTTGCATATCAGAGAGGATGGATTGATTTTGATATACATATATATATATATTCAAAGTAGAGGTGGCTGAAGACCCTTTTCCTTTTGGCACTTTGTTCTTTGATCAAAAGGATTAATTTTCCCAGCTAGGAGGGCCCATAGCAGTTCTTTCTCCCTCTCCATTTTAGTTGCTTCCAAAAAGAGAGGATAGTTGTCAAGAAAACTTATTCAAGGTTTTGAGGAACCAATAACCACTTTTTAATTTTAATCATTAATTCAAGCCTCCTAATTTTTTGTCTCTCTGTGTCTTGTTCCTTCTCTTTTGGTCTCCAACCAAACAAACAAGACCCAAACTATAAAATAATAGCTAGCTAGAGAAAAAGAAAAAAAGAGAACAATTTTAATAGTCTAGGGATTAATGGAACTTTCAAGTCAAGAAGGGGAGATCCCAATCCCAATAAATAGCTCATATGGTGGTGGGCATGGGCATGGGCATGGGCACTTGATCCATCATGAGTCTGCAGCAGTAGTAGTACCACACAACAACCACATCATTCCTTCCTCAGCAGTAGCACCACCCCAAATCCCCACCAATGGCTCTTCCATACCCACAAGCCTAGACAACAAGAAAGTGGCTGTCAAGTACAAAGAATGCCTCAAGAACCATGCAGCAGCCATGGGAGGGACTGCCACTGATGGGTGTGGTGAGTTCATGCCCAGTGGAGAAGAAGGCTCCATAGAAGCCCTCACCTGCTCAGCCTGCAATTGCCACAGAAACTTCCACAGAAAAGAGGTTGAAGGTGAGCCCTCCTCCTCATGGGACAACAATGCAAATTCCCATCTTGCCCCTGCACATATCAACAGGGTTGGGAGGAAATTCCTACTAGGCCATGCCCATCACAACAATCTGTTAGCCCCTGAGGCTTTAGGGTACCACCATACAGCTATACCCTCAAGAACAGCACCACCCCACCACCACCAGATGATAATGTCCTACAACATGGGGATGGGGGGGTCCCAGATGCAGTCAGAGTCTGATGAGCAGGAAGATCATGGTGGTGGGGTGGTGTGCAGGCCACCACCACAGCTAGTGAAGAAAAGGTTCAGGACAAAGTTCACACAGGAGCAGAAGGACAAAATGTTCAACTTTGCAGAGAAAGTTGGGTGGAAGATTCAGAAGCAAGAGGAGTCTGTGGTGCAAAACTTCTGCCAAGAGATTGGGGTCAAGAGAAGAGTTCTCAAGGTTTGGATGCACAACAACAAACACAATCTAGCCAAGAAGAACCCCCCACCCCCAGCTTAATTAAAAACATCATCTGCTGATTACATAATATTTAATTACTATTTCATCCTCATCTTCTTTTAATTAGTGTGTGCTAATTAACTCTCTCTCTCTCTCTCTCTCTCTCTCTCTCTCTCTCTCTATCTCAATGAGTACTTAGCTTAAAGTGCTTATTAATTATCATCTTTTACACTGTTTTTGTTTTTGTTTTTCTCTCTCCTCTTTGATCTTATTCTTCAGTAATTTTCTTAATGCATGAAATAACAATATTGGTTATGCAATGTAGTTTGGGGAAACTGGGTTCGGAAAGTGAGTTGTACGTGGGTAATTCATGTTCTTGTAGTCCCAATTCATTGATCACTACAGAATTGGATCGATTAATGAGACTGAGTCTGCTGAGGTACTGCCATGTACTGAATTAAATATTTAGCTTCTTTCCTAGTCGATAGTTTTCTTGTTTGCTAGATTAACTTTTGTATTGAATATTTATTGTTTAGGGGATTGTAAGAATGGATCTTGCAGGCAATTTTGATCGATTTTTTATTTTTCTGGGTAAATAGTATTAATTTCTAGCGTATTATGAACCTTCATTTGTTTTGATTTCTACATAATAGAACTACTTAAGGATTGCATGCTTTCAGAAAGTGAACTTTGATTTAATTGCTTTTGCAATATTTTAGAGTGAGTTTATTTACTAAACAATCAATGTAGTAACTACTTCCCTTTTAGAAGTAATCAGTTCAATATGCTGACAAAACAAAACAATGCGTGTTGAATTTTGTTGTTTTCTTCCAAAACCGCACTTTTTGTAATTGTGTTAATATATATATCAAGAATGTTTTAAAAGTAATTGGTCGGTAAGTTCATACAAAATTAATTACTATGTTGAGCCAACTAAACAATATAATTTCAAAATTCGAACCGTTTATTTTTTAAACTCTATTTTAAAAATCATTTATGTAAAAAATTTTCAAATCGGAAGTAATTTAGCTATTTGATTATAATAAAAATTATTTTTATGTTTTTATCGAAAATACTGATCGTCTATTTATTTGATTACAATTACATGATTATATGATTTTTTATTTAATTAATTTTTTACAATGATGATCTTTAAAGTACGGCCTAAATAATTGATGGTTTGGATTATGAGATTAGTGATGTGGTAGGCTCAAAAACATGATTAGTTTCGTATTAACTTGCTAATTGATTAGCTTTAGAGCACTTCTCATATATATATATATATATAAGAGTATCTATGTTGCGGTGTTGCATGTTGCAACCGGCAAGGAATTAAGAAGCCATTTATCATTTTTTTGTCATTCAATATATAGAGTAAATTGCGTCATTAGTACACTAAGGCCTTCCACTATGGTAAACTCATTTTTTGTGACCCAAAACCCATTTTGGGTCAGAAATAGTGCTGTGACCCAATTCTTACTGCAATGGTGCTGTGACCCATTTTGGGTCACAGTGTTTTATACATATTTAAAATATGCCTAATATATATTGATTAAGTAATATTTAATTGATAATTTTAAATTTAAAGCATAATAAAAATTACTCTATTGATCTTATTTTAATGAGATCTTTAAAATAAGGTCAATATTGAATATATTTAAAATAAGAAAATTTCATAAATTATACAACATAAGCCTTACAACATCGGAACTTCAACAACTACAAACAAGAAAAATAACACGATGATTTAAAGGAAAAACAAGAACAACATGATCATTAAAAGAAAAAGAAAAAAAAGAACAATACGATGATTTAAAGAAAAAACAACAACAACAACTGCATTCGACATGACAGAAAATGAATCGAACTTCTTATTCGGATCGAGTTCGATGATGAAGAATTGACACCCCCGTAATTATACCAATCTGAGATCTTCTGTTAAGTTTCACAATCATCACATGGTTGAATCGGAGGGTTCTTCTCGCATGTGCATGACACGGGTGGTTTACGCTCTGGCAGGTGGTTCAACCATTGGTGGCGAAGATTTGGGTGGTTGACTAGATCCTTGAGCTCCAATCTCATGCAAAATGCACACAAAGGGACCAAAATATTATCCGAACACTTGCAAAACAATAAAATAGTAATACCATTATATAAATATGCTTTATTTATAAACAAAACATATAATAATTATACAAATATATAAATATGCTTGATAATTGGATAAAACAAAAAATAATCATACTAATATATAAATGCATAAAAACTTACCACATTGGCATCATTTGCACCGCTTGCACGCATTCGCTCGACCTCCAATAAGCAAGCATAAAATTTGTTGCAATCACGCGCAATATCTTTGAATCGTGCTTTAACACCGCCAACCTTACGAATGGTTTCACCTAGGGCTGCCCATCGGTCGGTTCGGATCGGTATTGGGGCTTACCAAACCAAAACCAAAAAATTCGGTATTTTTCGATTTCGGTATTTTTCGGTTTCGGTATTTTTTGGTTTGATAATTTCTGGTAAATTTCAGTTTTCGGTTCGATTTCGGTAATTTTGGTATCGGATATTTTCGGTTTCGGATTTCCGATTTTCGAATTGTGAAAATCGGTATACCAAACCAAAAAAATTTGGTCGGTAGTCGGTCGGTTCGGTAAAAACCAAAACAAAGGGCAGCCCTAGTTTCACTTTCACTACTTTCACCCCCCATGTTACGCTTGAAAATTTGATAAATTTTTTCCCAAACCATAACGGCTCTATTTTGGGCACCAAGACAACCTTCGGGAGACCTCTCTAGGTATGCCATCACTAGGGCTTCATCTTTAGCTACCACCCAAGCACTTCCTCTTGGAGCCATGACAAAGAAAAAAAATATTTGTGTAAATTTGGTAAACAAAGGTTGTAATTTGTGATGAAACCATATGAGTGTTGTGTGATATATATAGACCCATTTGAAAATATAGTTGTTGGAGGGTTTGGGGAATTTTTTAAATTTTTTTTTAAATTTGTTGGCAATTTTTCGGATATTATATCTATTTTAAATGATTTATTAAATATTTGTTAAAAAAAAAAAAAAGGATTTGGCTGATCTGGACCGTTGATTATCAACGGTCCATTAATCTAGGCCCTTGATTCATTTTCCGGCCCATCTAAAAAAAAAAAAAAAGACAAAGCACAGCAGCCGTTGATCACCAACGGTCATCTTATCTGGACCGTTGGTGACCAGCTAAGCACGCCACGCGTCAACAGCCAAGCAAGCCAAGCGCGGCCCACGAGATGACCCACGTTCCGGAGCTGTTCTTCTGTTCAGCCGACAATTGCGTCAGCAGCTGCAGGCGCGGGGCCCACCAACCTTTTTGCCCAGCAATTGCTTCTCTCTCCTCACGTGGGTGGGCTTTGCTGGTTTTGGGTCACACACAATTTGGCTCACACAGAAACCCGAATTTGGGTTACACCCTCTTTTGGGTCACATTTTCCGGCCCATAGTGTTAAGGTGTGACCCATTTGTGACCCAAAATGGGTTTTGGGTCACACTTTCCGACTGCATAGTAGTAGGCCTAACTTTTTTCAAAATCTTAATTTGGTCCATAAACTACATTTTGTACAAAAATAGTCCATGAAATGTCAGTTGTGTCTCATTTTGATCCACCCAACTCTATTATATTTTATGCCTACTTTGGAGGTAAAATTGTCCACCCACTTCATCTTATCTTCCCCAACCTCTTCTCTTTGTAGAAAATTTTTGAACTTTATGATTATTATGTACTAACTCAACCTCAAATAAAATTAAATAAAAAGATAATTAGACTTGGGTCATTTTAAAAAACAGTTTTTAAATGGAGACCAAAGGTGTTTTAAAATTTATATATTTTTTTAATTCATAATAAAGTCATTTTAATTTATAATAAAGTCCTCCTCCGATTTGAATAGTATTTTCTCTCCTAAGGTGTAAAGTGAGTTTTGTAAAGGCTAAATAAAACCTAACATAAAGTCGTCAAAGAAGAAAAATAAAAAGATTTGATTAAAAACTCTAAATCACTACCGATTTTAGTTTAAGAAAAACTCATAAAATGGACTGAAAAGATTTGATTAAAAACTCTAAATCACTACCGATTTTAGTTTAAGAAAAACTCATAAAATGGACTGAAGTCTAAGTCTCCATTAAATAAATTAGATACTACTGACGTGTGGTTGATGAAAATCCACGTTTTCTAGAGAGACAAGAGGTTGGGGAAGGTTAGTTGAAGTAAGCGGACAATTTTACCTCTAAAATATACATAAAATATAATAGGTTCGAGGGTTTGGACTGAACTAGGACATAACTGATATTTCATGGACCATTTTATTACAAAATTTAATTCGTGGACTGAATTGAGATTTTGGAAAAATTTAGTGGACCAATGGTATAATTAAACCCAATATATATATATACAAGAATGATCTAAAATTAATTGGTTAGTAAGTTAATACAAAACTAACTACCATATTGGGCCCACCGCACAATGTAATCTCAAAATCTGAACCGTCTATTTTTTAGGTCTTACTTCAAAGATCATTCTTGTAAAAAATCTCCAAAATTGGAAGTAATTTAGTCATTTGATTATAACAACAACTATTTATATGCTTTTATCGAAAATACTGATCGTATATTTATTTGATCTCAATTAAATAACCAAATGATTTCCGATTTAGTTGATTTTTTACAATGATGATCTTTGAAGTATGGCCTAAATAACTGACGGTTTGGATTATGAGATTAGTTATGTTGTGGTCTAAAAAGCATGGTTAGTTTCGTTTTAACTTGCTAACCAGTTAGTTTTAGAGCACTCCTCATATATATAGCTTCTCTTTTGTTAGATGTATGATTGGTTTCACATTTTTGTAAATTAATTTCACTTTTGAATTATAATTTGTTAATTAATTAAAGGTATTAAAAAACAATGGCCAAATGACACTTTTGGTCCCTGCATGTACTTTTACGGAATTTCCACTTTGGTCTTGTACTTTTATTTTTGACGATTTGGTCATGTACTTTTTATATGATAGCAATTAAGTCTAAATAATTAACATCATTTAAATTGTTAATGGAAAATCCGATGTGGAAGCACGTGTTTCGCACATGAGTAACATTTCAAATATTTTAGTCTAACTAGATGCCTATTTAAGCCTCTATTCGTCATTTAATATATTTATTTTTCTTTACTGATTGCATATAATTAAGGGCGGGTAAAGGCTTATATAGGCATCTATGTTGAGTAAGATGTTTGAAATGTCACTCACGTGCAATGCACGTCGAATTTTCCATATATCATATTAATTTAAACGAGGATAATAATTTGGATTTAATTGCTATTGTATTGAAAGTACATGACTTAAATTGCCAAAATTAAAAGAACATGACCAAATTAAGTGGAAATTTCTATTAAAGTATATGGACCAAAAATGTCATTTGGCCAAAAACAATTGATAAAAATTATTTCTTAGTTTTTTTTTTCTATAAAAAAAATTATCAGAAATCGTATCTGAATTGTCAACTCATGCACAAACGTCAAAGATGTGAGAATGTGGAATGTTGTTCTATATTAAAAAATTATAACTTGCATAATAGTTTATGAGGATCAAGTTAGACATCTCTATCTATTTTCAATTGGTTTTGAATTAAATGCTCCAATTTTCTTCTTGGTATAAGATTATGTTCACCCGACGTGTTGGGCAAAATGGTCACATGTGCGTGTTTCTCGTCACCAAATATGAGTTTTCCATGTGTGACGTCATTCACATTGGAAAATTATAACCTTCCATATATAATAGTTTATAAGAAGTTGGGCCTCTCTATCTATGATCAATTGGTTTAGAATTGGATGCTCAACTTCCTTCAAAAGACAATGTTCGATTTTTATCCTCTCTTTTTTGTCAAGACAATGTTTGATTGTTGAATGTATGAAAACGAAAACAAAAATGAAATAAAAAGATGCACCCTTATGGTAAGCATCACCACAGTAATGAAATAGAGCTCTCCCAAGTGGATTTATCATTATCACGTACCCTTAGCGTCTAACTAGCTAGGGTTTCCTTCAACCTTGGTGGCCACATTAGTGTTCTTTCGCCTTCTCAAATCTTTATGGAGGATGAGAATGAATTGATCTTGGGGGGGGGGGGGGGGG
>QANW01003840.1:748596-768811 GCA_003254865.1 Dryas drummondii
GGGGGGGAAGAGGAAGATGACGATGACGATGTGAAAGAAATCTTAATTAAGCATGAGCCTAGTAGGTGGAGTGTTAATTGATATATGACTTAAGATTTCAATCGTTTTGTGCTAAAGAGAACTTTGCTGCACATTTGAGAGACTACGAGGGAGGTGGCCATTAGGATATGGCAGATCGAGAACCTTTTTATATTTACTTTCGCTATAACACTAAAGCAAATAAAAAGCGTGTGATACAGATCAGTAAGTGGAATTTTGATAAGACTTTGGTGGGAAGAACCAAATGGCAAGACAGACAGCTCCATCGCTTAATGAAATTAAGTCATATATATATATATATGCTGTTTTCTGGATCCAAATCTATAATTTGTCTTTGCTTCATATGACAACTGTATGGGGAGACTAATTGGAGACAACAATGGACAGAGTATTGAGGTTTCAGAAGGTATTGAGACTTCACAAGGTATTGAAGGAGCGTGTGTAGGAAGATTTCTTTGAGAATAGAAATAAGTAGACCTATTTAATTTTCTGCCCAAAGGAGAAACTGATCCATGGCTAGATTTTCGTTATGAAAGGATACCTAAATTTGTCATGAGTGTGGTCAGCTGAGACGTGTTTTGAAGGAGATCAAGTAAGTATGCTATTGAGGGACAAAAATGGTCAAGAGAAACACGTACCTAACGGTGTTTGGTTGAAGGCGAAGATTGACTTTGGTAAACTAAAGAAAGCTAAGGTTGGTACAATTAGGGATGGACACGGGTCGGTTTGGTTCGGTTTAGCCCCCAAATCGTAGACCAAACCAATGCCTTCGGGTTAGTGATTTTTCAAACCAAACCAACCCATTGAAGGTGAAACAACTGAACCAAACCAAACCAATTAAAGTCAGGTTGGGTTGGTCGGTTTGATCGGTTTGGGCATGTCTCAAAATACAATTAAAATTTAGGCCCAAATTATAAATGAATGAAACTCCCTTTAAGTTATAAAATTAATGTCTCTATTTTCTACACATGAACCCAATTCAATACATGTCTGTTTTTACAGTGGAACAATTACAGTCACATGTAAAACAAGAAAGCCATATATGTGAAACATTAATATTAATATATTAAAGAATAAAGCCATGTTAAAGATTAATATTAATTTATTATAATATTAAAGAACATAGGCCATGAAACTAGGGAAGGTGAGATGAGTTCTCATTGCTTTGAGCCTTTGACCATTCTAAATAAGGTGAGATGAGAAACTAGACATATGAATATTTAATTTAATTTTTTAAAATTTTTAGGTCGGGTTGGGTCGGGTTTGATCGGTTATTTAGAACGTCAACCCGCTAACCAACCCATTTGAGATCGGGTTGGTCGGATTATAAACCGACCTCTCTAAATTAGGTGTTAGAAACTGAACCAACCCAACCCATTTTGGTTGGGTTGGTCGGGTTGCATCGGGTTTTGTCCACCCCTAGGTACAATTCCTAGTCAAGCTTATCCATCAAAAGATTTGGATGATGAGTATAATAGAGGTGTTGAGCAACAAACCACATATATGGGCCAATATTACTAAGGAGACTTAGAGTTCAGTGCATTTACTAGAATCGGTAGTGATTTATGGTTTTTAATTAAGTTTTTTTATTTTATTTTTTTGACGATTTTATGTTAGATTTTAACTCCAAGATTTTGAACTTAAGTTAAAACCTGTAGAGGCCCACTCTATACTCTAAGAAGGAAAATACCCTTTAAATAAGGAGAAATACCCTTTAAATCAGGGAAGAACTTTCTTATGAATTAAAAAAAATTTATTATAAATTAAAAGGACTTTATTATGAATTAAAAATATTTTCTTATAAATTATTATGAATAAAAAGATTTTATTATAAATTTTAAAACATCTCCGGTCTCCATTTAAGAATTATTTTTCTAAAGGACCTAAGGCTAATTATCTCTATTACTAAGACTAATTCATGTTACAAAACTAATATTGTTCTCAACTTAACCACCTAGATCAAACATAGGGTTGAAGCAAGCCAAATGGACTCATTCTAGAGGCTTTATCGTGATTAACATTATCCACTCATAGCTTGTATCAAGTCATAAAACTACAACCATCCGGCCATCATCCACATTGTTAGAAAATCTCGAGGTACGTACACCTGCCTTATGCAGAACTCCAACTCCACCTTGAGCAGTATCAGGTGTACCATGGATGTGTTAGAAAATGATCATATAAATGCAACGAAGAACAAAATTTACATCATCGTCTCTGAATTGATATATGATACAAAAATTACAAAATAATCATAGAGGATTCATACCTTGTTGTCGAGCTTTGGAAACCAATCAGAGAATGAATCCACATAGTATCCTCCAGTTGATTGTTCTTCCAATCACTCAAATGGTTGATCTCTAATAAGTCCATGCAAGATGTGAATGGAGAGATGAACTCATTGGAGGATGAAGGTGCTAGCTTTCTCTCTAGTGTTTTGGCTAAAGAAAAATAAAAGAACCAAGACTGAACTAATTACTGGGACTTCTGTTGTGTTCTGAACTACATCACTTGGACCTATTTATAGAGTGAGTGGGATAACTAATCCACACCATGAGGCCAGCCATCAAGGAATCCATAAGGGATTATGGCCTCATGGGCTTTGTCAATTTGACTTGGCATTTAGTAATTAAATAAATATTTAATTTAATTAACTTTTAATTAATTAAACAATGACTCTTCATTCTACTTATTATTTATTCTATGGTCCAATTAATTAAGTAATTAATTAAATTTTTCAATATTTTATTTCTTAGAGATAATTGCACATTTGGTTCACTTATTAATTCATAAGTCTCGTGTTAGTCCACAAATTTTTTAAAGTGTCCAGTGTATCCACAAATTAACTGACATGTGCCACATTAGTCCATTACGTCAAGACACCCCAATTGGACGTTGAGTTTTGTCCACATGGCCTGAAAGGGCAAATTAGTCAATTCATGTCTTAATGTGAGTCAAATAGAGTCAATTGGAGTCAAATAGTTTTGTTATTCAAAAGGGTCCTGAATTGACCCCAATTGATGCACACTTTTTTCGAATAACAAAACTATTTGACTTTAATTGACCCCATTTGACTCACATTATGACATGATTTGACCTATTTTTTCCTCCATAGACTAAGGTGACACATGTTAGTTAATTTGTGGATGCACTTGGCAGTTAAAAAAATTTATGGACCAACACGAGACTTATGAAATAATAAGTGGACCAATCGTAAAGTTACATCTTACTTCTAACTATCCCACACATATTTGGCATATGGCCTTTTAGGTTCTAATTAAATATGGTGGAAGCCAGGTAAAACAAATTTCTACAATCCATCACTAATATTCTTCTCAACTTAACCACCTAGATCTAACACGGGGTCGGAGCAAGCCCAATGGACCCATTCAAGTGTGTGGTTTTATCCCAAAAGGTATCGATGTTATTATTATTGGATCACCCAATTATATATTGTAGAATGTTGGTCACATTTTTTATGTGGGATTAACTTTATCACACTCATAATTTGCGTCGAGCTACAAAACCCCAACAAGAGGAAGAAGATATGGGAATGTCAGAGGTGATGAGCTGAACCTACGAGATTTACATACGCATCTTGGGGACCATTTTAGGATAAGTCCCTTTATTCCCACATATCAGTTCTCTAGGAAGGCATCACTTTGTTGAATTTGTGTAATTTTCACCGACTTATGTTCTTAAAATGGTTTATTAAAATTTAAGGTCATAACAAATTTGGACGAAAAGAAATAACCAAAAAAAATCAAGAAAGTCTTAAAAAAAGTGTTAGGCATTCGAAGCTTGACCATTCTACTTAGTTGTTCAAGTTCTCTATGCCTGAGTTTGATTTAAAAAAAGTTAAAAAAAAAACATAATCATAAAAAAATAAAAATTAATTAAGAAAAATAAAAATAAATAAATTAGAAAAAGCGTGTAATACGTTTGAACACCTAATTTGGATATTCAAACACTTCCTGTGTTTGAGTTTGAACACATTTCTTGGGTGTTTTGAAGGCTCAATGTGAAAGTTTAATTTAGGTGATCTATTCACTCAATTAACTTGATTAATTTTACTTTCAGTGATCGGACCCCAATTTTTGGTTTATGTGATCACTCACGAACTAGTCAACCAAACACAACTCAGACGGTCCAGTAACAAAAATGTGAAACTCCACATTGACTTCTAAAAACCAAAAAATCACTTCAGCAAACAACACAAATCAAACACATCAAGGATTAAGTGACATCCTATACACTCAGAGGATCCATCACAGTAGGCATCCCAGTGTTATCCACAACTACAGTGGTGTGTGATTAGCTAGACAATTAAATAAGGCATATATCAATTTCCAGCATATAGCTACAGTACCGATTTGTGTTTAGATGTTGAGTGAATCAGTAATCATAACAACACAAACAAGGAAGACAAATGCACACAAGATGTTCACCCAGAAAAACCACAAAGGGTAAAAACTGGGGGTCTATCCAGCTGACCAGGCAATCCACTAAAACAGAAGTTCAATACAAAAGAGAGCACTCAGCACACAAGCTCAATCACTAAGTCCTAGACTAGGTGGCAGCTTTCTTACCCTTTTGTGCAACTTCCATACGCAAGGCAGATGGTCATTCATGAAGAAGGCAGCTCCACTCCAAGCTCATCAACCCATGGCACCAATCCGCACCAAGCTCAGTGGTTTCATCAATGCATGAACATGATATGCAAATGTAGGATTCACAAACAAAGATCAACCTTCTCAAGCTATCGGCATGAAAAGATCAATATTGAATCCTTCAACTTAAATCTAAAATGAATGTGTTTGAAGAATGTATGAAGACATTTAAGCACTCAAACCCATATAGAATTTCAGATTTAATAAAAACAAGTTCATAAAAACTCTTTGTGATTTTTCAAGAAATAAAAACCATTTTCTGAAAATGATGAAGATGAGCACTTCACATGGAAAATACCCAGGCGTGAAAACCCCAAGAATACACACTCAGAAATTGCTCATCAACGCCCCAAAGATCTGAATCAAAACGGCCCATATACCCCTACACACTCACGCAAGAAGCATGTTCGCCCATGCCACGTGGAAGCCAATCAATGGTTGTCCACAAGAGATAGATGAGGGGCATATTCCCTTTGTCCTAGAGGGGTATCCTAGTATTTACTAAGGATAGGAATAAGCAGCTGTCAAAAGGAATTTTGCTTTTAAAAATCAGAAATGAAGAAGATGATGAATAGTGCTGATGTGTGAAGGTGTGTGCGTGAATGGGAAAGATGAATCAGATCTGATTTGAAAACATTAGGGGAACCAAGTCATGTGCTGTGCACATGCATGTCTAATACTAAACAGAATATGGGTTTTCAAAGAATTGGGCTTAAAAAGCAAAACCCGAAATGGACCCACTGTAGCAACTGTGACTTAAATAACAGTCACTGTACGTGAAAAACAGTGTTCTTTATGATCAGTGAACGACTAGTCAAATAGACAAAAATCTGTTAATTTCATGAAATGAATGAAGTGCAGTATACCTTGTGTCTTTGATCATTCTTGTCTTCTTCAACGCAGCAGAACTTGTCCTAAATCTAGCCTAGAGCTTGTGAGTGATTAAATGCAAATTAATACAATTGTTTTGACAAGGAACATAGCCAATATAACAAATCCTAGAAACTAACACAATGCTTGAATTTTACTTGAATTGTGACCTTTTTTTTTTTCTTTGTATACTTGAATTATGACTTAAAAATATATTTTTGTAGTGTAGAAATAAAGTTTTGGATTAAAAATAAGTAGAAAAGAAGTTTGAGTTTATGACTAAAAAGAGTTGTATTTTGGGGCCTATTACTAAAGGACCATAAAAAAAATAAAAATAAAAAATAAAAGTCACGGAAAGAAGAGACGATTAAGTTAATTGTATATTTAATTAGACTCTTTTTTTGTAAGGAAAACTTGTATTAAATTGTTCTTGCCATATAATAATGCTAAGTAGTAAAATAGTCTAATCAAAATATGACATGTGTCCCACATTTGATGATAAAAGTATATGAGTAAAAATCCGATCAAGAATAAGAAAAATACTGAAAACATTGATAGACCTTCACATATATGTAATTGGAGAAAAAGAAATAAGAAATCACGTATTCATGCTAAAGTTAATTTAAGTGTGTGTATATATAATATTATTCTCAGGTCTGAAATACCGTTATTTAAGTTTCAAAGTCAGAGCTGATTGATCAATGTGATGCCGGGATTCATCAATGATGTCGAAATTTAATTGCTGAAAGCTTTTTGTTGTATCGTCAGCCAATTTTTATCACTTTTTCTTCAATTGTTACTAGTCTCTTGACACGCACTCTTGCGGGCATTACTGCACCCACCAATTGACATTTTACTTTTATTAAACATATAATTTGTTTTTATAGAAAATATACAAATAAATTCAAAGAAAAAAATACTTTTTAAACCATTGCTTTTTAATTTTATTTTTTTGGACAGAATGTTGGTTCAGAAGCAACTTCCTTTTGAACATTGTTGCTGGCCTTTTTTCTTTTAATTTTAATATTTATTTTCTTAGATAGAAAGTTGACTCATTAATAACTTCTTATTTAATATGGATGATGTTTCTTTTGCATAACATTTTAATTAACCATGCACATTTTTAGAGTTTGAAAGTTCCACCAAATTGGGGGAGTTCCCTTTATATCCTTTTTGTGTGTGACAAATGCACAAACCACAGAGAAGTTGCAATAAAGCAATTTTGAACTATGTAATTGAAAAAAATATTCAAGTATAAATGTCCATGAAAAATCTTAAGAGAGCTTATAAAATAATCATATCCTACCATTTCTTCTACATACTCTGCACATTAACTTTTATATTTTGCGACCCAATTTTACCCTTCAAAAATTTAAACAAAAGCCCCCCAACCCGAGCTGTCCCTCTTTCTCTCCCCACCCACCATGACAGATACCCTCTCCCCTCTTTGGCCACTGCATTGGCAACCCCCTCCCTTGCAACTCCCTAGAAAATGGAATGACTAGGGAGAGGAGTTCGGCGGGAAAGGGGCTTGCCAGTGCAGTGGCCAAAGAGGGAGAGGGGATCTATCCGAGTGGGTGGGGTTTTTTTTTTTTCTTCTTTGTTAGTTTTCTTTATTTTAGTAAGGGTAAAAGTGTAAAACAAATTTCGGATAAAAAGTTTGAGAGTAAAGTATATTCAGCATTTCTTTGAAAAAATTCCCAATCATAATAGAAGTTACTGCATGTTACAAAGACAATGCTCACACATGCAATATGTCAGAGCCTGTGGCAGACAGCGATATGCCTTTAGTCAATAAAGAAGATGGATTAGGCCCCTATGTCCTAACAGGCTAACACCTAACTGAATAATGCTTCTCACAACATTAAAAAAAAATAATAATAATAAAATAAAATAAAATTGAGCATGACCCATGCTGATATGACAGATATGGCATCTACATAATACAGATTTGTACAAAAATTTTCTTTTATTTTATTTTTTGTTAGAAGAAGGCTCGATTAACAGAACCATGAGTTACAATAGAATCCTGATACAGAGCTTCAGACATGCAGCCACTGAGACCCATCTTCTATCCACACATGATCGACACTTCCATGCTTTTTAAGTCTAAAACCAAACGGTTTCAAACTTTGTGGGACATTTAACTCTCTAGTAAAATTGGACAAACGGAAAATTCTATGATTTATATACTGACAAGGAAACATGTGACAAAATTGAAAAACACAAACCCAGGGCAACCCCCTCTAGAGAAACAAGGATAAATAAAATACAGCCGTGCCGCCTTATGCATTAATCCACCATCTAGTAACGACTCGTTTCTATGACTTAAAAACTGCACCATGCCATCATTCATTTATGTTTGAGCAAGCAGAGCTTCACTTACATTTGACAGGCATAATGAGACAAATGGTTCCCATGGTCCCAGTGAGTGGTATGGTGGCAAGCCCTTTTTCTTCCTATTTTACAAGCAGTTTGTACAAGTGTAACAAGTACTGAAGCTGTCCAGACTTGGAATGCAAAAGCCAACTTTGCAGGGAGATAGAGTACCAGCATATTCTCCAAATCAATCACTTAATAAGACGAGCTGGGCCGGGATTAAGAAGTGATGATGACATTATCCACCCCTATAGGAAAATAGATTATATCCATGTTAAAAAGGGCACTCTTATCTTTTCAAGCGACTTTCATAACAAAAACAGAAAAAACATACGTGCAGACAAAGTACATAGTAGCCTGTATATTATGAACCTAGGAATACATGTACAATTATCCCATCCAAACCAAGGCCTAAGAATTTTCTTTTTTTGATAAACCAATTATACCATGCATGTATAATTATACCACCTAAGTATTAAGTAATTGCATGAGTGTTGCTTTAGGGAGTTGAACCAGGATCTTGTTGATATAGTTTGAGAATTAAATCCTAATTCTCACCGTCACGGCGTACAAGCAATAATTCGATGAAAGATAAATAACAAACACAGCCAAGAAAACAGAAGATAATAAACCAACAAGCACACACAATCACACCGAGATTTGTTACGAGGTTCGGCAAAATTCCTGCCTACGGCCCCGGGAGAGATCTCCGTTCTTCACTATGAGAATAATAAGTATTAAGATTACAATTGGACTAAATCACATAACCCAATCCCCAAATCCCTTGTACACCCTTTCACAAAGTGTTTCCCAAGAACCCTAGATCTCTCACCCAAGATTAATTACCTAATCTTGATCTCACCAATTCTAGATTGTGTGCCTCCCAAGAATTTTAAAGACTTGCTCACTCTAATCTGATTCTCTCACGTTTTTCTAAGCCCCTAAGGTCCTATTTATAACCATAGGCTTTAGATTACAATCCTAGATAAAGTAGGAAGAAAGTTAACTTTGAGTAAGAAATAAGTTTCCTTTATACACAAGGAAAACCTCAAAACTTGCCCAAAACGAAGTCCAAAACGCACCAGGAATTAATAACCTTCCAACACCTATTTGGACTCCTAACTTCATCCTAGAATACCATGGAAAACCTCTATGAACCAGGAAATCTTCAAATGCGAGCCAAATTAACAACAATCTCCACCTTGGCAAGCATATTATGCAAATTAACTTGCACCAAATACCATTGGCCTTGACCTTGTACCAACTACACATAACTCGAATCAAGAAACTATGGTCCACCCTTGATTCGCACAACCAATACCTATGTGCAGCTGCATCGTGTAACCAATTACCGGTTAGCACCGAAGAGGGGCCTCGATTCACCCCTTCCTCCAGTAGGATATCCTTTCTCACCATCGTTTGAACCTTGGAAACATGTCACAACCGTCTCTGATGTACCTACAAACGAGACCTTCCTCAAGCGCTTGATTTCTTGTGCATTCCGTTTCCAACCAACCATCGAGGTTTGAGTTCCTATCAAACGAGATAGACCACCACACTTCTCTCCCTTCATTAGGACCATGCTTCCATGAGTAATTTTCATGACTCCACCTGCTATCAAAACTGGGTAGCCCTTGGAATCCAACCTACTCAAGGATATCAAATTCCTTTGTAGCTTTGGGACATAAGCGACTCCACCCAAAGTATGCTCCACCCCATTGAACATCTTGATCTTCACCATTCCAACCCCCATGACGTCAACTTTGGACCCGTCAGGCAAAGAGAAAAATCCTCCCTTTGATTCTTGAAACTTTTCAAAATATTCTTTCCTAGAGCATATATGGTGAGTAGAACCCGAATCCAATATCCAATCACCATGAGAAGAAGTTTTACCTATAGAGACTGTGAGAAGTTCTCCAAATTCATTACAGTCCGCTACCGCCGTAGAGCCATGACCATCTTTCTTATTCCAAGTCGGACAATGCTTCTTTATGTGTCCCCACTCTTTGCACTTGTAGCACTGCCAGCCCTTACCACTACCCTTTGATCTAGCTTTGCTATTATCACTAGAACCCTTGGTAGTTTGCCTTCCTCTTTGACCATGAGCAACAAACAAGGAATCTTTATCCTCAACTTTCTTTCTCCTTTCACTAGACAAGAGAGTTGACTCGACCTCCTCCATCTTCAGTGTATCCTTACCATGCAAGAAGATATCCACTATGTTGTCATATGTATCAGGAAGCGAGGTTAGAAGTAAGAGGGCTCGATCTTCTTCCTCAATCTTTACCCCAACTCTTTCGAGTTGATTCAACAGTCCTTTGAACACGTTCATATGATCCATGAGATTTGCACCCGCTTCCATCTTCAGCTTATATATGTCCCGCTTCAGATTCAACTTTATGGCCATAGACTTTTGAGCTAAATAAAGCTTTTCTAGTTTCTTCCACAATTCCGGGGCAGAATCTTCATCTATATTGTTGATAATATTATCAGCAATATAAAGCCGAATCATGCTCACACACCTACACTCTAAGTCTTCCCAGTCATCATCTGTCATCTTTGCCGGCTTTCCTTCTTCCTTTCCCTTCAAGGCGCGTGCCACGCCTTGCGAAACTAGGACATCCTTCACTCTCTTTTGCCATAGAGTAAAGTTACCTCTTCCATCAAATTGCTCCACCTTAAAAGATGAAACACCACTACTTCCCGCTGCCATGACAAACTACACGAAACCACGATCGATGAACACAAAACCTGGCTCTGATACCAATTGTTGATGTAGTTTGAGAATTAAATCCTAATTCTCACCGTCACGGCGTACAAGCAATAATTCGATGAAAGATAAATAACAAACACAGCCAAGAAAACAGAAAATAATAAACCAACAAGCACACACAATCACACCGAGATTTGTTATGAGGTTCGGCAAAATTCCTGCCTACGTCCCCGGGAGAGATCTTCGTTCTTCACTATGAGAATAATAAGTATTAAGATTACAATTAGACTAAATCACATAACCCAATCCCTAAATCCCTTGTACACCCTTTCACAAAGTGTTTCCCAAGAACCCTAGATCTCTCACCCAAGATTAATTACCTAATCTTGATCTCACCAATTCTAGATTGTGTGCCTCCCAAGAATCTTAAGGACTTGCTCACTCTAATCTGATTCTCTCACGTTTTTCTAAGCCCCTAAGGTCCTATTTATAACCATAGGCCTTAGATTACAATCCTAGATAAAGTAGGAAGAAAGTTAACTTTGAGTAGGAAATAAGTTTCCTTTATACACAAGGAAAACCTCAAAACTTGCCCAAAACGAAGTCCAAAACGCACCAGGAATTAATAACCTTCCAACACCTATTTGGACTCCTAACTTCATCCTAGAATACCATGGAAAACCTCCATGAACCAGGAAATCTTCAAATGCGAGCCAAATTAACAACAGATCTTGCAACAAAAATGTATTGTCCTTGAAACTCATCCCACCCATGGAGAGCGGGCAGCCTATTGGTTTTGATTTATGCCCAAATGACCCAAAGACAATATGCAAAGCTGACTCATTTTTTAAAATTTATAGCATGTTTAATGGTTTTCATAGAAAAAGAGCAAATTAGCCTTAATGTTTTGTCTCCTCAGATGGTGGTCGAGGTGTGATCAAAGTCATCTTGGCCACATCTCAACTACAGATAATTTGGTAGACATTTACTTAAAGTGTTCAGATAAAACATTACAAGTAGTTTGTTCTTTCTCCATAAAAAAGGTTAAGACAATAAATTTTGGGAAAGTGTCATTTGTGCATAACACTTTTAAAAATTGATCATTCGGGGGAAAACCAATGGTTTATAAGGTTTGTTGTAGTAACAGAGTAGAAAAGAACATAAGCTCAGCTGTTTTCAAGGGCATAGTCCAATATCTTTATCTATTGCAACACCTCATACAACCATATATACCTACAATATATGGTGTCTTTGAACACAACAATGGTTTCAGTTAAGCCTACATTGTTGAGCCCAGAAACCTCTTAAAATAAATCATACCTAAAAATCATTCAATCCATTTGGACACAACTCCAACACATATATAGTAATGCTGACAGAAAAAATTGAACCTAATCCCTTGTATTGGCATTACTTTAATGTTCTCTTGTCAAAAAATTTGGCATATTATGTTGTTAGACCATTAATCTAGACCACGCAATCAAATCAGAGTCCACCAGATCAATGGTTTAAATTGATAATACGACAATATCATATGCTAGACTGTCTGGCAAGAAAACATTTATCTTACTTTGAATATTTTTTCTTATGCAAATGGGGACAGCTGTGAACGTAATATTATAAGCCTGCCTGACTGGCCAAACTGAATTTCACACAAACATAAAGTTAACAAATTTGAACACTAATTACCTGCTCTGCAGCTTTACTCTTGAAAATTCCATAAGAAGTTGAGACCATCTTACATGACTCAGCAATATACGCCTCAAGATCTTTAGCTGTGGGCACAAAGTTTGAATATCTATCTTTCTTCTGCATCTGAGACAGAGGCTGACCGCCAGATGATAAATGTACAAAATTCAAAAGAACCTCAGCCTGTAATACAAAGTGGAATAACATATTAAAACCCCTATATGAAGAGGAAGAACCTTTTCATCACTAGTAGACCACATAAATAAGCTGTATATCTCACATGAAATGCCGCTTTTAGAATGTCATCTGACTTCGCTTGATCTTTGAGCAATGCATATACTTTGCCCTTTGAAGGATTATATGTCACAACATATCTCTCTTTCTGTCACCAATCAAGATAATGGAATATTAATGAGATGTATATATGTAGAGAGAGAGAGAGAGAGAGAGATTTCTGAAAGTTAACCCCTGTCCAAAATGGCTTACCTCAAAGAAGGGCTCTATCGCAAGATATATAGATGGCTCTTGGAACGCATCTTTAAATCTTGGCCCTGCCATACATTAAAAAGGAAAAACTCAAGTTGAACTAAGAAACAAGATGGTCACAGTTCATAAATAAAAGGACAAATAATAAAAAAATCTACAAATACATACCAAGAACAATAGGCCTGTCTTTCAACCATGGAAAACTGAATATGTCTTCATTCAGGTTCCCCTCCTGCAACGAGGGTACTCGCCCTAGAAGTGAAAATAAAGCACAATTACATCAGTATATATCTTGAAAATACAATACACTAAAGCTAGCTTACAAATATTATGTATGACACTAAAAGATTCATGAAGAGAAAAAATAATGGAAGAGAAGTATAAATGGCAGGAAAAAAGTTATCTAAGGTAGAACATTTACGCTAACCTGTTTTCAGAAAGGCATCTACTGCCACAGTGAATCTTGCTCGGTTCAAGGTGTGCAACACTACAGATTTAACCTGGGAAACAAAAGTACTCCATTAAACAAATGAGAGGAAACAAAGCAAACAAAATTAATCTTCACTGTTGCACACAATCTAACCTCTTGGTAAGAGCTGAGAACATATCCACATGAAAGGAGGCCAAATGTAGTGACCAATGATGGATTTTTTCTTGAGATTAGTATGCTCAGTCCAGTTCCGAACTTCAAAAAACACACAATTCACAAACATCAACCACGAATGATCAAAGTCATTCACAAAAGTGCACACCACTATGTAGGAAAAAATAATTCCAAACTTGGCATATGTAGGAAAAAATCCACTATGAAGCATAGATACCTTTCTTTTTATAGGAAACAAGAATTTTATAGATAAAAAGAATACGAGTTTTATAGATAAAATAGAATATTCATACAAAAAGGGATGACAAGTAGTCCACCTAGGCAAAACCAACTAAAAAACACAAAACAAACAAAGCCACACTCAACAGAAAGCTTCAGCCAATCAAGATGAATCACACTAAAGGACAATCTTGAAAGTGATACAAGGAGGCAAGAAATCTAATTTTGTCCCTGATAAATTTCGTTGGTGACTACTATTCCCAAAACCTTAAACTATTTGGATGTGACCCAACAATTATTTTATATTCTAAACACCCTCCTCGCATGTGGGTCTCTCTCCACCACTATTACCCAGCATGTGGAATTCAATTTATATTGGGAGGCTACAATTGCAGGGATTCAAACTCAGGATCCCCTACCCTGGCACCATGATAAATTTTGTTGGTTTACCACAATTCCCAGAAGCTTGAGCTATTAGGATGTGGGCCAACAATTATTTTATATTATAAAAATCCCAAATAAAATTCAATTCCTCATCTTCTGTATCTTCAAAAATTCTTATGTTCCAACCCAAATAGAGGCCAATACTGCAAAATGCCAAAGGGTAAAAGCTCTCTTCTTAGACCCCACCCCCAAAAATACCCCAGTCAACAAGGAATAACAGTTTCTTGAAACAACACACCCCAGACCAAAAGCAACAACTCCAAACTTGTGAAGCAAAGGTAAAAATATATTCTTAATCGTTTCACCTACTGCTTTACACAACAAACAACCACGAAAGCATAATGAAAGTATACGGCCTCCTTATCTGGAGCAGATGAGTACTGAATTTAAGAGCCACAAGCCAACCAAGTAATTGAACTCTAGGTACATCAAATTACCTTATTAGGACCAAAAACATGGTTACCTGGATTATCTAGCATTGAAAGAAAAAAAGATTTACAAGAAAAGACCCTGTACTCATTAATAAACCAATGTCTCCTATTCGGCCAGACTGAACTCAAGGCAATATTACTAATGGAAGACAACAAGTTAAGAAACTCAATGAATTCCCTATCTCTTAGGTTCATCCTACAGGTAAGATTCAAATACAAGGCTCAAGAAGGTGAGAATGATGCTGAAGAGGAGATAACCGGATTATGATTCAAAGAAGATCTCTAAAGATTAGGAAACAAAGATTGAAGAGCTGAATAACCTAACTAAATATCTTCCCAAAGACGAATTTTAACCCCATTTCCAACCACAAATTTTGACAGAGAAGAGAAATAGGAATAGCCCAGAGGGATACCGAAAATTGCCTCCTTCCACAGTCCGAGTGGTTACTCCTATGATAAAACACCAAAAAAAGTCCTGATATATATAGCATAGATACTTGAACCCAACTCTGTATCCATACTGCATATGTGGCAGATATGGATAAGTTCCGGCTATATAGGAAAATTCACCGTTCACAGGTAAAAACACTTTTTTTCTTTATTAATTTTAGTAAGGCTAGAATAAACAAGGGTAAGGGTATGTCCGGATATACTTCCAGGATATGTTCAAAGAAAAGTTAAATAAGCAAAGATATCTCTCTTGCCTCAATACAAGTCAAAATAAGACAAAGTCTGGGAGTCTGAATCAGGCTCTGACTTGATAGTCTCATGTATTATCAAGAGGATTTATTCAGAACTTACTTCGATATCCTAGTCAAGAATAAATAATAGTACTTGATATAGAATAAAATGTAAAAAAATTAGTGATAACAATTGTTGTTTGTAGCAACAACAAAAATGAGAGAGAATAATATGATAGTGTCATGGTCATTTTAGCAAAACCAGTTATGTCAGTGATAATGGAGGTAACGGTACTTATAAATTAAAGTTGCAACAATATTGACATATATAGTAATATTGATCATAAAACCATAACATATATCAATTTACTGTGTTTAGTAAATATTGGATCCTATGTGCATAGCATGTGGGTCCAACTAGCATATTTTAAAAGCCATTATATGACACAATGCACAAATTTACCAAATTTTACACAATATGGCCACTGAGCATGTCAACAACTGATTTTTATCGCGGTCAACTTTAAATCAGTTATAAGAAAGAAATGCTTGTATACACAAAAAACATGACATGCCAAACATAACCAGACTCAAAAGCCAAAACATATAAATGTCAAATACTGGGAAAACTGGAACAAACTAACATATATTTCTAAGATGTACTTTGCACAGACCTGCAGTTAAATTGATTAATTCAAATGGATTCAAACAAGTTCAGTTCTTGACAACAGAATCACAATGGAAATAACAAAAAATTCCCAGAATGCCGCCTATGTACTTATGTATAACGTATCTGTTAATGTGTATGCATGCACATTAGGGTCCTAAAAAAGTGGACAATACAAATCAGACCCTTTCTAGAAATTCTCTATTTTTAACACTGACATGCATACTGTATCAACTACTAGACCGGTATGCTCATCTGGTTTGATGGGACCACGTCAACATTCCTGTAGCATAAAAATCATCCTAAGAGGATGAAAGAGAGGTTTGACAAGCATACCAGATCTGCAATATTGCCGACACATTCTCCTTTAGCTGTCACATCCCCAATGTTTTCTCCTTTAGCAAATGCTTTGTAAATTGGTGTTCGAGTTGATGTTGATGTTACAGCAGCAACATTCTATAAGAAAACAAAAAAGGATCAGAGGTTTGTAAAATTGACAAGGCATGCATATGCTATAAGAAAATGGTCACACCTTTGCCACATTAGCTGCACAAGCCAAAGGAAGAAAAAGGTGTGGCACAGCTGCAGTTGCCAACTCCACCCCAGCACCCAGCTCCATAAGAAGATCACCAGCAAACCGCAACTGTAGCACATCATCATTTACAAAAGATGAGCAAACATTGTAAGATGGGATGGGAAAGGTCCAGTACTGTGAAGTTTGTCACAAGTGCAAGTAATTATACCTGTTTTAGATCACAATCAAATTTCTTTCCTTGTCGAGCAAAAAGCATTTTTCCAACACGACCAGCACCATCCTAGAAATACAATTCAAATTTACATTTATCAAATCATCTACTACACCATATTGACATAGAAGAAAAGGCTGTAGTACAAGGCACTAAAGTAAAGTCCTGAAGTTTGGTATCACTAACTCCAAAAGAATTACAATTTGAAGTCAAATTATATCAACAAGAAAATAAAAATAAAACTTTGGTCATAAAGATACCAAGCTCCACCAATATATATTTTAACATTATTCCAATAGTGGCAACAGCGAAAACACAAAGGAAATATTGGCTAACAGACACTTTAGCATACAACACTGATACAAGAGGATTCAGATTCTAATCATGACCTATGGGCAATGGGAACCACTTATTTGGACATCCGAGCCTGTCAAGCACCAAAAAAGTCATCCCCAACAATCCAACATTCAAAAGGAAAAGTATAATGTTACTACACTAAACCAAGTGTTAACTGTATCAAAAATTGCATCCGCTTGTTCCTAGAAAAAATTCTAATGAAATATTGTATTTAGTTTGAATTAGACTTCTACTTCTCTGACATATGGCTGGAAATACCAGGATATGGTTAGTAATAGAAACATGGGCAAACAGTACCAGCTGTTAACATAGTCCCACATCACTTGGGTACCTTTGGAATATTTAGTATATAAGCACTTAGGCACCCTTTCCTTGCAAGCTGGTTTTCACGGATAAGTTCTACTCGTGTTTAACACCAGCATGATCACAAAATATTGCAGTAGGTTTTACCTTGTTTAAGAAGCAATCCATTTTTAATTAACAATAAATGTCTACTGTCTAATCCTTGACAGAAATAATATGTCATGGAAATAGTCAAAGTTACAATAGATTTGGAAAAGATGACTTAAGGATAAACATTTTAATTTGACCCACATGACAATGAAAATCTTGGATCTTTTTGTGCATCCTAACTATTCCTGATCAGCCTAAAACATTTTCAAGTAATGATTTTTTGGTTCTGAATTAAAGCTCCCGCTTCAAGATTTCTGCAGTCACAAGACTGAGAAGAGTTAAGTATTTTTCACAATCATATAAGTGAAAAGCTATTAAGGCAGAAAGATCACAACCATATGAAGCTTTAAAGTCAACAAATTCCGAGAAAACCCAGCAATAATGATCAAACTCTGTTAAACTCTACATAAAGGTTTACATAATGGCATCTTCCCTCTAATAATTAGAATATTACAACAGCCCAGAAAGCTGTAGTGTGTTGGTTCAACTGAAGCTCCAAATCACTTATTAACATAATTAGAAGGGCAAATTCCCATTACATCACCATTATTAATTTTCCATTCTGCAACATTGTTCTGTTCATATAAGTGCACAAAAAATTCCCAAAAGCATCCTTTTGCAACCAAATCAAATAAAAAACAGAGGGATGTTAAAATTTTTCTTGGGTGTCAAATACTAGTAAATTACAAAACTTGTGATCAAGAATAGTTACCTTGAGAATCCAGTTGATGGCAACAGCACCTTGAGCAGCACTGTTTCTAGAGACTCCAACTGAATTCAATAGGGTTTGTGTTGTGAAAACTCCCATTGCTCCACCAAAGAAGTGCTACAGCAAGTACAGAAATTGTTAAGATAGCATTGAATTCCCCCAAAGTGATCAAACCACATTAATAGTTTTGCGGTTTAGAAGTTTGAGCGGCATTAGTGGTATAGTTGATAGATAATAAAAACAAGTGTATACCTTGAGAGCTCTCCACGTCATGTAGGGGACATACGAAGGGATCACACTATCAGGGAAACCTTCCGGGACAACATATGATCTTACAAAGGACATCAACCCCTGCACCAAAAAAGTTCAACACACGAACCTCAGAAGTGTGACTCACTTAGAGCAGAAGTCATCAAATTTTTCAAATTCGGCATGTATTTCAACGTCATCTACACCATAAATGGCATTGACTCGTTGAGGCATAAATCGCAAAAATGTCAATGCTTACTACGCAATCTAGCTAATAGTTCCACTTCTTGTGTCTCAATTCGAAAATTAAGTTAAGAAGCAGGAAATCAATTAGATTTATACAAACTCAAACTCTCTCACATTCACTTTCAATTCTCATAACTCATAACCAGTCCAAGATAAAAAAAATTAAAATAAATAAATAAATAAATATAAAATTACATGAAATTGAGCTCGAAATGTGAAGCAAAATGCGTGGACTATGCAGCAAGCAAATTAAGAAAAGCAGAAAAAGAAGAAGAAAGAAAAAGTACTAACGTCGAGAGGAGGTTGGGGGCTGTGCAAGCCGAGGGCGCGAAAGGAGCCCTTCTTGAAGGTTCCGGTGGAGGAATCGGGCTCGGCCACGTAGTTCCATCGGCGGCCGTCGATCTCCTCGCAGCAAATCAACCGGAAGCTGGAGCCGACGAAGTCGTCGGCAAGCTGATGCTTGCGGGTGGTGTCGAGAGGCAGGGGAGGCTCGGCGGCGGCGAGGTTGGCACTAATACGCAGCGTTTCGCGGACGAGGAGGCGCGCATCTTGGGCGGTAGTAGCAGCAGCGGCGGTGGTGGTGGTCGTGAGGGTTTGATTGGAAGAGTTGCTCAGCTTCAGCGGAGGAGGCATTGCTTTGCTTGATCAAACTGCTTTGGTTTTTTTTTTTTTTTTTTTGTGAATTGTGAGTTTTATAAAATTAGATGCGGTGGTGCTTTGGAATTAACGAAGGGATTGTTGGCATTTGCGAACTGGAAGCGAACAACGACAATGAATGAATGTTGAAGGAGGGCAGGTGGCCTAACAGTGAACATGAAGAATTCGACATGTCATCTTCGTGTCATTTATTGCAAAACCGCAACGGAGCTACTGATGAGAAACGCAGGGGCACTGCCAAACCAAACAATGTTGGGCTTAGGGAATTTTTTTGCTTTTGGCTCTCTCTCTCTCTCTCACCCTTTTTTTTTTTTTTTCTACTTTTGGGATAATCAACTCATTGGTCACTTGTCAATAGTTCATACTTCATAGTAATCCTCATTTTTCTGATTCTCTGTGCAAGTTGCAACGCAGCGTTTGTGGAGATGGAGTAATCTATGTACAACTATACAAGTGTATAGATAGATGATCACCACCGTTCATCTGCTGGGGGCGGAACAATCGACAAATCTCAGATGTCTGCCTGCGTGGTTGGGACTTTTATACTATTCTATTCTAGATTTTGAGAAGCTTGTGTGGCCCCCACTTGGACTCCATTTTTGCCCTTTTGGTTGACTAGGGGCCGAGGGTCCACGAAACAAAACACCTACTTAGGTACTAGGGTGGGCATCAACCCGCCGAACCCGACCGACCCATCACACTAGGGTCGAGTCCAACTCAAATAAATTCACCCGTTGGCTCTAATAATCTTTACCCGACTTTGTATGAGTCGGTTACAAGATGAGTTCTCTTTCGCCTGCATATAATAACCCGCCTGATTATCTTATTCAATTAAAAAAAAAGAGGCTGCTATTTACACACTCTTAAATTTCTTTTTACACACCCTTTCTGAAAAAAAAAAAAAAAA
>QANW01003840.1:768954-833954 GCA_003254865.1 Dryas drummondii
TGGTGGTAGGCTGCTCGGGGATGGGTGTGTGCCGGAGAGAGGAGAGGTGGGGAGAGGGTGTGTGGGTGAGGGGGTGTGTACCGGGGGGGAGGGAGATGGGGATGGGGTGTGTGATTTTTGGGTGGGTGTGTTTTTTTTTCTGTTTAGGAAGGGTGTGCAAAAAGAAAAATTGATGGGGTATAAGGTTTTTTCCTTTGAGTTTTTTTTTTTTTTAAGAAAGGGTGTGCAAAGAGAAGAAAAAGGTGTGCAAATAGCAGCACTAAAAAAAAAAATGAGTGTGTCTACCAATGAGGGTTGAACAACTGACCTCCAAGGTGAAACTAAAGTCTTCTACCACCTGGGCTAACTTAATTATTTTTTTATTTAATGACATATAATATATTTATTAGATTTTACTTATTTTACTCCAACAAATATAATCAATTTTATGCCTAACTCTGGTCATATCTTATAGTTTCCAGCCGCCGTCCCATTTTTTCTATTAGATCATATCATCTTCACCATATTTCCTTCTGTCTCTCAATGCTCACGCTTATTAGCTTCAAATCCTCATTTGTTGTCATCTTTGTCTCTCACATACTTTCTACTCATGATCGCTCAACCTTGCAACAACACAACCCTATAGTTCACAAGCCACTTTCGCACAACCACTATCATTGCGTTGCTGACTTTCAGCCCAAACCGAAGCCAACCCGCTAACTCGCCAACCCGTGATAAGCCCAGCCAAGCCAACCCATTTATATTTAGTTGGTGACAGCCCAATTGATTCCCAACCCGGGCAGTCAATTCGGTTGGCGAGTTAGGCCTCAACCCGACCTAACCCGCCCAATTCCTACTCCTACTAGCTACAAACCAGGCCACAAGAGAGCCCAATAGCATTATCAATAAGCACTTGCTCACATGTCAAAAGGAGTCCTATCAAAGATGGGTCAAGTTCAAGGTGCACAATTTTTTACACACTTATTTACATACTTTTTCTGTCTTTAGATGGCTTATATCCAAAGGTTGAAAATGCATCTAACTTGAATTTATTAAAATAAAATAAAAAATTTATTTTTGGTGCCTAAGTTTTAACTAGTATCTCAATTCAGTACCTGAATTTTTATTTGTCCTAATTTAATACCTTAATTAATTTTTAATGTCTAATAAGTACTTCATTAAATTTCTGCTAATGATTTTAGCAGATGTTAAGGGTGATATTGTCACTTCTAAAACTATATTTTATCTCTTTTTATTTATTTATTTTTTGCCACTTTTTATATGTTTAAAAGTTTTAAAAAAACTAAAAATAAAAAACTGAAAAAGAAGAAAACAGGTCTCAACCCAATATCCCATGCACATCTTCACTAAAAACACAATAAATCCACTGCATTTCCCCACCCCAGCTCCCTCTTAACCCCATTATTGAAAAGCTTGACTTGTGGAGCAAATGAGTCTTTGGGCTTGGGGTCGATCATGTTGTTAGAAATTGATCATAGAAACGCAGTGGGAAATAAAATTGTATACAATCATGATTCGGATTGATATATGATACAATAATTTCTATGATTTACAAAATAGGATTCATACATTATTCTCTTGATTGGAAGCCTACCAAGATGCGAATCCACAAGTTCTCCGCCAGTTGGTCCTTCTAGTCACATAAAGATGTATGACCTATAATTAGTCTACGTTAAGAGAAGATGGAGGGATTGAACTTTCTGGAGAATGAGAGTGCTAGCTCTCTTTCTCAAGAGTGACCTTTTGATAGAAAGAACGTAAAGTGATTTATCTGGAATTTCACTTAGTCCGTCAACCCTAGCAGAATCCTCTAGGTCCAACACTTATGTATAGATTATGTTCGACCATGAAACCTTGTTTCCATGAGCTAGTACTTTGGCAAAAAATTCCTGAATCTTAACATATGTTGTCTCTTGGAACATCTCTCATATTACCAAGATCTCATATTACCAAGAGTGATAGATTATATGTTGAACACACACATGTCCTCATACTTCAATAACTATACCCAATTAGCATCTTTAACTAAACTCTAGGAGTCTAGCCTTATGACACAATTAAAACATAGCGACCGAGCGCATAGGACAACTGTGGTGTCTCAAGTGTAGGGACCAGTTGTATTATCAAGAATTAACGAATTCCTGCTGACAGGTGTGTAATACTCCATAATAGGTATTCGTTATGTCGGTCATGTTCAGTGAACCATATACTAGCAGGATATAATATGTGTTTGGATTTGTGATGTGACCTTGGGTCATTTGCTTGCGCTATTACTCTATTGTTATCACAATAAAGTCGTACTGGTGATTGAATAAAAGGAACCACTCCAAGTTCGGATATGAACTTCTTAATCCAAACAACCTTCTTTAATTTGCCGCTTCATAAGCAGCAATGTATTCTGCTTTCGTTGTTGAATATGTTGTGGTGGCTTGTTAATTTACAACTTTTCCAATTAACAGCTCCTCCGTTCAATACATAAATGTACCCATAAGTGAACTTCAGATCATCTACATTTGATGCAAAGTTTGAATCTGTGTAATCTTCCACTTATAACTCTCCTCCACCATAGACTAAAAACATGTTCTTAATTCTTCTCAAGTACTTAAGAACACATTTAACTGCAATCTTATGGGCATCTCCTGGGTTGGATTGATATCTGCTAGTTACACTCATAGTGTGCGCTATATCAGGCCTGATACATATAATAACATATATCAAACTACCGATTGCCAAAGCATACAAGTTGTTTTTCATCATATTAATTTCTTTTGGTGTCTTAGGGCACATTTCTTTTGACAGTTTGATATCATGTCTCTTAGATAGTAAATCACCTTTTGAGTTATGCATGTTGAACTTGTTCAACACTTTATCTATGTACAAGGATTGGGACAATCCTAAGAGCCTCCTTAATCTATCTCTATAGACCTTAATACCTTGAATACAAGACACTTCTCCCAAATCTTTCATTAAGAAAGTTTTGGATAGCCATACTTTGATTGAAGTTAACATTGCTATATCGTTTCCGATAAACAAAATGTCATCCACGTAAAGGATAATAAAAGCAATTGAGCTCCCACTAATTTTCTTGTACACACATGCTTCATCAAGGTTTTGAATAAAACCAAACGATTTGATTGCTTCGTCAAATCTAATGTTCCAGCTTCTTCATGCTTACTTGAATCCATAAATGGATCTTTGCAATTTGCATACTTTGTAACTCTCACTTTGTTAGTTTCTAGGATTTGTTATGATTGGCTATTTTCCTTGTCAAAACAATTGTATTAATTTGTATTTAATCACTCACAAGCTCTAGGCTAGATTTAGGACAAGTTCTGCTGCATTGAAGAAGTCAAGATGAACAAAGACACAAGGTATACTACACTTCATTCATTTCATGAAATTAACAGATTTTTGTCTATTTGACTAGTCATTCACTGATCATAAAGAACACTGTTTTTCACGTACAGTGACTGTTATTTAAGTCACAGTCGCTACAGTGGGTCCATTTCGGGTCTCTGCTTTTTAAGCTCATTTCTTGAAAGCCCATGTTTTGTTTAGTACTAGACATGCATGTGCATTGCACATGACTTGGTTTCCCTACTGTAGCAATCAGATCTGATTGCATCTTTCCCATTCACGCACACACCTTTACACATCAGTACATGATTTTTGCGTGGGTGTGTACGGGTATAATAGGGCTGGCTGTTCAGATCTTTTGTGTGAGTCGATGAGCAATTTTTGAGTGTGCATTCTTGGGTTTTTACGTCTGGGTATTTTCCATGTGAAGTGCTCATCTTCATCATTTTTCAGAAAATGGTCTTTAATTCTTGAAAAATCATAAAGAGATTTTCTGAACTTATTTTTGCTTAATCTAAGATTCTATATGGGTTTGAGTGCTTAAATGTTTTCATACATTCTTCAACACATTCATTTTAGATTTAAGTTGAAGGATTCAACATCAATCTTTTCATGTCGATAGCTTTGTTTGTGAATCCTACATTTGCATATCATGTTCATGCATTGATGAAACCACTGAGCTTGGTGCGGATTGGTGCCATGGGTTGATGCGCTCGGAGTGGAGCTGCCTTCTTCATGAATGACCATCTGCCTTGCGTATGGAAGTTGCACAAAAGGGTAAGAAAGCTGCCACCTAGTCTAGGACTTAGTGATTGAGCTTGTGTGCTGAGTGCTCTCTTTTGTATTGAACTTCTGTTTTAGTGGATTGCCTGGTCAGCTGGATAGACCCCCAGTTTTTACCCTTTGTGGTTTTTCTGGGTAAAAATCTTGTGTGCACTTGTCTTCCTTGTTTGTGTTGTTATGATTACTGATTCACTTAACATCTAAACACAAATCGGTACTGTAGCTATATGCTGGAAATTGATATATGCCTTATTTAATTGTCTAGCTAATCACACACCACTGTAGTTGTGGATAACACTGGGATGCCTACTGTGATGGATCCTCTGAGTGTATAGGATGTCACTTGATTCTTGATGTGTTTGATTTGTGTTGTTTACTGAAGTGATTTTTATTTTTGTTTTTAGAAGTCAATGTGGAGTTTCATATTTTTGTTACTGGACCGTCTGAGTTGTGTTTAGTTGACTAGTTCGTGAGTGATCACATAAACCAAAAATTGGGGTCCGATCACTGAAAGTGAAATTAATCAAGTTAATTGAGTGAATAGATCACCTAAATTAAACTTTCACACTTTCAAATATAAAATCATTCAGGTTGATCTATGTAAATCTCCTCCTGTAAGTAGCCATTCATAAATGTTGTTTTCACATTCATTTGCCATATTTCATAGTCATAATATGCAACTATGGCAAGTAAGATCCGAATGGATCTGATCATGTCAACGAGAAAGAACGTTTCCTCATAATCAATGCCTTCAATTTGTTTATTACCCATAGCAACCAATCTTGCTTTATAGGTTTCAACCTTACCATCTGAGCCTATCTTTCTCTTGAAAACTCATTTGCATCCAATAGGTATAATACCTGCCGGAGGATCAACAAGAGTGCAGACTTGGTTAGTATATATGGACTCAATTTCAGATTTCATGGCTT
The DNA here is from genome assembly GCA_003254865.1 of Dryas drummondii. Classification (NCBI taxonomy): domain Eukaryota; kingdom Viridiplantae; phylum Streptophyta; class Magnoliopsida; order Rosales; family Rosaceae; genus Dryas; species Dryas drummondii. The sequence goes on from QANW01003840.1 coordinate 774,024, forward strand.
CGTGCCATTTGCTGGTATCAATATCTGATATTGCCTCTTTGTAGCTAGTAGGATCTTTACCACTTTCTGAGTCTCCCAAAAAATGGCTATCTCCATAGTACGTATCTCTCTAGTTCTCTCGGAACTCTACTTGTTCTACGAGGAGTTTTTCTGTTTTGTGAGAATGAAATAGGTTTGAAAACAGAGGTGCTTTCAAGAACTAGCTAGAGTTTAGAAACGGTGCTTAGATTGTGAGGTCTTAATTTGGGTTGTGTGGTTCTGATTAGATTGTTCATATGGAAAAAATTAAGAAAATAGAGGTAAATTCTAGGTGGCTATGGGCCTATGGCCTATAGGTTTTAGGGGAGAAGGGGAGTTCGGGTGGGTGTTGATGCACCCAAATTCTTTTGTTCTATTTTTTTTAGTTTATTTTATTGTTAAATATATAAAGTTAATAAATAAATAAAAAATTTTGAAGTGACAATATTAACCCTAACATTAGTAAACAAAAATTCCATTAGGTATCAATTAGACATAAAAAGGGTGCTTTAATTAGAAACCCAAAATGAGAAAAAAAAAAATTAACCTAAACCCAGTCGGCCAAAAAATTAAGTAGAAGCCCAAATTGTCTATCGAGCGCTCAGTACGTAATTCTCATCGAGCGCTCAACAGATGCATCTGCAACCTAACCTGCATGTGAATGCTCCATCTGCAGTTACATTTGCAATCTAAAACCTAAAACATATCATCTGTAATCTAAAAAGATGCATCTGCAACCTAAAAAGATGCATCTGCAACCTAAAAAAAGCATTTACAACCTAAAAATGCACAGATGCAGGGTGCATTTGTATCTACCTAGCGCGCGGCTTGGCAATCCCCCAATACCCTTCCGAGCGCTTGGTAGTGTTTTTTTTCACTCTGTGCGCACGTACACAGATAGATTGAGCTTGAACTTAATTTTTTATTTGGCTGAGTTGCTAGTTAAAAATATTTCAAAAATAAGACTTGAGAGTAATTTATTATAAAAAATTAATTGAGGTACTAAATTGGGACAAATAAAAGTTCAAGTGTTTAATTGAAATACTAATTAAAGTTAATATATCAAATATGAAAAAACCCCAAATTAAAAAAACAAATAATATTGTCTTGAAAACATAGCTACACATTACTTTGGCAACCTTCTCTCTCTTCATTTATTTAAATATTTGCCTCATTCCCCAAATTTTCTTTTCACACCATCAAACTCCTTTGTCTCTAAGCTTTAATTTCTTCATCTAACATATCATAAGAAATTTGATTCTTTGATAGAAAAACATATTCATAAAAATAGTTTAAAAGATCCCATCACCACTTAATTAAACTTAGACTTAATTTAATTTGGTACAACAATATTACTCTTAACACTATTCCAAATACAACAAATATAAGAATCATTCTCAACATTATTCAAATAAGAATGATGTCACTTTTACACTTAAGACCTTCCACAGTGGTGAAGGCCAAAGACATTTGAGGCCAATGCATGACTTTGGTACTCCTCTGGTGGGCCGAAATATTGAGAGTGGGAGCTATTTGAGGGTAATTTCAAAACCTATACATTGCTCTGGTGGGAAGAAAAGCAAGCATTACTTTTCAGGTGAATGGCCAACAACCATGGGCTCGCGTCAGAGGTAGCAGCAGCTCACTGATAGGCTTGTCGCATGTAAGCAACTCACGGTCTGGATCTTGGGACCGTTGCGGATCAATGAATTGTTGCTTGTTTTGAAAAAAAAAAATATTTTGAATCGTGCGTTCGACTGGAGGTGAGGTGGCGCGATCTAGACCTTATAGAAAAGTGTGTTGCTCATCTAACTACCAAGGAATAAAATTTCGGGTTTCGAGGAAATTTCGATGAAAATTTCGAAGATTTTTAAATTTCGACAAAAATTCGACGGAAACGATGGAAATTATTATCAAAATACGGAAATTTTGAATGAAACTTCACAATATGTTTATTTAACATATTATCTACTACATTGATAAAAAACATTGAAAAAAACCAAATTATATGGTAGGTTTCATGTGATATGTGATGAATATAATGCGCGCTGGAGGCAAATACTGTTAAAAAAATGCTTCACTAATTAATAATTACTTCAATAACACCTCAATTTTATTTTTACTATAATATTGCCACATGAATTACAAAAGTAATCAATACCACATAGAGTTTCTAGGAGGTTCAAAATTTCCGCTGTCTTCAGTATCATCATGTCCAGAGTAGGTGTAATGTGAAGAATAATCATCCCAAGATACTTCTCCAGCATAATTTTGCATGTAATTGCCAACATGCCAACCATATGGATCAGGAACCTGTTGTGGTTGAATTTGCCCATAAGCATACTCATTTGAAGAGTTTGTCTCTTGTTGTGCCAATGAGTTACTATCAGACTCAACCAAGTAAGGCAGATGTGGTGGGTAGAATATTGGAGGGTTTTGCCCATAATTGTAATTGTCACTTCCTACCCCCATAGAGCCAAAAGTGGTGGATAATGAATCCTCTTCTTCTTGTGCCAAACTCTCATGACCTCTTTGTTTGCGACTATAGTCTTTTCCTATGGCACCAATTCCTGGTCTGGCACGCCTACTCCCATGATCCTCATCTTGTGTTGCATGTGTATAGTGTGCTTCGACAGAAAATGGGCTCATATACTCTTGAGAATGTCCAGTGACATCTTCATTTCCACCACCACCACCACCACTACCTCTACCTCCACTGTTGGTAGGAGTGCCCGATCTTATGCTAGAGTTGCTTGATCGAGAAGGATTAGTGGGAACTGGCTCAGTATGATGTGTCGACCTTAGTTGCATAAGTTCATTCAAACTTGTAGTAGGGCTCACCTCCTCATTTAGAACTCTGTCCACATTGATCCCTTCCTGACATGCTTGAGCTGCAATATCAGGGTCTGGATTGCCTGCATCATCATCTAAATGGAGGGGCCTAATCCACTGATAAAGCTGGTTTTCCTCCACATCATCATCCCCTATAGCAGCATCATATATATCCAGCGGATCATATTCATCAACGCGATCCTCCTCTGCTTTCTTATCTCGAAGTGCAAGCCTCATATTATAGTAGCAATATACCATTTTTTCTAACCTACTATATGAGAGCCTGTTTCGTTGTTTGGTGTGTATGAGTGCGAAAGTGCTCCAGTTTCTTTCACAAGCTGATGATGACGCCGTTTGTGATAAAACTTTGATGGCTAACTTCCTCACAGTAGGCGCATCACTCCCATACATGATCCACCATTCACCTGAAATGAAAAATTTGTTTGTGTAAGTGTAACTATAAAAATAAATAATTAAGTTAATCTAACTAATACAAGTAAGATGTATACTCACTAGGAGACATTTGTGATCTAGCGGCCTTTGCAGCTCGCTCTCCGAACATTTTCCGAGCATCTTTAAAATATGTTAACTAGATACAAATACAATATAAATTATACAATATCAATCAAATATATAATTTAAGACAATCAAATTCTATAAAGTATTAATATTTTTCGTAAGGATTCTTATGGGCCTTATGACAAATTATTTTTACCTCATTTCCAAATTGGCCAACTTCTGGTGAATAGGGATCCAATTTGGAGAATACGTTGTGCACAGCCCGAATAAGTTCAGCATCATCTCCAACGCCAGGTCTATATTGATAACGAGGATTCAAATAATAGGCTGCAATCATGCATCAACTAAATATAGAAATATATAATTAGTAATTTAGTTCATTAATTGAAAGCTAAATCAATTAAAAAAAATGCGGAACCAAAATAACAAATAAATTATTGGGTTACCTGCTGCGTGTAAATCGTGTTGTAACGTTTTAAACCATCGATCATTGATGATTTTTATTACCCACCGTGCACCCTGTTTTTTTTCTAGTTCTTCCTTCACGACACGCATCAACTCATAAATTGATCCCATTGTAGGATACACTTCTGTGTCGACAATACGTAAGACTACGTAGAGAGGTTCAAACAAACCGCACACCTTATGCACCTGTTGCCAAAAAGAGTGATCAAGAACTATATTTTTAACAGTGATGCCTGCATCTGAACGCCGGAAATTGCTACGACCCCAATCATCACTGGTGAACAATTGCTTCAGCCCCATCATCTTACCATACAAACTATCCAATGCAATATAGTTTGTAGCAAATCGGGTGGCACCAGGACGAACAATATCTCCCTTCGTGATCTCTCGCATCTTTGCCAACAACCAGTTATGGTTGTAAATATAATTCGTGATCATTCTGGCTTTTTTAATCACATTAGCAACCTGCTCTTTCTTCCCCATCTCTTCAAACATTAGATCAATGCAATGTGCTGCACACGACGTCCAGTACACATTGTATTTGTTCATTAACTTCTTACCTGCTTTGACAAATGCGGAACCATTGTCGGTCACAACTTGAACAACATTCTCCTCTCCAACCTCCGTGATTACATCCTTCAGTAGCCCATAAATATATTTATGATCCTTTATGCAATCTGAAGAATCAACGGACTTAAGGAATACCGACTTCCCTCTTGAGTAGGCCATGAAGTTAATGATAGACAGTTTGGTTGGACCTGTCCAACCATCGCACATGATTGTGCAACCATAAGTTGCCCAATCAGTCTTCAATTTGTTAACATGCTCTTGCATTTCTTGAAACTCCTGGTCCAAAAATCCGGTGCGTATCTGATAGGGTGTTGGAGGTTCCACTCCTACTCCTGCCTGTTGACATCCTATCACCAAATTTTTGAAATGATGAGATGCTGCTTTTGAAGGAGGAACATTTTCATATATGAAGAACTTGCTGATCAAGTGTTGCATCCCATCTTTGATTGACCCTCCAGAAAAGAGATTTTTAACACTCTTTTGGCGTGCTTGAGCTGCCTCGTACAAGCTTGGTGCCACTGGAGGTGTTGGTCGTGAATCTCGTGATTCCCTCATACTTGATGCTCTTTGCATCTGTGCACCACTACTAGACCCAGAACCTTGTCCCCCTATTTGGGACTTTATGTGAGTGTTCCCTCTCCCATTCTGCTGCTCTAGAGGCTCGAAGTGCAGATCGAAATTCTCTTCGCTCTTGAGGCCCCATATCATCATTATGATCTTCATCATCATCATCACTCAGCTCAATCTGCCCTTGTCCTCGAAGCTCTTCCATCCTTTGTATTTTTTTTCTTTTTTGGTGTTGTTTTTGTTGCATCCCTGCAATGATGAATTGTCTCACTTCTGGTGGGACACTATTACATCGTTGCACATTGTGTCCAGGATCCAAACCACTAAGGTGGTATTTTAATCGTGTCACTCCAGCACCCTTCATTACAAGGTCACAATATTTGTATATTGAACCTTGTCTGCTACCTGGTAATGGATCGGCATGATCCCAAGCTGGATCACGTGATCTCCCTCCACTGGCCATTGAATCCTAAATTCCTAATAACAAAAAGACATACACAGTAACACAATAACAATAACAATTAAATTCCATGTTAATATCATATCAGTATATCACCAAGAAATTAATATCATATTAGTTATTAACTTATTACTAATTAGTAATTTCATATCATATTCATATTACCAATTGGCAATTCCATATTTCCATATTACTAATTTGTAATTTCATATCATATTACCAATTTCATTTCCATATTACTAATTTCATATTAATTATTAATTTATTACTAACTCCATATTAATTTCACTAATTTTAAATTACCAATTCGGCAAATCCCATACTTGATACATATTAGATGCTATTAACAAATCATACAAATTCCATATTAATTATTAACAAATTATACCAATTCCAATTCCAATTCCATATCATATCATATCATATCACCACTTTCAACTTCCATATCAATATTTATATATCATACGAATTACACAAATCATACAAATCAAAATCAACCTAAAATTATACAATCAATTCCAAAATTATACAATTAAAGATTCAAAATTAACCCAAAATCATATAATTATACAAATCAAAATCAACCCAAAATTATACAATTAATTCCAAATCTATATAAATCAACCCAAGATCAATATAATTTACATATAAACCTAAAATATGATATTGATTAATTGATGTTAGATATACTTAGATATACTCAGATCAATTTAGATATACATATACTCAGATATAAATTATAAATTTATAATCATATAGATCAATTTAGAGTTTTAGATATTTTGACTGTCTAATATAGTAATATCTATTACTTAAAGTCTCAAATACACAAATACTCACACACACACACGAGACTTCGCACAAAGCTGTCAAAGAGTCAAAGACTTGAGACTTAGCCAGTTAGCCACCACAAACTGATTTCAGAAATTTCAGGGGGGCAAGGGGCTAAGCTTCGAGAAATGCCGGGGGCTTCGAGGTGGCCGGAGGCTTCGAGGGGGCCAGATACGTCGAGAACGGCGCTGCAAGCCGAGACGACGGAGGACAGAGGCGAGAGAGAGCCGAGAAGACGGAGGATGCGGCAGATCGGGTTTGAGATCGAAGGTGTGCGCCGAGCCGCCGACGACTGTGCAGGTGAGAATGTGAGATTGTGAATTTGTGATTTGTGAGAATGTGAGGCAGTGAGGGATTTAGGGTTAGGCTGGGTATTTGAGCGAGGGTTAGATGGGTATTTCCGTATTTGAGAATTTGAGCTTGATACTGTTACAGTGATAGGCTGGGTTGAAATTTCGATCCAATTCAAAAAAATTTGCATTCGGGTCATTCGAAATTTCGCCGAAATTTTCCGAAATTCAGTCGAATCCGTGTTAAAATTTCGGAACCCCTAAAAAATGAAATTTTCGGTGAAATTTCGCCGAAAACTTCGAAATTTAAACCCTTGCTAACTACCTATATTATTTATCCATTGAAATATGATATAAAAATTCATAAAAATCAGAAAAAAAAATCCAAAAAATCAGAAAAAATTTATAACGGCTAGTTTAACAATTTTTCTATAGATCATTCCGACCTCGTATTTTCACTCACTCACCTATCTTTTGCATACTAAATTGTTGTAGAAATTTTTTTTTTCATTCATGGGAAATCCAAAGGGGAAGAATTAATCCAATGAGGAACATATAGCTCTAATATCTCATATTACTTTAATTTTAAAAATGTTTAGGTGAACGTCCCTGATTCACCCTCAACTCGTGGGTACCACTGAAGAATGTCGTGGATGCATTCCACCAACTCTATAAAATGTATCATCGTTTCTTTGTTGTTGGGTGTTGTTGTTGTTATTAATTTTATGTACTCGTTCTAGTATTTGATTGTTTAGTGTGGTTTCCTTTAATGTTTGTAATCGTTCGTATCATGAAATAAAATGAATTGTGTTGTATTTACCATTTTTATGCATTTAAAATATTTAAGAAAATATTAAACAACTTGAAAGACAATTTGGTGGAGAGAAAATATAAAAATTATCATTTAGGTAATAAAATAAAATATTCAAATATATTCAATATTGACCTTATATTAAAGATCCCGTTAAAATAAAACCAATGATATAATTTTTATAAATATTTAAGTTATAAATTATAAATTAACCATCAGTTAAGCTCAATTAAATTAATCATCGGTTTTTATGTTTTATAATTTAAAATAATAAAAGATAATATCCCTTTAAATTATACAAATAAAAAAAAATTGCATTAACATGCAAAATCAAAAATAATCAAACAAGTAAGAAAAAAAGTATATATAAGTACACTTCAATTGTACCAATACCTAGGTTTATATATATATATTTGCTTAGGTGCGCACCTGATCCAAATGCTCAGCTTTCGCCGCCGATCGATCGGTCATGTTGCTTGCTTCCCCGAGGTTTGAGGGTAAATACTCATCTTTTCACCTCATCCCCTCTTAGGGTATAGAATGAGCTTAGTGGAGGCGTTATGTTATAGTTTAGCTCTAATAAACTATAACATAAACGTCCCATAAACCATCGATCGATTGGTACAATTGAAATGTAATATTTTTCCTTATTTGATTATTTTCTATTTTGTGGGCTAATGCATTTTCATTATATTTATATAATTTAAAAGATTCGTTGGCTTTAGTACCAAATTACAATATTTTTTCATTTTAATTATTAAAACATTTATGTCATTTCACTTTTGGTACTAAATTAATTTCAGTTTAGGTACCAACTTTAAAAAATATGGTTATATCGAATTGTGACGGTTTATTAGTCATAACTTTTTTACTGATTTGTTGTTTTTTAAATATTTGCAAGACTTAAATTTTAATGTTTAGTCTATTAGTTATAGGACTCCATCTTTAAACCTAAATCAAAAGCATTAAACGCTTATAAATTTTGATTTTGATTTTTACTGTGTAGCAAACCGATTTGTAACTTATTCCAAAATGTCTTACTCTTGGTTAGCACCTAAATTAAAACAAATTGGTGTCTTACTGTTTTGCTGAAAAACTATTGATATTTAGTATTTAATCCTAATTTTCTATAATTTAAATCTCATAATTAATTTTAAGATAATATGATAATATTATAATATTATAATGAGGAAATTACAAATTTAGTCTACTTAATTTTACACCTAGTTCAATTTTGGTCAACGATTTTTTTTAAGTTATGATTTTAAATTCTTTTGATTGTGTTTTCTTCAATTATAATTAAAATATAAGTTATATTTCATCATTCTTAGTTATAGGTAAGGAGTGAAATTTCAAAAAATTTCGCCGAAATTTTCGTTTTTTTGAAGTCTCGAAATTTTATACCATATATGCTAATTTTCGTTAATTTTTCGGCGAAATTTCGAACCAGTCTCACGTGCATTTTTGCCAAATTTCGGCGAAATTTCACCCAAATTTCGACAAAATTTCGGGATTATGTCACTGCATTCAATCGTCCACATCACCTTGGCGCCGAGAAAGTCGTCTTCGATGGTCTGGCTGTTGGGGTCGAGCTTGAGGATGATCTCGTTGTGCTTTTTGCCGGTGACGAGGTTGGTGAAGTCCGAGTCTTTAATGGTGGACAAAGAGTGGAGATAGTCGGCGACTCTGTAATAAGCTAGTTTTGTTGCATGCTTTCGTTGAATTCTGGGACCTTGAAGGTCTGATAGACATGGAAACAGTCCTCCAAGACCCTCCACCATTTCTTGACGATGAAGACCAACCCAGTTTTGTACAAAAGAACACGAACAGAGACAAATATACATAGGATTGAAGCTATGAGAAAAAATGGGTTTGAAAGAATCATGTTTTGGGAATTTGGGGGAGACCCATTTGCCAAAAGTTGCAGATTTAAAGTGGGTGATGATCTATTGCAGAGTTTGAGGTGAAAATGAGATAATTTTGATTGGTCTTTTCCTTCTTTTCGAAGGGAAAAGCATGGTGGGTACAAACCCAAATTGGGATTGAGGAAGAAGATGAGTAAAAGAAAATAAGGAGAAAAAAAAAAAAGAGAAATTTGTAGATAAGAATATACTAATAAAGTAATAATATAGATGATGGGGAGAGAGTTTTAATGGGGAAGGGATTGAAATTTTAAAGGTAGTATTTAATTCGGAGGAGACAGCTACTTGCCGGCAAGCTTTGATGGGTAAAGTATATAAAGAAAATAATAATAGTTGATTAGTTGGGAGAAATTATGGTAATTTAACTGTTTAGTTTAAATTTGAGTTTAATAATTTAATTTGCACAAATGTATTATGTATATTAGTACTTTAGTATGTACTATTAATAATAATATACTTACTAGTTAGTAGTTACTGCCTTACTGGTACTCTACCGAAAACACAAACAACATGCACCACTTAATGAGGTCTTAAGTGTCACTTTATACAACAAGGTGATTATTCAATCTAAGAACACACTTTTAATTGTTTGATTGTTTCTACTTTTTTTTTTTTTGTCAAGAATTGTTTATAAAATTATACTTATTAATTATATACCTCTTTATATTCTATTCTGCTGTCAGTAACTCAGTACTCAGTCATATATGCCTATATATATAATATAGGCTTCTTCATACCATTGTCCCCTGTAAGATATACTTTTTTTCACTTTGCCCCCTGAAACTTAAATCATCTCAGTTTGTCACCTTAACTTCAAACAGTTGTTGCAAAAAACTCTATGCCGTCAACTCTGTCAATTTTTCCGTTAAAAAAACTGACGTGACACCTATATGGCATAGGTGAGACCCTTTTCTAGTTATGTAACATCCATACAGACACTAAAAATTATAAAAAATTGACATTAATCTAGAAATTTGCAACGTCCCCTACTCATATAATCATATTTTTTATAATTTTTAGTGTCTGCATGGATGTTACATAACTAGAAAAGGGTTCCACCCATGTCATATAAGTGCCACATCAGCTTTTTTAACAGAAAAATTGACAGAGTTGACGACATAGGGTTTTTTGCAACAACTGTTTGAAGTTCAGGTGGCAAACTGAGAGAATTTAAGTTTCATGGAGCAAAGTGAAAAAAAGTGTATCTTATAGGGGGCAATGGTATGAATAAGCCTATAATATATGTGTAAGTGTGTAACAAACTAACAATAACCAATGATACATGATATACTCGTATACATCATACATGCAGTGAGTATATAAATCAAAATTAAGTGTATAAGTGTATCTATGTTATAAATTATAATATTTTGGTATCGGCTTTTATTTTGCATATAAAACTTTGGAGACTAAGTGGTACTGCTATTATGGCCCATTTGAGGTATTATTTATATAATTATTAATTAGTGACTTATTTTTTTAATAATATTTACTTACAGCGCACATTATATTCACCTTATATCACATGAAACCTACTATATAATTTAGTTTCTTCAATGTTTTTTATCAATATAGTAGATAATATGTTAAATAAGCATACAGTTAAGTTTCATTCAAAATTTTCGTATTTTGATAGTAATTTCCGTCGTTTTTGTCTAATTTTATCGAAATCGAAATTTTAATCGAAATTTCCACGAAAATTTCCGTCGAAATTTCCATCGAAAATTTCCATGAAACCGAAATTTTACTCCTTGGTTATACGAATTAATTTGAAATATTAGAATAAAAGAGAATTGAAGTTTGGTGAATTTTGAAAAATCTGAAAATTTTATAGGAAAAATTAGTACTTTCGGGAATCCTACTTTGGGCCAATTATCTTGAATTTTAGAATTTTAATTTCAATAATGTTTATATGGTTGTAGGATAATATAATACTATGATAATATTAAAATTTAAATATCATTAATTTTAGAATAATATTAGATATTTTTTAAATTAAAAATATATAAACAATATTTTTGGACTTTAGCCAAAAAAAATTTTATTAAGGTATAATTTTTCCGGTTTAAGAAAAAAGAGAAAATTAGACCGGTCTGAAAACTTATTAAAACTCAACTAGAAGAGTCCATTTGGCTACTCCTAGTCTACTACTGCATGTCCATTTCCTCACTCTTGGTTCTTCGGTGATCCATCTCCATCTGCTTCCCATAAGAACCAAAAGAACCGCCACTACCCCAATAACACCCGAACAAACATGTTTCAAACTCTCAGATTCAGCAGCAGCAGCAGGTCCTACACCTCCCTCAAACGAATAATCGCCGCCGCAGCTGCCACCACCACCACCACCGCAGTCTCTGTCTACAAACCCCACGCGCTCCCCAGAGGAGGAGCTCCACTACCTTCCCTGCAGCGCCGCCACAAGTCGGAGGGCCCCACCGGACCCGGAGGAGGAGGAGAGACCGGAGGAGAGTACGACCACATCAGGGCTGACGTCAACTGTCCCCGATGCTCCAAACAAATGCCGGTTCTTTTCTCGACCCGACCGCTCACCATTACGGCCCGGGAGGTCGGGCTCTACCAGGCCGTCAATCTCTGCCCCAATTGCAAGACCGCCTTCTATTTCAGGCCCTTCAAGTTGGTCCCTTTGCATGGTAGCTTCATCGAAATTGGTAGGCTTAAGGGGGCTAAGGACACTGATGGGAATTCCGAGAAAGATGGAAAACCAGAGCCCTGCGCTGTTGAAACGATGCCGTCGCCGGTGGCCAAGGCCTTGCCGACCCCGAAGGAGATTTGTAAGGCGCTTGACGACTTTGTTGTTGGCCAAGAAAGAGCAAAAAAGGTTTGGCTTTTGACTTTTCAGTGAATTATTATTTATTTTTTTTTTGAATTTCGTGCGATTTTTATGGCAAGAGAAAGATACCCATGTGAGCAAATGTTGATTAGGGTAATGTACAAAACCCGGTTTTGGCATCCCTTTTTTTGATTTTCTAAGATTCTGATTTCCTTGTCATCAAGGAGAGCTTTTCTTTTCTATTTTCTTATATTTTTGTTTTACATAAATTGTGACACAATTCCTACTGCTTTTTTGGCTTAACATATATGATCTTGTGACAGGTGCTTTCCGTTGCAGTATACAACCACTACAAAAGGATACATAACGCCTCCAAGGAGACGAGGTTAGTTCATACTTCATAGCAGTTGTTTCAGTTGAGGTTTCAGTTGAGGTGTTTTGTACTTACTTTCAAAAAGTAATGGTTCTTGCTGAAAGTCTTCTGTTTTTCTCACCAATGTCTGTGTTTATAACCAATGGAGGTGGTGTTTGGATACTTTTATAGTTGAGATGGATGCCCTTTTGATGCTGCTTTATTAACTGACTTTGCGAACTGAATACCAGGTCTGGTGTAGAATCAGTTGATAATAAATTTCAAAGTGTTTATAGTGAGTCTGTGGAATTGGAGAAGAGCAATGTATTATTGATGGGACCTACTGGTTCAGGTAGGATTAGCATTCTTACTTATGTGTGTGCTTGAGGCTTGTTTTTGTGAGAACCTCCTGCTTACAAAGATTGTTGTCCTCATTTATCATTTTTTACTTTGACCAAGGATAGGGAAGACGTTACTTGCAAAAACACTAGCTCGTGTTGTGAATGTGCCATTTGCCATGGCAGATGCAACAACATTAACACAGGCAAGTGCATTGCTCAGTCTAGTTTCACACATCATGTTCTTGGCATTATGGCTATTATTCCTACAGCTATTGTTTCAAATGTCATTGTGTGAAAAGCAGCCTTTTAATTTTGTTGGGAGTCTTGTATCATAGTAAATTTATTTTACACACTGATCTGTTGGAGAAGATTTTCCTACCTCCTGTACAAAATCAGATTACTTCATATTAATCAGTGATGGTGGAACAGTGTTTTGAGTACTAAAATATACTAATGAGGATACGTCATATGGCAAAACACCGATATAGATCTAGTGACATGTATATCACATAAGTGCTGAAAATGGTAAATGGAGCAGGTTCTAGCCCACAGGTGGGGTTGGGTAGGGGGTAGAGGTTTTAGGTTCAAATCTTATGACGCAAAGTAGAGCAGATTTATGTTTCTAGTGCACCTTCTGATTAAAGAATGCTACCAACTGTTGTCAGATTAATGCTTATGTTGCACTATATCAAATCACATCTGCCTCTGTTATGCTGCTCTCTCTCTCTCTCTCTCTCTCTCTCTCTCTCCCTTTCTCCCTCCCACTTTCTCTCTCCCTGCTCCTGCCTCTGTGCACTGGGCCCATGCAAGTAAAAAATTTGTTGCCCTAGTCAAAGTGTTTAAGGTTTTCTAAGTATGCAATTGTGCGTGCATATGTTATTGTTCTTATGCATTTTGGGCAAATATGATTGTTCTCATTGTCATTCAGAAAAAAATATTAAAAGTATTCTCTTGTGGGATTGATATACATGATTTGAAGTTTCCTTTCTTTGTTTGCCCCGATCATAATAACTAACAAGTAACAAGACATGTGAAGTTAACAAGGAGGGGAACATAAAAGAAAAAGACAAAAACATTGTTAGTATTAAGACAGGAGAAGGACATCGGAGCTTCGCTCTTTTTATCACACTGGTTTTTATGCAAGAAATAGAAAAAATTATGCTGTTTGTTTGTCATGAATTAATTTCCTGAATTTTCCATGTCATATGATGCAGGAGCATCTACTAGGGTTTCCAAAATAATTTCCTAGATTGATTAGGAATTTAGGAGTCTAGTTTTTTTTTATTATTAGATCTTAATTAATAAGGATTTGTCTTTATGTTTTCCTAGTTAGTTTAGATTTATGCTTTCCTAGTTATCTTAGGTTTATGTTTTCCCTATATAAGCTTAAGGCTTAGGTTGTAATAGACAGTTCTTTTATTCATTATATTTTTCTGATAATTCAGATTTGAGAGTTTCTTTTGGGTTCCTAACCCTAGAACTAATTTATCTACGTTCCAACTTTGATTATATAGCTTTATTCTCTTCTCTTCCTATTGTTTGTTGCTGGAAGTATTCTCTACAATGGTTTTTGCCCTAAAACTACAGCTGGACAGCAGCCTTTGCTCATGTCCTGCATCAATTGGTATCAAAACCCTAGGTCTACACCATGGCTGGACGTGGTCGAGGCCCTGGCAGAGGCAATCAAGCACAAGCAGCAGAGATGCGGAGATACGGCATATGATCGGAGAGTTGTCACGAGCGGTGCAAACCCTCCAACGTCAGGAACGCGCGGCAGTCCGTATGGAGAGACCGGAAGACGACTGCAACCCCTCTGACATGTCGGAAGGCAGTCATGAGGATGACGCTACTGAGGCAGGTGGACACAACCCCTTTTATGCTGCTAGAAACCGAGATAATCCGGGTCACGGCAGATTGGAGGAGCGGTTGGTTGGTGCCTTGGATTTGAATGGTGGGGGAATCAAGATTGATGTTTCTGATTTTTATGGAAAGATGCATGCAGAAGATTATTTAGATTGGGAGGCAAGTTTAGAGAACTATTTTGAATGGAAGCCTATGGACGAGGATCGAAAGGTGTTGTTTGTCAAGCTGAAACTGAAGAGTACTGCCCTTCAATGGTGGAAGCGTGTTGAGGAGCAGCGATCTCGACAAGGGAAGCCAAAAATCAACACGTGGGAACATATGAAAGCGAAGTTGCGTAAACAATTTCTGCCTGCTGATTATACAATGGAGTTGTATGAAAAATTTCATGCTTTGAAGCAACGAGAGATGTTCGTTGACGGAATATACATCTGAGTTTAACAATCTGTCAATTCGGGTTGGTTTAAACGAAAGTACTAAACATATGACATCGCGTTATCTCGCTGGTTTGCATCAGTCTGTTCGAGATGAGATGGGGGTGGTACGTTTGTTCAATCTCGAAGATGCTCGACAATATGCTTTAATGGCAGAAAAACGAGTGCTGCGTCGTGCCATCAGACGACCCAATTCTGGTGGTGTTTGGCAGAGAAATCCAGCTGCTGTTCGGGGGTGCTCAAAGTGACCAAATTGCTAACTCCAGTGTCTGAACAAGTGGTGGGAATGTTGTGGGGGCTGAAAGGATCGACAAGGGTAATGAAATACCAAGATTTGCCCCACACAACAACGCTGGTGTAAGTAGTTCTAGGGCTACCAGCATGTCACAGATTCGTTGCTTTTCTTGTGGAGAAAAGGGACACACGTCTTATGGTTGTCCACAAAAAAGGGTGCATTTCGCTGAGGTAGAAGATGAAGAAATTGCAATTTCAGACCCGATCTTTGATGAATATGACGACGAGGAAGAAGTTATCGATCTTTTGCCAGCAAAGGGAGAATCTTTGGTGGTAAGAAGAGTGCTGACAACTCCCAAGGTTGAAGAAGAGGACTGGAGACGCCATAACATATTTCGTACACGAGTTCTATGTGGTGGCAAAGTTTGTAATGTGATTCTTGATGGCGGTAGCAGTGAAAACATTATCTCGAAAGAAGCAGCGGAAAAACTTAAGTTACCAATAGAGAAACATCCTAATCCCTACATTATGTTTGCATTGGTTTCTAAAACAATACAAGAAAACCAGCACTTAAATTTGAGGAATATCCAGCTGAAATTCAGCATATCTTGATGGAATTTCAAGAATTGGTTGGTGATGAATTACCACAAGGGCTACCACCAATGAGGAGCATTCAGCATGCGATTGATTTGGTACCAGGTGCATCATTACCAAACCTCCCTGCTTATCGAATGCCACCCACACAGCGAGCTGAAATTCAAAGACAAGTGGAGGACCTAATTGCCAAAGGACTTGTGCGTGAAAGCAAGAGCCCTTGTGCTGTTCCAGCATTACTCACACCAAAAAAAGATGGGTCTTGGAGAATGTGTGTGGATAGTCGTGCCATTAACAAGATTACAGTGAAATATCGATTCCCTATTCCTCGCCTAGAAGACATGCTTGATATGTTGGTAGGATCCAAGATATTTTCCAAGATAGACTTGAGAAGCGGCTACCATCAGATTCGTATGAGAGACGGTGATGAATGGAAGACAGCCTTCAAAACACCAAATGGACTTTATGAGTGGTTAGTGATGCCCTTCGGACTTTCTAATGCTCCTAGCACATTCATGCGAGTGATGATAGAGGTACTAAAACCTTTCTTGGGTTCATTTGTAGTAGTTTATTTTGATGATATATTAATTTATAGTCAAACAAGAAATGAGCACTTAATCCATCTACATCAAGTCATGGAAGTTCTATGTAAAGAGAAGCTTTATGTCAATTTGAAGAAGTGCTCCTTTTTGTGCGACAAAGTTGTGTTTCTTGGATTTATTGTTTCGGCCGAAGGTTTGCAAGCTGACCCTGAAAAAGTACGATTGATTGAGGAGTGGCCACTACCTAAATCTTTGAGTGATGTTCGCAGCTTTCATGGATTGGCTTCGTTCTATAGAAGATTCATTCGCAATTTTAGCTCCATAATGAGCCCATTAACTGAATGTTTGAAAAGAGCTGCATTTGAATGGTCAAAGTCAGCACAAAGGGCCTTTGAAGAAATAAAGAGGATGATGACAGAAGCCCCAGTACTTACCTTACCAGATTTTGAGAAGCTCTTTACTATTGAGTGTGATGCATCTCATACAGGAATAGGGGCTGTTTTGAGTCAAGAAGGAAGGCCCGTGGAATTTTTCAGTGAGAAATTGTCAGATGCTAAGAGACGTTACTCCACCTATGATTTAGAGTTTTATGCCCTAGTTCGAGCAATTCAACATTGGGAGCATTACTTAGCATATAAAGAATTTGTGGTTTATTCAGATCATCAAGCTTTGAGGTATTTGAACTCTCAAAAGAAGTTGAATGCTCGACATATCAAATGGAGTTCATATCTTCAGGAATTCAATTTTTGTCTCAAATACAAAACTGGTGAGTCCAACAAAGTTGCAAATGCTTTGAGTAGGAGATCTTTACTATTGGCTGTCATGAGTACTCAAATCACAGGGTTTGAGGAGCTGAAACATCAGTATGTTGCAGACCCTTATTTCAGCTCAATAGTTGCTGCACTTGAAAGTCCTACAGGCTGGAAGATGTTGCCATTCAGAACACAAGATGGATATTTATTTAAGGGAAACTTGTTGTGCATTCCAGAAGGATCTCTACGCGAACAAATCATTAGGGAACTTCATGGGAATGGATTAGGAGGACATTTTGGTAGAGATAAGACATTGACAATGGTGGCTGACCGCTATTATTGGCCTGGAATGTACAAGGATGTTGCAAAGATGGTTCAACGGTGTCAGATTTGTCAATTTGGGAAAGGCAACTCACAAAACACAGGATTGTACACGCCTTTACCGATGGCCGAAGCCCCTTGGGTTCACATTAGCATGGATTTCGTATTAGGACTTCCTAAAACATCAAAGGGACATGACAACATCTTTGTAGTGGTGGATCGATTCTCCAAAATGGCACATTTTATTCCATGCTCTAAGACTTCTGATGCTTCACATGTGGCTGATTTGTTCTTTAAAGAGGTGGTGAGATTACATGGTGTGCCAACTTCTATTGTTTTTGATAGAGATGTCAAATTTACAGGGCATTTTTGGAGAACCCTATGGAGAAAGTTTGGGACTGATCTAAAATATTCTAGCACCTGCCATCCACAAACAGATGGCCAGACTGAAGTAGTAAATCGGAGTTTAGGGAATATGTTGAGGTGCTTAGTTGGAAGTCATGTGAAGAGTTGGGATATGATTATTCCACAAGCAGAATTTGCATACAATAATTCAGTTAATCGTACTACAAAGAAGACCCCCTTTGAAGCCGCTTATGGGTTGAAACCTCAGCATCTTCTTGACCTAGCACCGCTACCTCAAGAAGCAAGGGTGAGCAGAGATGGAGAAGCTTTTGCAGATCATGTTAAGAGGGTGCACGAAGAAGTGAAGGCTGCCATAAAAGCTAGTAATGACTCCTATGCAGCAGCAGCCAATCAACATCGAAGGGTCCAAGAATTTGAAGAAGGGGATATGGTTTTAGTGCATCTGAGGCGAGATAGATTTCCAAGAGGCATGTACCATAAATTAAAGTCCAAAAAGTTTGGTCCATGCAAGGTGCTGAAGAAATTCAGCTCAAATGCTTATATGATTGAGCTGCCACCTGACCTTCAAATTAGCCCAACTTTTAATGTTTCTGATTTATACTTATTTGAAGGATTTGATGGGGAACCAGTTTCCACAGAGGCACAAATACAACAACTTCCAAAAGCACAAACCGATGTTATTGAAGATGTTTTAGACGTCAAATAGGTGAAATCAAGGATAGGTAACCAGTATCGGCGATTCTTGGTCAAATGGTTGGGAAAACATGCTAGTGAAAGTACATGGATTGCTGAAGAAGAGTTGAAAAGAATTGACCCAGAGATATCTACTGAAGTTGTGAAGACTTTCTCGCCAGAGTCGAGTTCTTTCCAACCCGGTGGAGTTGATGCAGGAGCATCTGCTAGGGTTTCCAAAATAATTTCCTAGATTGATTAGGAATTTAGGAGTCTAGTTTTTTTTATTATTAGATCTTAATTAATAAGGATTTGTCTTTATGTTTTCCTAGTTAGTTTAGGTTTATGCTTTCCTAGTTATCTTAGGTTTATGTTTTCCCTATATAAGCTTAAGGCTTAGATTGTAATAGACAGTTTTTTTATGCATTATATTTTTCTGATAATTCAGATTTGAGAGTTTCTTTTGGGTTCCTAACCCTAGAACTCATTTATCTACGTTCCAACTTTGATTATATAGCTTTATTCTCTTCTCTTCCTATTGTTTGTTGCTGGAAGTATTCTCTACAGTGGTTTTTGCCCTAAAACTACAGCTGGACAGCAGCCTTTGCTCATGTCCTGCATCATCATATTAATGTGGTCGATAAGGGCTATATTCGTTATTGTGTTCGATAAGAGATGGTTTCTGTTTCTTGTCCAGATTCACTAATAGTTCAACTGCTCTCTCTCTCTCTCTCTATGCAGGCAGGTTATGTCGGAGAAGATGTAGAATCAATATTGTATAGACTGCTTATGGTATGGCTTATGTTATATCATCTGTTTCTTGTACAAGCATTGCAAATATTTACTTCTTCGTGCATATTTCTGTTCCATTAAGCATTCCAATTTGTTTAGGAAGCTGAGTTTGATGTGGAAGCAGCTCAGAAAGGGATTGTCTACATTGATGAAGTTGATAAGATAACGAAGAAGGTCTTGTTAAAATTATATGGACTGAAATCAGATAATTTTAGCCTTCATTTATAATAATGCAGGTTCTATTTTGCAGGCTGAGCGCTTAAATATTGGCAGAGATGTAACTGGAGAGGGTGTCCAACAGGCATTGCTGAAAATGTTGGAAGGAACCGTAAGTAAACCAACTTTTTGATAGGATGTAAGTAAACAAACTTTAAGTTAATCTGTCAATATGTTCCTGTTCCACTAGTTATATGTCACTTATGAAGATCATAAACAAGAAGGGGTTGCTAGTTCAATGCCTGTTAGCCTGTTTAGATTGAAAATAATAATAAAGCAAAAAATTGAAGCATTCCTGCATGCCATTTTTCTTGTGATATTTCTAGATTCTTTGTGGTAGTACTAATACCTAAACTAATACTTGTGCCATATTTATTTTTTAAAGTTGAAGCATCCCATCTTATACTCTGAGATATTTGCAAACTTTCTTTTAATACCTTTTTGTTGAAAATTTTGACTTGTGTACTTGATTTTCAGTTTTTCATGTAGCTCTAAAGCCTTCTCTGCATTGAACTTGGGTATCTGTTGTTTAATGGACCTCGAGCTGACTAATTTAATGTGGATGTCTGTGTGCCTTCAACTATAAACATCTATTAATTTGGCATTGGAACACGGTTTTGCATGCATAATAAATGCTTTAAGTAAACTTATATGATGAATCCTGTAAAAAGTCCATTAGAATTATAATACTGCCTTTACCAACATCTATGGCCTGCTTATATGATATGATTCACATCTTCAATGATTAACAAGCATCAGTTCTTGTGCTTTTGTATGATCTTCAATTCCTCATTTAGTTAAATAAGAGTAGATGTCTTTTTCTTTGACCACTCAGGTAGTTAATGTTCCTGATAAAGGAGGTCAGAAGCATCCTCGTGGTGATAATATTCAGGTATATTGGACCTTAAAGTATTTGTTCATTTATTCTTCCTCTTCATTTTAGAGGCTTTTCTTTCAGGTAGGCAAAATTTGCCGTCACTTACTCATATTGCCTGAGGCATTAGGCCTCATGTCAGGTGCTTTCTGTGGTGCAGAAGCGCAATTATTGCTTGTATGGGGTTCATAACTTGTGAAAGTACAAAACTGTCATTCATGGTTGTATTATGAAATAAAAATCATATGTACAGGCTGTCTCACTACCATTTCTACTATGGTTAAAATGATTTTATATTACTGGCGTTTGACTTTTCTATATCCCCTAAAAATTTCGACTTTTAAGGAATGTCTTTAGGCCGAGGTTTTCAGGGCTTCTGAGGCCACTGAAGTGCGTCGATATTTTTATCTGGAAAAATGGATTGTGAAAGTGAAACAGCTAAATATATTTCATTGACTTGTTGAATTTTAATCATACAATTTGTACTCGAAGTCTGACTTTTAGAAGTAGTCAGCTGTCCTTCTCCTCTTTTAATTGCCCTATTGAGTAATGTTCGGTGTTTGGTAAAAGTTCGACATTACTTTCTTGATGCATCTAATTACTTTATTGTGGTTCATGGCAGGTGGACACGAAAAATATCCTTTTTATATGTGGTGGGGCATTTGTTGGTTTGGAGAAGACCATTTCAGAAAGGTAATTCACTCATGGTTTAAATAGATTTATTTTGTTGCACAGTATTAATTTCGGAATCTGTATATTTTGTGACCAGTTAAGTGTGTGTTTCTACTGTGAAAGGAGTTTGAAATGTTTAAGTGCATTCTTTTTCCAGACTCCAAGATTCTTCCATTGGCTTTGGAGCACCAGTTCGTGCAAACATGGGGACCAGTGGATTGATTGATGCCATAGCGACATCATCATTGTTGGAATCTGTGAGAATCAAAACTCAATACAGTCGGAATATATTCCATTATTATTTTATGTCCATTCCGTTATCAATTTTTTGACTTGAGATTTCCTCAACTCTTCTTTCTTCCTTTTCTCTCATACAAAATGTGTTTCAAAATTCTTTTGAACAACTAGCCCTTAAGTTTCTAATGTACTTGTAGGTAGAAAGTGGTGATCTTATTGCGTATGGCCTGATACCTGAATTTGTTGGACGCTTTCCTATTTTAGTTAGTTTGTCATCTTTAAATGAGGACCAACTTATTCAGGTGTGTTCTTTCTTTCTATAATTTTATTTAATCAAATATTTTCCAGTTGTTTTTGTGGTTGTTATTTAGTGGAACCATGAAACAAATAGGTATGCTCAATCTCTATTGTGCACTGTGTGATGTAATGTAAGTCTTGAATATGATGCTTACTCACTTCTTAAACATAAAGCAATAAAACTTGATAATAGAAATATTTTTTTTGTAAGTTATATTAGAGGTTACTTTTTATTAAGTTATTGAAAATATTTTTCTCTGTGTTCTGTTTTTTGTAGAATGAGGGTAATTTCTTTTGTGGACTGCTGGTCCACTATTGATTGTACTCCTCTTTTCCTTATTAGTACAAGTATCTCATTCCTATTAAAAAAAATATTAGAAGTTCTTTTTTTTTGTTATGCTTAGTCACTTCTTGATATTAGAATTAAAAACATTTTAGTTATTTACTCTTTATTTTTTCCTTTTTCTCATTGGTAAGACATTGATAGATTTCTACGTTTTATCTTGTAAATTAGGTCCTCACAGAACCTAAAAATGCTCTTGGTAAACAGTACAAGAAGATGTTCAGCATGAACAATGTACGCTTTTGATCCGTTGCATTATGCAGTCGCAAAGCTTTCTTTCTTTCCTTCCGTACCTTTCATTAGTTTCATTTTATGCAAGACTTGATAGATATTTATCATTTAACTTCTAATTTTTACGACATCTTAGGTCAAATTACATTTTACTGATGATGCATTGAGATTGATTGCGAAGAAGGCAATGGTAAAGAACACTGGTGCCCGAGGTTTGAGAGCCATATTGGAAAATATTCTTACGGAAGCAATGTTTGAGGTATATATGGAACCTCATATCTGTCATAGTCATTATGGTGCTAACATGATTAAACAGACTCCTCTATATGTTGCTGTCTGAGGATGTTGTCAGTTACACTGGGGATAGTTTGTCGAACAGGGAAAATTTTTCTTCAACCACAGAAGGGAGCAGTTGATCTGTGTATTCCTTCTAGTGAAATTAGCAACCCTAGTTGATGTTGCCTAGCTGTTCAATGAAATTGGTCACTTTTATTTACACCAAAGAAAACATGGAAAAAAAACACTAAAGATAAAAAGCCTGTAAATTATAATCTTGGTTCATTTTCCGGGGTATTTTGGTATTTGGGTCTATGACACTAGATATTATTGATGTGCACAGGTTCCAGACATCAAGATAGAAAGCAGTAGTGTATACACAGTTTTGGTTGATGAAGAAGCTGTTGGGTCAGTAGACGCTCCAGGTCGTGGAGCAAAAATTCTTAGTGGGGATGGTGCATTGGAGCGATTTCTTCATGAAACAAAGTCAGGAGAACACATGGTATGCTTATTTGAATTCCCTCGTTCTCAGGAAACCTTCTTTGGTTCTTTTATGCATTCCTTTTTTTCTTCATTTTTTAGTTGCTGCTTAAAAGTGTATTAATATTCCATTATAATTTTGTTAGGAAATAAAGTAAACTGGCATAAATGTTTTCTTTGGAATAGTAGTATGAAGACTTGTCGGTATGTAGAATTTGTTAAAATCTGTTGCGAATTATCCTAGGACTACCGTATGTTTCTATTTATGGACAACCAAAATTTTATAGTAGAATGTCATAGATGAATAAAATTAGAGTGGGTGCTATTATTATCCCCAACCTACCATTAGAAAAATTAATTACAATTTTATTTTCTTATAGAATCATCTAAAAAGACATGCTTGAGATAATAATGGTAAAAAAAACTAGGGCTGTGCCCCATGACTGCCCAAGATAGCCATCACCTGTAATTCGCGCAGGTGTGTCCACTCCCCCCCTGAGTGGACGAGAAAGAAAGGATTTCTTGGAGCAACCCCTCAGGTTCCAGACCTAGGAGTCAACTTTCCCGTATGAGCATTCGGTACATGTATCAGTCCGTGGAAGAGTGAAAGGGTCACCACTACTGAGGATCTCCCCCCTAATCTGAAAGAAAGAAATAAATAAATTACACTTTGATATATCTTTATTGAGGACTTTCCTTTTCCCGGAACGAAGGGAGCAACCAATGCCCAACTAGCGGACCCTAACTAAGTTCATTTAGGGGTTGATGTGGAAACTTTTTGTTTTTTGTGACACCGGCGGATGCTGAATACAGAGGAATACAATGAAATCAGAACAAAGCAGGTAGACCAAGCAAGCTTACAGAATTCGGGGAATTATAACTCAGAATAAGCTCTTTTGACCAAATAGAGTTGCTTGAAGATTGCGAGATTGGCGATAGCAATGCTATTAAAGACAAGGAGAAAGCTTCTCTCGAATGTATGAAGGAAAAGAGATACCCAAAAGGCATCTTTTGAAGGAAAAGAGATACCCAAAGGCATCTTTTCAGAAGCATTTCCTACCGAGAAAACTCTTATTTGTTCAGGGGGTTGTCGCCCATAATAGATTAGGCAGTCATGGGGCACAGCCCTAGTTTTTTTTACTATTATTATTCCAAGCATGTCTTTTTAGATGATTTTATAAGAAAATAAAATTGTAATTAATTTTTCTAATGGTAGGTTGGGGATAATAATAATAGCACCCACTCTAATTTGATATTTGTTCTATTTGTAGAACAACAACAATGTTTTTATATCAATGATTAATTAAAATTGTTAATTTGTTATTATGATTTCCATACAAAAAAAATATTGCTACTATGATGAATAATATATCCTTTGCAATTTCTGTTAGAAGAAAATGATATTGCAGCTATAGGAAATGCACACAAAGTAACATATCATGGTGCATGTCCTAACTAAAACATAGTTAATAGTCTCTTTAACCATGGTTTTAAAAGTTAATGGAAAGTAATTGATGAGAAATTTGCACTCACTTTAATAATTTGATCGAGGTTGAAATAGTGTTTGTACATTTCACTCAAGAAGAATTAACACCTAGCAAATTTTGCACGAGACCTCTATACCAAGTAGTCAAATTTCCATCATTGTGTTGGTAGGATAATTATATTTTGTTAATATAAATCTCTTGATATTCATAATTACACTCAAATTAAAAATGAAATATACATATTTCAACTTATATGATTAATGCAATATATAAGTTGCTAAATAAACTTTTAAATTTCATTGTTGTTGTAATTATTAAATATTATGTAGTTAATATGTTAATATAATTTATAAATATATTAGTGTAACTTGTATATAATAATGAATGGTTTTCATTAATTGATGTGTTGTACAATAAAATTAATTACAATTTTATTTTCTTATAAAATTAATTACAATTTTATTTTCTTATAAAATTAATTACAATTTTATTTTCTTATAAAATCATCTAAAAAGACACGCTTGAGATAATAATAGTAAAAAAGGCAAGATGGGGCACTGCCATAGTGCCATCTAAAGCTAACAAAAGGAAAAGGCAATGTTAGGTTCAAAGGTATTTTAAGACTATTGACAGGTGAATTAAGTAAAATGATTTTTTTATTTATTATTTTTGTGGGTAGGTGAGCGATTTGGGGATGTCATTAGCATCACCCTTACATTATTATTTGCTAATGTTATTGACATTTCATTTCAGCTTTGGACGCTCCATTCTGCAAATGTAGGAAAATTATGAAATATACAAGTTACCTATATTATTTGTAGTGATAGTGAGTTTGCACATTTTAATTGCAGAAAGCTTCTTTTCTTTTCTTTTCTTTTTTAAATGATGAATTTAGGTTAGTGTTTTCATAATTGCTCCAATGATAATGTTTCTGGGTCATTAATGTTTGAATAATATGACTGACCTTCACATGCAGGGAAAGCATGGGGCAACTTGGAGCTTCAATCGCGAGCCATTAGTTTGTGATTTCCTTGTTGCATAGTATATGAACCACTTGTGGTGTGCCTTCCAACAGAGGATATCGAGTAGCAAGACTAGATGAGAATGTGCATCCCTTATGTCCTTTGTGCCACCAAGACCGATAATCTGCATAATGTCTACTTAAGGTCTAGGCAGTGACTTTGCTAAAAGCATTCGGATGAGAGTCAACACATTACTACCACTATGCTCCACTGTAATCAAATTTTTCTACAATGGTTGGAG
This sequence comes from Dryas drummondii, assembly GCA_003254865.1. Lineage (NCBI taxonomy): Eukaryota > Viridiplantae > Streptophyta > Magnoliopsida > Rosales > Rosaceae > Dryas > Dryas drummondii. The sequence goes on from QANW01003840.1 coordinate 799,736, forward strand.
CAAATTGGGAAAAACCCAGATCTTTTACTAGTATATAAACTCCAGCTGCTGGAAAAAAAAACTCTGGTTATGCCAGCAACTGTGGGCACATTGTAATGCTATCAGTTCTGGGCAATATCCGAACCTAATTAAGTAATGAGTTAGGATTATGATATGTCTAGGGTTCGATGCCCTCTAATTTAAAGAGTTATGACCGACTTCTGTTAATGCTTGGATCCTAGGCTAAGCCCTATAGGCCAGTCCCCTCATATCTGGTAGATTCTACTATGTAATAATTTTATCAAATTAAACTGGCAATGATGATATTGTTAAAAATCATTCGTATGCATCAATGGGAATGCTCTTATACGCAGATTGAAATATTGCTCCCATAATAAGTGTTCTAAATCCTTCTGCGCATTCATGTTTATCAAGAGAAGTTGAATGTGGAATACATGCTTTAAGATCAATAATCTGTATTGCATCGCATCTGTTCACTCATTTTTAGCTAAAGTTGGTCAAAAGCAATACTTTGGTCCGTTTTCTTGTAAGTGCGGGGCATGCCACCATCAATTTAAGTTTTGGCTCGATCGGAATGTGATAGTGATTGGGTTGAGTAATTGCGCCTAAATTGATTCTTATCAAGCGATTGATCGGCTAAACCAGGAACCACTCTTGGCCTAAGTTTTTTTTCTAGCATCGGAGACAAGGCTCTTAAAGACTTAGTCAGAGTCGGAATCCAACCCACTAGTTGGCCTCTTTAAAATTATATGATTGAACTCGTGCACAAAGTGGTGTAAGTGTCCAAACAAAATAAAGAAACTATGGATAACAAAAATATAATGAAACTTAATACGATCTTTACCAACTAAGTTAACTTTAAGACTCATGCAATAATAAAAATAGCAGGTATTAGATTGAGGGCGAATGAAATAAAAAATTGTATTAAAGTTCAAGTAAAGACAAACAAAGTTGCATAAAAAGTAAAGAACAAAACCAAATCGATATCACAAACCTTTGAGAAGGATGATGACAAAGCTACAAACCTAGTGAACTATAACTATTGAAAACTTAAAAACACCTCGAATGGTAGCTACTAAGTAAAATCGAATGCAAAAGAACTTTAAGAGATTCTTGAGAGCTTTAAAGTTTGTGAGTTGAATGTCAAAATATGGTCCAAACAACATCCACATCCAAACTATCGAAAAAATACTGTTGCTCATCCTCCCTTCGGCTCCAGTGAGATTTCCAGAGAGTGAAAGTGAAAGTTGAATGAAAGAGGGAAGGGAAGGTGGGTTTTATTTATTTAAAGTTATTCTTAGTTTTAATATTTTAAATAGTATTTGTAATTTTTTATTATTTTGTTGTCCATAAGGCAAACATGTGGCATCCACATCACTAAAAGAGGTTGGTCAACAAAGCCACGTAAGCAATTAACGATTTTATTGACGATTTCCATTATTTTTCATGTTTTTTTCTTAATTGATGAACGCGCTTGAAAGAATTTTTTATTAATTGACCACTTGAAATACCCCCATTAGTAAATTGTAAAAGAGCCTTTTAATTTTTAAATTGTTGAATTTGTTAAAATAATTTTTTTATTATATTAATTTTATCTATACTATATGACACACTAACATGGTCACTTCTCGTTTACTTTCATAATCCTATTGCTTCCACACAGGCAAACACGTTAGCAAATATGTAGGTCTCTTTTTGCTACGTTATCACTTAACCGTTGACTAAATAGTAAAAAAAAGAAGAGAGTGTATATTAAAAATAAATTTTAAACGTTAGATATTAAATTGAAAGGGAACAAAACAATTTTACCTCAAAAACAAATTTGATCATTGTGGTTTTAAACTCGGCATTTGGTCAGTGTATTTTACATTATTTGCAATTTAAGTACATTTTATAACCAAAATGAAATTTGTTCTCAAATTAAAACTAATAAATTCACAAATTTTACTAAAAAATGACAAAAAATCATATATGTAACCTTCAATTTGATTAAAAAATAAAAAATAAAAATTTTGAGTTTGTTAAAATTGTCCTTATATTGCAAAAAACATAACATACAGAGACCAAATGTGAAATTTTGAAATTACATGGAATAAATCTGTTTACGGGATAAAACACAAAGACTAAAAATGTTTTTTTTTTTTTTTTTTTTTTTCCAAATTGAAAAAAGGGAGATTTTCATTTAGGTCCTCTAATTTTACAATTTACTGACTAAATCTTTATGATTTTTAAAATTCTAACTAAAATCTAATAATATTATAAACATTTCATGGTTTGTGGGCTTTATATTAGGTTAAATGTTCAACAATGCATTTTTACTTTTTCTTCAATATTTGAACCTTGTAACTGAAGTCCAATAATATTGTAAAGCCATTTTCGAGTGTTCAACAGTGCATTATTATTTCTTCTTCAAATCCTGGTTTTTCAGCTTTATATTAAGTTTTAATTCAAAATTAAAATCTAACATGTAACGTTCAGAAATCTTATTCTACACCCTAAGAAGGTATGAGATGAACCCGTATTTTATACCCTAAAAAAAATAAAAAAATAATGACATATTTTTTTAATAAAGCAATGGTCAAATAACTTTATTTTAAAAAAAATGTTAGAAGGACTAAATTCTAATTTTTTCTTAAAAAAATTGGAAAGGAATGGAGCAAGTTGTAAATCGACCAAAAGCTAGGGTGCAAGTTGTGAACCCTTTTTATTATACGATTCATGTTTAGGTTCATCACTACTATTCTCTTCTTCTCTTTGGTATTGATCAACTATTCTCTTCTTTCAATCTTTGTTTCTGCTTCTGCAAAAATCTCTCAGAAGCAACAAATAATCTCTAAATTATAAAACTAAAAAATGCAAGGAGGAGGAGGAGGAGAAGAGCTAAGCATAGAAGAGCTGGCCTCCAATCTCACCACGTACAAAGATCAGCTTCAGCAGGTCCCCATCTGCCTTCTTTTTTATTTTCCCTCTTCTTCTGCTTCTTATTTAATTTATGCGCGCTTAATTTTCAATTTAAGTTTTACTACTTTGTCGATATGTTATGATTAGGGTTTATTGGAATTCGATTAGTTTTTATTGGAATGAAATTAGGGTTTTTCTTAACTTGATACAAATTATAATAGAATTAGCCTCTTTAGGTTTAAGCACTCACTGAAAGAAACCCTTTTCTCCGAATTTTCATGGTAGCTGCCCCAGCATGAAACCAAAATCAAGAAAGTGAGAAAATTTAAAATTTTGTTTTTACTGGGTACCGTTGATGATTGCACTGTATAAAATACGGTCAACACTATCAACGTCCTGCAGTTATCTACTACCTTGGAAATTAAGATCAATGTATATGTATGCCTGTATGTACATAATTGGGGACTATTAGATATGGGTAGCCATGCCCATATGTAATCTGAGTTTGCTTATCTCCTATTTTACTTGTTGAATTAGAGTGGACAATTTTTTCTGCTTGTTTGTTGATTTTAAATTGTTGGAAAATCATATTTTATTCATATGGCAAGGTTCTGCCTTTGCTGCTAAACCGCCATTAATAAGGTTTATGCCATTGCTTTGGAATTCGAGTCAATGATTATGGGAAGTTAGGTTGTAAGTATTAATAGACAGGGCCTTGGTTTATACACTAAACGCATGTCTTCATGTCCTATCCTTGAAAAATACAATTTATGTATGTCGTTTGTAATAGAGAGTTTTAGATTGAGTGGTAGAAAATTCATCTTTGGAAGAATCTTAATTTGAAGACTAACAAATTGGTTAATCACTATTGAACAAATTATAGTGTAAAAGGGGCAATGGACAGCTTTGTCCTATATAAGCAAAAGTATATGTAGCCTTATGGGGCATTGGACTTATTGCGACATGTAATTCATCCGGACAAATATGCTAGGGCACAACTTCAATACTTTTCTCTTTACTAAATATAGATATGTATTAAATGTGTAATTTTAGATGCTTTTGGTGTAAATGTGATTTCTTGTTTTTTTTTTTTTTTTTTTTTTTTTTCCCTCTTAGTATGATACATCAATGGAAGGCTTAGGAGTATTTTTATCATGTCGTTTCATTAATGAGATTGGGACAATGTTTATTTACTGAACTTCTACCATTTTCTGTAATGCTTAATTATGAACTACACTGCTTGTAATATTGGTGATACATAATTTTGACAAATTTTGGAGTGAAAATCATGATATGAACTCCGTTTAATCTTTAATCTCACTGAACTGCATTCCTCAACATATAAGCGTTTGCTTGCAAAAAAAATTGAATAATTGTTTGGATAGAGAACCAGTCAATTGAAATAAATCAACTTCTAGTTGCTAAGTAACCCTGAATTTGCTAAAATATAAAAAAGTTCTGCTTTCCTCTCAAGTAAAGCCTTCTCCACTTTGACTACTGATTGGGAATTTCATATCCTGAAGAGTCTTTCCTAGTGATACTTTTAGCAGGTCATATTTTATAGACTACTGGCACTAACCACACTGCCTTTTTTTTTTCCTAGGCTTTCAGTTTCTATGAGTTTCAGGTAGGGATTCCTTTGTCTAAATTTACTTTACATATTATGATTTTATTTGAGATTTAATCCATTTTACAAAAGAAAGTTTTTTTTTTTTTTTTTTTGAGTATTTTGGTAAGTTGAACAAAAAAGTAGAAATTACATCTAGGCACCTAGCTCTACCATTACTTATTTTACTTGGATAGGTATTCTGTTTTTCTGTGGTTGGATCTTCCAACTTTAATTTATCAGGATCCTGGAGTTTAATTCTGCGGCGTTACAATGAACACACAGTTAGGTTGTGTTTTATTATTGTCTTATAGTTGTTGTTACAAAGTTTTGACCATCAAAATAAAAAATTTGAACTAGTTGGCGTCTTGTATTCTTAATGGTATCTTGAAAATTATATGCTGTGAATCACTCTATGTATTGTCTTGTAGATTGTGATTTTGTGTAATGACTTTTCCCATCCTCTGGATCAGGTCAAGGAGCTTTTAGCTGATGATCCAGGGAACTCTGAGTATGCTGACATGGAAAGAGAGCTAAATGAGGTATCTTTTTGTTTATTTTTTAATTATTTTCGGGTTAAAATTGCATGTAAATTTTGTCATATAATTTGATCCATTCCGACATTTTTGGAACTCTCTTGTTTGTTTTTGAGTTTGTAGTGTAGAGGTCTCATTTTAATGTTCCTTTGCAAAAGCAGAGTCAAGATCTTCTCTAGCCCTTAGGGATGACAACCAAGTGCAGTTACTATTAATATGGATGTCTAGGTTTTCAATGCAATTATCATTCTTCTTTTATTTCTTCCTTCTCTCTTTTGAAGGAGTCAACATGTTGCACAAACTAGCAACACCAATTAACTGCTATGGCACCTGTGGAGGTTTGTTTTCATAACAGGGTTGAATAAGGTGAGGATGGTTTTTATGTTAAATAAAGTTCATACACTCCAGAAATTGGAACTCTGGAGAATTTAGAAACAAAGGATCTTTAGAGCTTCATCAAGATGCATGTCACTTCTATCTTGGTTCCTTTGCAGGTGTGCTATGTGTGGTGATGGTCAGCTTTCTCTTTCTCTATCACCTGATTTCAGATGTGCACACTGAGATTCTAAATTTGAATTTTGACAATAATTTGCTCTTTTTTTATGTTAACAACTATCTGTATATGCTTGTTCAAATTAGGCTTGCGCTGAAGTTATGATAATGCAGGTAATTGCTCTGACAGAAGAACTACTTGAAACTGCAAAGCAAAATCAGAATTCTGGATCAGATAGTGGGACAAGTGCTAATGCATCTCCTAGTTTGCCCCAGTCTCAGAGGAATGAAAATGTAAATTGGCATCCTTGCATGATTTTGTTTGTTTGTATGTTTTTATTGTTTTTTGTTTTGTTTTTGTGTTTTTAGTTACGTTTTATGGGGAAAATATCCTTTACCTTTTGTGACAGTTACACTTACCATGTATTCTGTGGCATGTGGTGGTATGTGGAAATGTGCTTATGTTGTGGTAAGGCATGATTGACGTGAAATAATTTTGTTTCTCATAGGGTTCTAGACCGGGTTTCTATATAAAATTTTCTGAATAACCTACTTACTTGAGTTCCACTTCCGAAGAATTTGAAAGCCTACTTGCTTGTAGGGGTTTTGAATTTTATTCCAACATTCACTAGTATGTTAAGTGCAGCAATGCATTCTATTAAACTAATTACCTTTATGAATGTTTACTGTTGTTGGATCTTTCTCTCATCTTTTTGTGGTCTTTATATTCTTTTCTAATGTAGGATTCAGGCAGCATTTCTGATTATCATGACAAGTTTCCTCCTGGTACAAAAGTTCAAGCTGTTTGGAGTGAAGATGGGGAGTGGTATGTGAGAAAAAAACAGAGATCTGAATTTTAATAAATTTATGTTTACAAGTTTCTACATTTTTTTTACCTTTCTTTTTCTTTTTGTCTGTGTTTGATTAGTTGAATGTTCAGGTATGATGCAACAATCGATTCTCTTACTCCAAACGGGTATTATGTTACTTATGATGGCTGGGGGAATAAAGAAGAGGTATGATTTCTCAGACACATTCATTCATTATGGGTTTAATTTAATAATGCATCTCCTAGTCATATTCATATTGAGGTTTCTTGTATAAAGGTTGTGTCCATATCTTATATACATATATTAGCCAGAAATCCTTGTTCCAAGATTTATCTATGATTACTACTTTGGAATAAATGTATAGTGAGTGGTGTGTGTGTGTGTGTGAGAGAGAGAGAGAGAGAGAGAGATCACTACTATCACATTTTTTGGGATTACGATTTGGTAGTGGATAATTGAAGATGTTGTGATTCCACATCAATGTTTTTAACTCAAACGATATGTACAAACATGTAAAAAGCCTGACACTCTAACAACAACAGAACAAGACACCAAAACAACCAGATTTACAGAAAACATAGCAACAAACATTGCTTCACCACAGGCAGCCAATCAACATAATATTTGCAAAAGAAGTCTCTAAAATCTGCAGTAACCAATGCCCACATCAATGTGACCTCCATTAATGTGGGCAGTGGACCACCTTTTGGCCACTGCATCGGCATGCCACCTGGCCAATTTCCTGACCCCTGGATCTTTTGCCTTGCCTGCTAATGGCGATAAATATGTTAGTTCTTTACCGGAAAAAAATATTGTATTCTATTTATGTAGTGAATTTTCATGTGTTTCATATAATTGGAATTTCAATGAATGAAGTAATGATTTATTATTTGGTTCTCGAAGTTATCTCACCTATTATTCAATTTTTGAAATGACAATTTTGAAGTGACAACATAGCTTTTCCTCTTCTATTCTGCCGTTAAAAGTTTTGTCTGCAAGTTAATATCTGAGGTTTTTGATCTCTTTCTACTGTCTTATTTGATCTCCATTTGTTATTATTTGTTCATCCCTTTTTATATCGCGTATTTGCTACCCTTTTTATGTTTTTTTTCTCTTAAACCTGTATTTTCGTTCATCTATTCTTTTTCTTTATCTTTTTTTTTTTTAAATAAAATAAAATATTGGCATGCCTCTGATGGTTTCTATCCCAGGTGGATCCAGCCAATGTAAGGCCAATTCAAGAAGGGGCTGTCAATACTTTGCTGGAAGCGGAAAAGGTTGCTGAAGCCACAAAACAAGCAATCAAAAGGAAGATTGCACAAGCTGCTTCTGTTGACTTTCAATCACGAAGTTTACCAGCAAAACTTCGTATAGAACCTGATGATCCTGAGGATGTGGTATTTAATCGATCTATATCTAATTTATTATTATTTTACTATACCAAACTGTGGATGTGGTGATGCATTTGCAGGACAAAAATATCTTTAATGAGATATAATCTTTTTTCGCATACCCTTAAATCCTCTAAAGAAGTTGGCCTTAAAGATAATCTTAATTTTTCATATAGTTCAAAGTAGATCAAATAAAAATAACAGCAACCACTAAGATAAAAGTGGGTTTTTTTTTTTTTTTTTTTTTTTAAGCAATGCTAATCATTAAATTGTAATTATATTATCTTTATGAATGCCATAAATTATGAAAAAGTGAAGCTAGTATAATTTTAATTTTTTTTGCATCACCTAAATTAAATGCTTTGTGAGATAAAACTATGACAGTTTTTGTAAGTATTTAATTTTTAAATAAAATTATTAAAAATTAAACTTTGCTATTGATTGTTTAATATTCAATATTATATATAAAAATTGGTTCACTATGGTAATTTAGAGAACTGTTAGTTTTTTCTGGTGGGATAAGCAATCAAATTTGTTAGAACTAGTTTGATAGGATGCTTGAAATTGTTTTGTCAGTATTATATTTTTTGTCTTTTATGCCAACTGTTATGGTATGATGTTTTCATGTGCTTGTCAACTTCAAAATTCACAGAAAATTGCGAAACGCAAAAAGATACATGCTTTTAAGTCGAAGATGAGGATGGAGCAACTAGAAGTTACGCAGAATAAACGTCAAAATGCTTGGCAACAGTTCCAGACAACCAAAGGCAAGACTAAGAAGGTATGTTTGGTAGACATTTTTACATTTCGATTGACTTGCATTGCTCTGATTGGTCTTTACCAAGGGGCAATAGTATCAGTTGTTTTATTTTGTTTACACACATGTGTGTTTATAGATCACTAGTTTGGTAGTATTTTCTTATTTTGCAGTGCTTGCCTTAATATAAAATAGAAGGCAGAGAAATACGAGTTTGGGTCTTGTGTTTATGGCCAATACCATGTCATTTGAAGAGTCTCCATATAATTTTCTTTCTAATATAAACCATAAACGTTTAACCTCAATCTCAAAGATAATGTTGTTTTGGCACAAACACAATATTGAAGCAGAAATATAAGTAGAGATTCCATTTCGAGAAACAAATGCACATATGTAAAATTTTACTAGTCATCCCACATGCGCAGAACATGTGAGATTGCTTTCCTATTAAATAGTAAGGTAACCGAAAAGTAAATCATAAATTCAAATAAAGTTAATAAATGATAAATGTTTAAAATGGAAATAATATAGCATCAAATATGGAAATGAAAGAGAAATGTCACCCAAAGGAAAGAAAGAGGTGGACACATGTCATCCACATGCTTACTGTAAGTTGTGGTTTAAATATCCTTTTGCGTCCAAGATTTTGTGTTGCACATAGGAAGTGGTGGAATTTGATCTTTGATGGATTTACAATGTCGATCATGAGCTTGAGTTAATTTATTAGGAACATATACTCGCACATAATCATGTAATCTTTAGCACATTCAAGTATGTGGTTGCATAGACAGTTTTTTATTTTTTTATTTTTTTGAAGTTTACATTGGCCCATTTGAATATGAAAGATCGACAATCACCAATTGAAAGCTATCAAGAAACAGAAAAATAACAACCTAAATCTATGTATAAAAAGGGACTCCTACCCAACTGTGGACAAGTTTCAACCTGGCCTATTCTAAGGATTGGCCTGGTATTTAAGCACCTCTCTCTGTTCATAGTGTTCATTCACATGTCCCAGATCTGTAACTTGTTGCATTTTCAGATTGGCTTCTTTTCTGGACGCAAGCGGGAGAGCATCTTCAAGTCTCCTGAGGATCCGTTTGGTAAGGTTGGGGTGACTGGAAGTGGGAAGGGTTTGACAGAGTTTCAGAAGAGGGAAAAACACTTGCATCTCAAAGGGGGAACAGCTGAGAATGATGAAGAGGCTCCTTAGCTCCAATATTATCTATCTTCTTGCTTTTGCTGTACCTGTTCAAAAGGTTCAGTGTGACCTTGTAACTCAGAACCCACTGGTAATGCCATGCGTGGAGTTGGAACATAAGAAAATGGGTATTTGAAACTGTAATGTTCTTACTTACCATCATGGTTATTACTGCTATAATAGTTTCCTCTCCCTCCTTTTGAGTTGCTTAAAGCTTATTTGTATAATTGAATTTGGTTATGCCGTTTCTGTCTTGAAATGAAACAATGGGTTCATATCATCCATTAAATTGATAACACAAAGAAAGATCAATTTTAACACCCCCCTTAAAAAAAAAAAGATTTTAAACTGTATAGGTTTACCTGCCACCTCATTATTTACTTGCCACAGCATTCAATCAAATGACTGCTGTAATTCTCTTTTTCTCCTTTACATATTCTCTTATGTACAAATATATACATCAACTAAGGGTATTTTAAATAGTTTATGAACAAAAAAAAAAGATCTCAAATTCACATATTAATTAACGAAACTTAAAATATAGCAAGTCCATTAAACAATGGCTTCTGTGGCTTTAGATCATCCATTAAATTGATAGCAAAAAGAAAGATCATTTTTAACCACAAAAAAAAAAAATGTGATTTTAAATTGTATAGCTTTAACGGCCACTTTATTATTTACTTGTCACATTATTCAATTAAAAGACTATTATAGTTCTTTTTTTCTCCCTTACATTTTTTTTTTTGCTCAAATACAAATACATCTATCAAACTATAAAGAGTATTTCAAGTTGGTCTATGAATAAAAAAGATTTTGAATTTACACATTAACTAACGAAAACTTAAAAAATATAGCACGTTCGATTTATGTCCAAAAAAAATGTTAAATCATATGTTGTAATTGTATGTAGCTAATGTGATATTTTTAATGATATGGACACCAAATTTATGTCATGTGATAAAAAACAAAAAATATCAAACCTTTAAAAAAAAAAAAACAAAAACAAAAAATTTGAGAACACCCTGCAGATCCCTTACCCACTCACCATCCTCCCACTGTATATTAAAAATTAGACATCGGCTATGTCCAGCGTGGCATTTAACATAATATAACCAACCCAAAGGAAATGATAGGAGTCACAACAATAAAATAGGATCTTGTGCTTATTGTACTCCATCCTCCCCTACCTCTTACATAGTCCTCACTCATTGTGGTGGTGCAAGTTTTATTTTTATTTTTTTGTTTTTTGGTTTTTATTTTGGTGCAAGTGGTGCAAGCTATTATCAGATCCGTGAGCGATGGAGGAACCTGCCATGAATAGGTAATAGCTTTCTTTTGGGGTTGGGGGCCGGTGGACCCTCTTCTCCAACATGCTTATCTTTTGGCCAACATATGGATGTACAATTTGCCAATGGTTTCAGAAAGATAGGAGGACCCTACAGCACCAACATCAAAACATGTTTGAGACATGTCTCTTTGTAGAAAGTTATATGATTGACGAACAACATGAAAATGGGAACAAACTTCTCTTCTAGTATATTTTCTAATTGATTACATGTACATCTCTCTTTTCTCTCTCTCTCTCTCTCTCTGGATCACTTTTTCTTTTTGACTTTATTAATAGGCTCATTCATTATCATGTTCCATATGCATGCATCACATCAAGGTAGTTAGTTTTCCTCTAAATTAAAGAACCCGATCTTTCAAGTAACAAATCATTACCTGCCCGGCCACTTGCTTATTAATTCCCTTTGACATTCAAAAGATAAGCCACAAGATCCTCCTTTTCTTATCAACTCAAATTCCTTATAAAGAAATGTCATAAATTGAATCTTTTTATAATTGACACATTCCCATATACATCTTTAGGCACCGACCGACTCATGAAAGTTCTTGGAAGCTAGTCCTATAATGTAAGTTATATCTCCTTTACAGTGTTTTCTTGGATAAGAAAATAAAATGAATGGAAAAAGCTATCTTTATTTTTAACTTGATATTGTTGACTACTTTTTCCTTATTTAAAATTTATGAGATGGATTAACTCCAAGACTAGAGGGTGCCCTTATGCATAGCATATATATGTTCTACACATATATATTACAAATAGTATACATATGAGAGCCTCAATAGAACCCTTCCTTCACAATTCTTAATAACACGACCAACCCTAAACTATATATATGATATCCATATGTCATTAGTTTAATCTATGGTATATTACCATTATCCCCAATATTATTATTAAATCTATAATGGTTATAATCCTCCTCCATGCGAGTCTCATGCTGAGGTGGTACTGCACTTGATGATGAAGATGGGTTGTGAGAGTACCAATTGGACCAAAATAGATAGTTGAGGAAGTTGAGGAAGCTAAGCCCTGCCAACAACCAATAGAAAAGGTCTAGCCTGTCTTGGTTCAAATTATTGTGACCAAGCCAACCACCACTTGAAGACCCTGATGAGGTGATCTTATTCACCAAAGACACCAATAGGGAGCTTAGATAGAACCCAAATGAGTATGAGCAGTATGTCACTGCAGTTAAAAATGCTTGCATCCCCTTCAAGGATTGCTTGTAAAAGAACTCAATTAGGCCCACTGCAGTCAACATTTCTGATAACCCAAAGATCAAAAATTGTGGGGTGATCCAGAAAATGGACAGTATTTTGTTTGAATTTACAGCTGCGTCCCTTCTCTTCTCCTCCATGATGGCAGCTGCCACCATTGAAAATGTTGCAAAAAATAGGCCAAATCCGATCCTCTGCAATGGGGTGATTCCGGAGTCATGACGGGTGAATTTTCGGGCAAAAGGGACGAAGAAAATGTCGTAGAGAGGAACGAGGAAGATGAGGATGATGTAAGGGATGGATTGGAGTGAAGCTGGAGGGATGTGGAAGGATTTGGTGAGTTTGGTGTCCATGAGACTTCCTTGTTGGACTGAGAAGGTTTGGAGTTGAGCCAGAATGGTGTTGAAAACTATAGTGGAAGCAAAAATTGGTATAACTGAAAGCAGAATTTTCACTTGCTGAACTTGGGTGATGGTGCACAATCTCCATGGGCTTTCCTTTGTGTTTGTACCATCTTCAATTTTAATGCAAGCCTTGTCCAAGAACCTGATGATCATCATTTATTAATTTGTCAAAACCCTTATATATATATATTAATATATGTGTGTGTGCGCTATATATGGTATGTAATGTAAGTGAAATGTTCTTAATTTATTAAGAGATTAAAACTATTAATCTTGTATTTCTCTTTAATTGGGGAAGTGGTAAAAAACATACTCTCGATCAGTTAATAAAGATGACAACTAGCAGTATTATTTTAAAATGAATTTAATTATTTACCTGAACTTTTCAGTATGAAGAATACTACCAACGTCAGAAGAGAGAGTAGTATTGTCATTTGACACATTATTGTTTTGGCTTCCATGAAGTAACTGTGGATTAGATGGACAAACCTGCTTTCTCTTTAGTATTGCAGCCACAAAAACCTGAAAAATGATATAGTAGAAAATATGAAACACCCAATGTATATAATAACTGAAAATATGGCGCATTAATCGTGCATGCATTAGATGATGTAAGTTAAAATTCATGAATTTGTTAGAAGAATTAAGAAAAGAGCACGTGACACTAAAATGGACACATTTAAATTTTTAAAAATGAAAAAAAAAAAACTCAAGGTTGCAATGGCTGTACGTAGCCAAGACAATTCGTCTTGGCAACTCATATGTAGGGATTGCACATCGATAGGAACCCCCACCTTATGAGAGCATTAATTAGATTCAAGCAAAATCATATTTCTAATTAATGTAGGAAATTGAAGCTATATATGGGATATCATTAAAAAAAAAAAAAAAGTCATGGAGATCGTCCATTCAATACATCGGCATGTGCAAATAGGCTAACCGTAGAGGTGTGCAGCGCACTGCAAGCCATATATGGCAGCTTTCTTTTATTTCCCTTTTTTAAAGATATGATTAGGGTGGAGAGAAGAGGAAAAGATATAGATGGGGGTAATTTAGGAATAACAGGGCTGAAATAAGTAGATTAATATTTTTTAAATTTTTTGAAAGGAATGAAAATATGTGGTGGCCCTGGTGGGTAGGAAAATATGAATGGGGTGGAATTGAAATAGTACCCTCTTAAGAAAAATGAAAGTAAAAGTAGGAAGACTGATCTCATGTTTTACAATTATCATACTATTTTTAGTTTTTGACTTGTTAAAAAAGTATGAATATATTTAACGACAAATAAGTCAAATAACAAATAGATAGAATTTTTTTAACAATTATTTTGTTAATATTATAGCTACTTATGCTATATCTAGAGGACCGTGCATATATAAAGCGAGTAGGATATCACAAAATATCACATGTACGTATGTATCACAAAAAAAAATATCACATGTTGATTAATTAATTATTTGTCTACATGCATGTAGAATCTTATATTATTCGAATTCGACAACCCACATGTGTAATAATCTTTTTAGTCACATAAGCATACAAAATTGCATAGCTATGCATGCTAATCAAAACAGTAAAAACCGATTATATTATATGTAACTGCAGGGATAAAGGGCCAATATATGTATTATTAACATACTATAATCAATCCTGATAATTAATTGACACACAAGAATCTTTAGAGAAGACTAATTATTAAACATTGGGTAGAGAGTGAAAATGAGTTCAATAATATTACTTGAGCAATGGGGGTAAAAATGCTTCCTTGGGGGGGCTTGTTCCTGTAATAGAGGGTACCAGAGACCAAGCTGATCAACCCCATTGCCATGGCAGCTGCTGAGATTCCAAACCCAACATCCATTCCAGAATGGGTTTGGACCCACACAAGAAGTGTGAGGGCAATGAGTTCTCCCATGCAAAACGCAAAATAGGCAGCATTGAAGTAGGTGGAGATGAGCTTGTTGTTGTTGGATTGTTTGCCACTACAACTGGTGATCATGAACTGGTCAGCTCCATGAGCAATCATGTTGGGCTTGACACACCCACTCCCCAATGCCACCAAGTAAAGTGCCGCAAAGAAGATTAATGCCTTGAACCCTTTTGCTTCAGTACACTGTTCTCCAATATCCGCTGTGTTATTGCATGGGGGTGGCTTTAGCTGGGGAAGATGAGCTTGGACTGATAGTAAGATGAAACCCTGCAAAAAATTAATCAGAAAAACTGTCAAGTGAAACCCAATTAAGAAATAAATAGTCCCTTACATATATATATATATATATAATGTATAAAAAAATATGAACATGTTCTATTGTCAACAGTGTGGCAACTATATATGAATTATGGTACGTGTGACTTAGAGCCATTTAGTTTGACATATAGGTAGCATGCGCTCTAATAAAATCTAAAAGTAGAGTATATATCCAACTAAAATCAATTGATAATGGAGAGACCGAAAACTTTATATATTGACGAATATTATTTACTTTTTTCAATGTGAGATATCTTTTTAACATAAACTATCTGGTAAGATGTGAGGCCCTAGAAGTGGTAGCTAGTGTGGATGGGTAGAGACCGAGGAGAGAGACAAAATTAAAATTGAAGTAATTGATGGGCCGGAAGGGAAAAAAGGTAATGGTGAAATGAGAGAATATAATAGTATAGCTATAGTACCGAAAGTTCGACAAAGCCAAAGATAAGCATGGTCCAGAAACTCCCAAGATAAGAGTCGGAGAGATAGCCACCAAGAAGGGCCAAGAGAAAGACAGTTCCAATGAAGTTTGTCACTATGTTCGCCGCCTCAGATAGAGGGAAGTGCATCTCATTTATCACGTATGTTATAAGGTTGTTCCCAACTGCAGCAATTCCCATTATCTCAAATGCTTGAAGCCCTGCAAATTATATATATATATATTTTAATTATACACATACATATATACCAATTTTATCATCAATTCATTTATGACAAATAAATAATCAAATGTCATATATATGTAAACTAAAATGATGTGGTAGTGTTTCGTTTATTTATAAAAAGTCCAAGTGAAATAAGTAATTAACTAGAGGACGAGGAATATGATGAACAAGAATAGCAAGGAATATATAGGTGGGGCCTACCAAGAACAAATGCAGCAGCTTTCATACCACCATGCTTGGTAGGATTGGAAGGTCTGCCTCTCCAATCAACAGTGACCACCTCTTGATGATCACCCATTTCAGAGACGTTGATGCTCTCAACTTTGTGATTCTGCAGCTGCCTCCTTTGTTCCGTTTCCATCTACTCTTTCTCTCTCTAAACTAGGTAGGGAGGAGGGAGACAGAGACTTGTGAAGGAAGGCTGCAGTTAAGGTTGTTGTGTTGGTCTAGTAATGCTGAATCTGAGGCAAGTGGGTTGTTCTCAATTTATAGGCCATGCTCTGAGCTCTCCTTGCATTGCTAGCTTTTGTCAGATTATTGTAGCCTAAAATAAAAATAATAATAATAATAATCAAAGTTTTAAATCCACACGCACTATAACACGTGGATAACACTTCCACCAGGAAAAAAGGGCATTCGATAGATGCGCAGTTCCAACTTGCAATTAAACGCATTGCTTTGACGCTGTGGCACTAATAGTAATAATGAAATTAAGAAGCGTTTGGTACCTTTGGGTTGCATCTGGCAGTTATCCATATTCGATGGGATCCATAGAGTTGACATGTTGAGTTGCCTTTGTTTGGACCCCGGGTGGACCATATTAGCACCGTGTGTTTTGGTAACAACTAATTCCACTGTGTTTTTTTTTTTTTTTTTTAATTTATTCACTTTAAGGTACTTACAATCTAAAAGATTAGTCGAAAATACTCAATCTTACAAATTTAATTTTAAGGTAACATCAACTCACTAACAACTATAAATATAATTTTCAACTACCATCAACTCACCTAAAACTATAAATTTAATTTTCAGATAACAAACTCACCCACAACCTAAAACAGCTTAAGCACCATGCAAATAAATTTAATCGTAAAAAAGTTTCAATTTTCACTGCAGTTTTAGTTTTTTACTCATAGTTTCAATTATGGAGAACACTCTTATAAAGTCGTAGTTTTAATTGTCTGACACAGTTAACAAACTCAAAAAATTGATTCCAGTTTGCATTTTTTACTTTACAATTTCAGTTCACAGTTTCTAGATCTGAGTTCTAGATCTTTTGACAAAAAAAAAAAATTCCAGATATGCAAAGAAGAAGAACAAGAAGATGATGAAGAGGAAAAAATAAGAGACATAGCGGGGAGAGAGAAAAAAAATAATGGCAATTGACCATATTTCAAAATAAGTCAGTTGGCACCCGCTTGTGCAATACAACTAATAATTACCTTGTTGTTGAATAAAATTAATTGGTGCACTAGAGATTAAATAGGATGCATAACATGCACCCTATAATAATTATAGAAAATTATGATTAAATACTAAATTTCAATAATTTTTTGGTATAACATGAAAACCATATAATATTTTAATTGAACTACCAAATTTAAATGTAGTTTTTTAGATTATGTCACAAATATGTTGGCCACTTTGATTTGAGCATTTTATATTTGACATTTTTATTCTTTGGCCCATATATTATGAGTGTTAGTTAAAATTTATAAGGTTTTGACAAAATTGCTCTTGAGACTTTTATATTATATATCTTGAAAATTTGCTAATGTAGTCTCAACTTCACATTTAGTTGTGACTGTACGACACTTACAACTTCAAATTTAGTTATGACTGAACAATAGTCATATATAAGTTGTGAGACAGTCACAGTTAAGTTGTAACTTGATTGAATTTTTTTTAGAAAAATTATACTACAATATAGTATAAATAGAGATCAAAACAATACTTTTATTCAAAATAATATATAATATAGTGGTGTGAGTTGTCTCTTTTAATTTACCGAGACAGTCACATACAGTTAAGTTGTGATTAGATTGATTTTTTTGTTTTTTTTAATACAATATAGTATAAATTAATGTAATATTTGTGATGTAATATTTTTTTTATTTTTTTTATTGTAGTGGCATGTGATGTAATATTTGTAAATTCTAATACCTTTTACTTTATTAATTTGTTTGACTTTTCAACTAGTACCTAATCTAAAATGTTATTTAATTTTAGTACCTAAACTAAAATGTTATTAAAATTTAGTAGTTAAAATCAATGAACCTTAGTAATTAATTTTTTTTTTTGGGTGACCCCAACAACTAATTCCACTATTAATCACTTTAAACTTATAAAAGTTGTTCATCCCTCGCATCTTCTCTCTCTCTCTCTCTCTCTCTCTCTCACACACACACACACTCTCAATTTGCCTCTCCCCTTAGATCTCAGAACCTAGAGCCTCGAAAATGCAGAGTGCAACCTTCACTCTCTCTATGTCCTTCTATCTCCTAAAGCTTCAAAGAACATTGAACTCGACCCTCCATCTCCTAAAGGTGAACAGTAAATAATGTACAAGAATATTGAGACTACAACCCAAAGCAAAATAATGCTCCATTTGCTACAATACTCATTCTTCGCACTTGTTCACTAGTTTTTTAGCTAAGGTTGGCCAAAAGTGATTTTTGGTCCGTTTGGATGTGAGTGTGCGGGGCGTGCCACTATTGGGCCTCAAACTAGGCCACAATAGAAATTGGGATGGTAATGTTGGGGTTTTGCGCTTAAATCTGAAATCCAATCTAACGATTGTGCGGCCAAGCTAGGAACCACTCTTGGCCTGGATTCTTTTCTAGCCTCGAGGACAAGGCTTTAGTCGGAATCAGAGTTCGAGTTGCGTCTCGGCCTCCTTAGAACAGTATTGTTGAATTCGTGAATGCAATGATGAAATTGGCCAAAAAGATAAAAGAAACTATGGACGATAAAATTATACTGAAACTCAATGCTATTATTGCTAACTAAATCAACTTCAATATTAAAAAGAACAATGAACAAAATAAACATCTATGTATTGAATAAAGAACTTGAACATGAATTAAAATAGAAACGATGCAATTGCATAAAACTAAAGTGCATAAAATAAATCGATACCACAATCCTTGTGAAGGCAATGACAGAGCTACAAACCTAATGATCTTGAGACTAAAGTTATGAGAAACCTAAAAACAACTCAAATGGTAGCAACTAAAAAGAAATTGAAAGCAAAAGAACTTTGAGAGATTCTTGAGATTTGAGTATCTGTGTGTATTGGATGCTGAATCTCCGTCTCTTCTCTCAAATGCCTCTATTTATAAGGGTGCTAGGATACAACCCTAGATAATGGGCCATTTCCTGGCTCGAAATCATATTCCTTCTCCTAGTAGGACTCGAACTTCTGAGATTTCTTCTTGGCGGCCAAGTTTTGTTATTGATGAGGATTGAAATTCTTTCCATAGTAGGATTCCTTTACTTGATCGTATTGAGTCATTGTCCATCTAGGTGACTTATTTGCAAAACTTTCCGAATTATTTTCAAAGTTGGACTCATTGCTTGATTTGGCTTCCTAGCAATTTTGGACTCATTTTTCGGCGTTGATTATGCGAATGGGCCGTGGAAATCTCTACCGGCCCCTTTATTGAGACTGGTTCATCCATTTTATAGTCTCATTACTGACCTTAAAAATTTCTTTTGGGTCATGGGCCATATTGGCTAGTAGTCTTAAACAATTATTGGCCCTTAAACCACAATTTAAAGAGGAGTGGGTTAAAACACCCATTGGCCCCAAAGTAAGTTGGCCACCAAATAAGAGTATATGGGCCAAGAAAATATTCTTAGCCACTACACGAAAATGGCCAATATGAAAAATGGCCAACAATAACCCACGTGTCATTTTTGGGTACAAACAGCACCTAAATAAATTATCTTCAAGCTTTAGCAAACCGGCAAGCTAGTATTTTATACTATGTCCTTAAGACAAGATTGCACCTCACTAGTGCCTCAAGGTTTGAATTAGCAATCGTCTCCATGATACAACGATCTTTCTTCTTGCGGAAATAGTACTCTAATCCATAAGAAACAACAAACACATATTATATATGTTGATCTCTCTCAATAAGTAACTTTGAATAAAATACAAATCACTTTTAACTCTTTTATCTCTTGTCTTAAATGTCTTTTCTTTGAAATGACAAATGGGTTGAGTATAGATAGAAGATGAAGTGCCTTTTAAAAGGGTTGTGCCTGTTAAGAAAAAGTAATAGTATACCTTTTTGTTTTAAGACACATGCACCCATTCATAATTACTGCAGCCATAGGAACCTTTTCCTAGTAGATGTCACTTGTACTTATTCAAAAAATATATAATTGGTATATGGCAAACAACTCCCAAATTTTCTTTGTATTTTTATTTATCCAAATAAAAAAATTAATAATTTAAATATTAAATTTTCCAACATGAAATATTCCACATCTAGGATACAGTTGTTTTGTATAATGTATAAACCTAAGGTAATCCTCCCTTTACAAACCAATTTTAAGGATGAATTAGGCCTACAAGGCTTTAACAATTTTCGTGTGATCCTCGCGTGAACCTCATGTAATGCTCTTATGATCCTCGTGTGACTCTCCTTTCACTATTCGAGATTTCAGCAAGGTCTCTGCTACTGAAATCTTGTTTTGAGTGTAAGATTAGTGCAGAAGACAATCAAAATAGTTTGAGATATAAATGCTTTATGTCGACAACTGCTTTGTTAGTTGAGTCATCAATCGTATCTTTTTTTAGCAAAGACTTCACTCAACAATTTAGACCCAATATGGACTATATTGTGTTTATGTTCACAAAATATGCCAACATTAAAATATTGAACCTCATATATATATATAATATGGATATGCAAGTTATTAAACATATGTTTAAAAAACAAAAACAAAAACAAAAAACGGTAGACCACCTTTGATACCATTTCACAAAATGGTTTTCTGTTTTACAAAACAAAACTACAAAGAAAATATGTTTGGTAAGCCGTATCGAGAAAATGACTTTGAAGAATGCGGGATACTGTTTTTCACTTTATGGTGTAAATTTGCAAAACGAGTAAATGATATTTTAAGAGGATTTAGATGGTGTAAATTTTCACTTTATGGTGTAAATGATCTCAACGAGTAAATAATTCGGTTTTTTTTTTTAATTCATTATACAAATGTTAGTACCAGACGCGTTTTCGTTGTTTTTGTTTTTATAATACTGTTTTGAAATTATTCCACCAAACGCCTTCTCAAATCATTCCACCAATTACTCATTTTCATTTTTAGATACAGTTTTCAAAAAATTGTTCTATAAAACATTACCAGACGGATCCTTATTTGTTATCTGGGGATGGATTCATATACCACTAAACTCATATCTAGATGGACAAAAGGAAGGACGAAAAATTAGGCAAGATTAGAGCAGTTATGGTCTATATTGCATAGTTCTGAAAGAAAGAAATTTTTATGAAACAGAGATATATATGACTGATTTGGTATCTCAATCTAATAATATGATGTCATGTATGTTTTTATACTTTATCACGTAACAATTTCTCTAATTTGAAGACATAATATATCTCTTGAGATGCCAAGTCAGCCTCTATCCCTATTATAGGTAAAATTTTCTTGTTCTGGAAAGCAAATCAAGTAAAATGTTGTGGGTACATGTTAAAAAACAAAATGATGGATGTTAGACCTTTTGGTTTCCTTGGTTAATCCCACCTTCTCGTGTGTCATGGAAAGTAGATTGTGCATTGTAAGTTGAAACCAATGAGATCGAATATGTCAAATTTTATCATGGTTGGTAAATGTCTCTTCCAAACTACCTTGTCGAGAGAAAGAGCGTTTCATACATGCAAATGGTTGCCTGGCCAAAAAAAAAACATGCAAATGGTTGGATAAATTGACACCATTAGTAGTGTATGTGTCAAAAAGTGTCAGAGCAGGGCTCTTCCCTGAGATTAATTTGGGACAGAAGATGAGATTTTAAAATGGACCGTTATTCATAGACATGGAAAAAAAAAAAAAATTAGAACATGTATAAGGAAACAAAGAAAACACAAGACAAAGTTTGCTAATATATGATTTCTAAAGTTAACTATTAAAGTATTTTGTTTATTTACATAAACTAAGATTGAAAGAAATCTCTACAAGATATAAGAAACAGATAAAAGTTAGTAACTTAGTATTATTGCTATAGTTTAGCATAATTCAAAGACAAGAAAAGCTAAGACCAAATAAAATTCAAAGTTACACATGCACAAACTGATTTGTATGTTAAAGTTATTCATATTTAAGAGTATGCTTATTTTGGGAAAAAAAAAAAGTGCTTATTAAACTAGAATTGAAATTAATGAGCAAAAATCGGAACGAGAATAAATAAGAATGAAAGAATTAGGGTGTGAATGATTTGGTTCCGAATATGTTTACTAATGTTAGAAATCATAATGAAAATAAAGCTTATTTCTAATGTCTTTAAACTTGAGTTTTTTTCTTTAAAATTTATTTTGTTACAATTAATGTCTTTAAACTATATTGATCAATTGTTAATTTCAATTAATATTTAAAAACTATTACAATTTTAGGAAAAAACTTATCTATCATAGTTGTATATAATATTGTGTCTATTTCTCTTATCATGTGTTAGCACATGATAAGAGAAATAGACACAATATTATATACACCCGTTATATGAAAGTCTTTTTCACAGTTTGGTTGGATTGACAAGTTGGTCCACTTTATATATAGCGCACTAGGTTTATTTTTTTATATTTTGTTTCTTATGCCGTCTATTATAGTGTGCTGTCATTATCTCTACCCTAACTATTATGGTAGTAACTATTTTTAACTTTAGTTTAAACTTTATAAACAAAAAAAAAAACTTTAGCTTTCAAAATAGTAATAAAAAACCAAACTCAAATGAAAAAGGAAAAATATAATAAAAAATGCAGATCACCAGGCCACCGATCAAACCCCATCATTGGTCAAACGGTCGACTCCCCCATCTTCTTCTTTCTTCTTAATTGCTTCCCACCCTTTGTGAGTTTCCCAACCCCACGCACTGTACGTAAGATCGCCCTATAAAAGAAGAGGTAGAAGAAGATAATATGTTTTTGTCTTTTTCATGTTAGTTTTGGTTATATTATTTTGGTTTTTTACTGCAAAGATTGCAACTCATTTGTTGAATTTTAATTTAAAATATTATTTTATTGTTTTACTCTTCTTAAATAAAATTGTTTATTTTACCATATTTTTCTAAACTAACTACACAATCCCTAACTTATTTGTTCGTAGTATAGATGTTGTTTAGCTCTTTTTTTTTTGGGGGTAATTGTGTTATATAACATGATTTTCTTTCTTAAAATAGAGAGGGAAAGAGAGAGATTAGAGAAGATTAGAGAAGATAGGGGGTTTGTGTTTTAGTAACTGTCGCTCTTTTTTTAATTCTTTTATTTTACAGTTTTATCTTTAAAATATATAGTTATTTTGGCTAATTAATAAACTGTATTAAAAAATGGTCATTTAAGTAACTCAAAATTTGGTGAAGCCTGTTGTAATACCAAATAATGGTGGCTTCTGGCCAAGATTAGAGATAAGTTTCTATAAGACTAGAAATCTAATCAACACACAAATCTAGTTAACATAGAAGACTAAATTACTCTTCTCAAAAAAAAAAAAAAAGACTAAACACGAAAAATAGGGAAATTTTTCAAAAATTCATAAAATCTCAAAATGTTGTTTTGGTCTAATAAGTGATCTTATTAGGCTAAAATCACCCGTATGAAAAAAGAACTTTAAGTTTAACTCATTTCGTCATTCCATTTGAATCGACATAATATGTGGCCCAAATCGGACACCACAATGCCAAGATGCAAATTTGCTAATTAAAAGCTAATTTTTTTTGTTAATGTATGTCAAGGCGCTGCATAAACTGCTTTGCAAGTTGCTCTACATAATCAGTCCATTTAATTTGTAAAGAACTCAAACTCGAGTACGTTAATTATCTTCTCGATATAACAAACATCAGCATGAAACTGATCATATAGGTAGATCAGCTCCATTAAATGACCAGGAAAGTCCCATGGTGTCTGGAAGATCAATAACTTAGGCATTGTTGTTGAAGTTGGTTTCCTTGTTAAAATTGGTTTTGGTTTCCTTATTAATTTTGATTTTCCAATTTTTATTGGAGTGGGTTTTACTTTTTTGGAAGTAATTTCCTCAGAGAAATACTAATCCTATAGGAACTTGAAGAGCACAGCTATTCCTACTATAAATATAGGCCTTTAGAGTTTAGTCTTAGTGTGTGATTATTTAGAAAGAGTGTAATTGGGTTCTCTATTGAGAATGGTTGAGAGGAGTGAGAGATTACCTAAGAGTGATTAGAAGAACTTATCAGTTCTTCAATTTGTACTCTTCTTCTTGCATCTTTTAGTGGATCGTTTTTATGTGTCGGTTTTTTTCCGCATCTATTTTCTCATTAAGGTTTGCAATTTTGGGCTAGGGAATTTTTCCCTTAATTCCTAACAATTTGAACTTAGGAACTCCTCCTACAAAGGGAAGATTGGACACCAGCCACCAGGAGACCAAATGTTTATTGACTTTTCAAGCACTTTGAAGTGACCATATTTCTTAAGCTTTAGTTTTTTGTAGGTACCAACAGGAAACCATTCTCATCTCCTCAGAATGACGACCACTGAATCCCCTTCTTTGAATACCTTAACTCTGTTATACTTATCTGCGTGAACCTTGTATTTTGCATTAGTCTGCACAGCCAAGGCTTTAACTGCGACACTAAATTATGCACCCTTATGAAGTTTGACAAGACCCACTACATACTTAGGAACAAATTAATACGTAAGCTAGCTAGAGAGAATGGAAACTTTCTAATCGCACTATAAATTGCACTGTTGTAATCAAACTCCACTTGCGGAGTAGGGCATGTTCCCATTAAATGGTAATTTTACATTTTAAAATAAAAAAGTAGAAAAACTAGATGTCGATTGAAATAATGTTGTTTTTGGCAGTTTTGTGATTTCTGCTAAGGGAAGATCCCACATTTAAGAAATATAGCCTTCATTACTGGTTTTTGAAGAGTCATGCCTCTCCATTCATACTTAATTGGTTTTGAATTGAAAACTCCAATTTTCTTCATGTTATCAAAGCACATTATACACGTATGAGGCCCAACGACAACACATACCCTTACGTCACCTAATATGAATTATCTGCTCTAATTCTTTTTTCAAATTTTACGATGTCAATAAATTTCCGGTGCTAAATCTGAAATTTAAAAATTCCAAATATCTGAACTTGAGAATTATTAGTACAAAGATATATATGTACTCCTCTAGAGAAGATAATTGTAAATTAAAAGTTTGCATGTGTATAGGAATTAATATGTATAAATATAACCTTGACACATGGCATTAACAAGTGGATTTGCCGGCAAGGAATTAAGTCAATGCTGAAATGCATGCCTACCCGTAGGTATGCTTTGATTTTCAAGTACAAGAGAAGATGTCTCGAGTAAAAAGCGGGAGACAAAGTGGAGACACAACATATGAATCGCAAGTGGATCCCAACGCACATACTACAATATTATGTGGTATCTTGTTTTCCTACGACACTTTGAAATCCATATCCATATCAAAAAGGTCTTTGTTCTTTGTTTAGGGTTTTGAATTATTTTCTTATTGACCAATTTGGAAAGTGAAAAAGCCTATTTTTACTCCGTAAACTCCTCAATCAACAGTTGGAAACATTATATATTTTGATATATTATCATAACTTTTGTACGAATTGGGCAGCTATGCATGATTTTAGTTGCTATTCTTTGAAAAGAGCCTGCAGGACTTTTGGAAAAAAGTTCAATTTATAGTAGTGAAAGTTGGATATTTGGTTATATGATGGCCATATATGCTAGTCAACCTCATTGCTCTTACAATTAATTTGGATTTGAATGAAAGAGAATATCTTGTGGGACTCTATAAGTGACCTGCCCTATGCTTCTTAAATTCTAATTTTATTTGAGATATGACTATTTTCAGAAGTCACAATGTTTTCATGCACTAAAGAGAGACCTTTCGGTTGGGGGGGGCCTTGTAAGAAGCTGCAATTAGCTTTTGACTACTAGTTTTATGGGTGAATCAGTGTACTGCTAAAATATAACTTTTTTTACATAGCATTAGTAAAAAAGGTTTTTTTTTTTTGTTTAAAGTGCTAAACTGGATGGAAGAAATTAGTTTAGCCCTTTGGGGTTAAAACCTCCTCAGCGTTAGAACGCACTCTGAATGTTAACTTAGGTGTTTGAATGCTGGTCCAATATTTTTTTGGCTGAATTTCATTTTGATCCCTATAGTTGGGTAATGTTTACTTTAGAATCTGTAGTTTCAATTGTTCTAGTTTTTGTCTTGTAATTTTTAAATTATTGCAATTCAAGGGTATGTTAGCATTTTTGTTCATTAATTCATAAAATTCGCAATTGAATCGCTAAAAGTATGTAAAGTATATAACAAAAATCACATGGCTTGTACATGACAAAAAATGCAACACATTTGAAGATTTAATGAATAAAATTAAATACTAATATATCTTTAGATTGCAACAATTTATAAATTACGTCACTAAAATCAGAACAATTGAAATTGCACGAACTAAAGTGAAACTTGACTTAAACTACAAAAACCAAAAATGAAATTTGACCATATTTTTTTATATACTAAATTGTTACTACATGAGAATAATACAATTGTGTTTGCACAATAGTCACAATCTTGCTTCATTTGTTGTTTGTTAATATTTTGATTCAATTCGTGACAAAATTACAATAATGTGTGATTATTTAATAGTCAACTATATCTTGGCTTCAAAGTACTTGTCATTTGCTTAATTAGTAGTTGGTACTAAGTTAATTACTAAGTTACTAATATAGATAACATGTTCAAATTAATATCATGAATGATAATTTGACACCTTTTGTTGTGTAATCTTAATTATATATATAAGAAGGAAAATATTAAGGGTATTATATTTTGATACTATTTAATGTATTATTTTTCTAATATAGATATGAACTTTATTTATATATTAGTGGGTCTCCCCTCTATTAAGAATGATTCGCTAAATAATACCAAGACATAATCACACCAAATATTACCCACGAAAGAAATAAGAAATGTCATGCCTCGGTTTTTGCAATTAGAGCATAAATGTTGGGGTCCTGAGTTTCATTGGGAAAATTAAATGCTGATCACAATTTGTTCGATCATTATGAACCTCTGGTTTGCGTTTCTCTTTTGTCAGTTTGTGGACACTGACAATGCCATGGACTCGTGATGATCCTCCATAGTCCATATATAACAACTACAGTTTAGTAGGTCTAATCAGCAGAAATATCAGGCTGTTCACTGGCAAGCGCATAAATGCATTAAAAATACTCAGGCCACGTTTAAGACTAGCACTTCCATGGGCGGGGCATGCCTCCAGTCTCTCCACGTTTAATGCATGATACAATTATATAATAAATAGTTAAATTTATGTATATTTTTAAAAAATATAAAATATATTATAACTTGAAAAAATAAGATAGAAAACAATAAATTATTTACAAAATAAAACTTATCTCAAATAATCCCATCATTTTTTTGGGGAGGGAGAGTTAAAAGGAATAGTCTTTATGAATCTTTTTTTTTTTTAATTAAAAACTTTTTTTTTTTGAATACATATAAATTTAATGTAATCTTATACATATCAAATGAGGCCTTAATGTTTAATTTAAGGCACAATTTGGGTTGGCAATGGAGAGTTGGGTTTGTTTAGTGCTCAAATGGTGAAAAGTAAATTACGAGTACAATAGATTAAGGCATACTAATAAACCAAGAATCAAAATGAAGAAAAGAGAGAGATTTGCAACCCCTCACGTAAATAGTCACCAAATAGAGAAAAATTTGGGTGGAATGTGGATGATCGAGACGATTATATCATGTCATTATACTAAGAAAAAAAATTTATTATATTATTGAAAGTCATGTATTAAATATTTTTCTTTCCCATTATATGTTATATTATATACGTACAACCACTTTTTAACTTGACATATTTATTTTTTCATGACTAAAATATAAAATCTCCACTATTGAATGTTATATATTGTACAGCATACAAATACGAATTCTTCAATATACATAATGCATTAAGAATTAAGAATAAAATTACACAATGTATTAGGAACGTAAAATAAATTTTTTAAAATTTATTATTTTATATGGCTTACCTGCCATGAATTAATGATTCGACTCACTATACATCGACGGATCGACCTGATACGAGGGTTGGTGGAGATGAAGCACTTAATGAACCAAAACTTTGTGTGATCTTCAACTCTTGGGCTTCGTGGTTTTTACTGTGCATACATCAAGCCAACACATCCAATATTTCAACAGTTGGCTGAACCTGGACATAAGTCATAACCCTAATATCATATATGCATATGAAATATGAAAAAGCCACTTTTGGAGTTTGGACCATATTAACAGCACCAGACCGTTTTCAAAGTGTATAGGAATAATGTTTTTGTTAAGGTCAAAAAGGCCCTACGATTGATTAAGTTGGTAGGTGGGCATGCACTCTAAAGGATTCTTCTACACTCCTTTTATTGGAGGAACTTCTTTCCACTCACTTGCCCATCCTTTTCTTCTCTTATGCAGAGAAAATAGCTAGTAGCTAGGTCATGCAAACCATTGCACCAATAATTTTTATTTTATTTTTTAAATTGCTTATAAGCCATTTAAAGCATATGCAGATATCTTTAACATTACTCAATAGACAACCAACATGTTTCTTCCTTCATCTTCCTCATCCTTCTTCACCTCCCCATCCTTCTGCAACAACACTCAAATAAACCCATAAACCCAATTACCAAATCAGAAAAAAAAAAAAACTATCAAAATTTGCAACAACACCCAAAAGTCAAATAAGGCCTCATCATCAAATTTAATTTCAAATTTTCAATTAATTTTCTTGATTTCTTATTCTGAAAAATTCAATTGAAATTAATCAAAATTGTGATTTATTTCATGCTGGCATGAGGGCGGCGTATGGGACTGCGAAGAGCGGCGTGGAGGTGGCCTCGATTGGAGTGATGTGGCCGGAGCTGGTGATGAAGTCGATCATGCCGGTGGTTATGGCCGAAGTGCTGGGATTGAGAAAGTTTTTTTAATTTGCTGGAGAAAAACTTGCAAGGATCAGCTGCGCCCCAAGTGCTCCTCTTCTCCCTCTCTCCTCCTTCTCTCTAATGTGATCTCTCTCTCTCCTCCTCTATGTGATCTCTCTTTCTCTATTTCCGATCAGGACCCATTCCGAGCTGAGCCGACCGAGAATGCCGGTCCAACCGAGTGCTAGTTTACCGACATTCCGGTACCGGTCTCGGTAACTAAAATGGCTAACCGAGGGGGGTTCGGTCGGTACACGGTTTGGGATTTTCGGTTCGGTAACCGTACCGAACCCACCCCTACCCTAAATCACTACCGATTTTAATAAAAAAAAACTCATAAAAGGAACTGTACTCTAAGTTTGCTCAAAAAAATATAATCTGGGCACTACTAGTTTTCAAACCAAGACCACAAAAGAGAGAGCCAGCGCCTTGTCCACAAAACTGCTAAGTTTTTGTGAACTTCTTATTTCTATAAATATATTTATACATATATTAATTAATGAATTGGTATTAAATACAAGGCATAAATTCAATTTAGACACATAAATATAAAGACTATTTCAACAGGATACATGAATTTTAAAATATTTTAAATATACACTCGATCTATTATCTAAATTGAAAAATAAATTTCTGTCCATTGATTCGTTGAGAGATCAGTTAAATGACAGCTTCGCTTTTGCTGATCGAGATTACTTGGCGACGTGACGCTATCTCAGCAAACATTTCTCGCCAAATGAGCCACACGAGCCCACAATTTAATAATAATAATAGAGAGAGAGAGAGAGAGTTTGTGGGCCCATGTCAATCCGTGTCGCTCATTTCTCGCCAAATGAGCGACATAGGTCCACCTAACCCCTGACACGGGTCTACAAACTCATCATTTCTTTCTCGCTCGTTAAACACAAGTGAGGGATTTATATTCGAATTTGGGGAAAAACATGATGTTTTTTGGAGACTAAATGGTCAGGAAAGCGTTCGATGAACGGAAAAGAGGTGATGGGTGTGTGAGCCCGTGTCAAGTGGACATGTATTGCTCATTTGGCGGGAAATGTATACTAAGTTGGTGCCACGTCGCCAATTAATCCCCGTTAGCAAAAGCCAAGCTAACATTTAACTGATCTCTCGATAAATTGATGGACGAAATTTCATTTTTCAATTTATATAATAAATCAGGTGTATATTTGAAATATTTGAAAGTTTGTGGACCCCGTTGAAATAGCATATATAGTTATGTGTCTAAATTGAATTTATGCCTAAATACAATTAAGATATTAGGTGTAACCTTTAACTCTTTTTCTTCTTTTGTTTAGGCTACTGCAACTCTTCTTCTTCATTGTGCATTGTAGATCTCTCTCTCTCTCTTCCCTCTCTTTCTATTCTCCCTCTCTCTGTAAATTCCCTTTCCGATCTCCGTTTTCTGTCGTCGTTCTCTAGCTCTCTCAGTTCCCAACCAAAATTGAATCCATCCGAACTGATGAAATTGGTTAACCAACTTTGTCGGCATATGCTCAGTTTAGCGGTGGTTGGTGATCTTCCAAAACGAACGTATCAGTTTGGTTATCGGTTTTGCTTGCACGGCTCGGTTTCTGAACTGTGTCCACTGCCCCTACTTATAATATATAATGTCATCTGCCTTTCCATCCATTTCCAATTAATTTTAAACAAAATTTCTCGTTCCAGACAACGCTTTAATGCTCAACTAGCATTGTCATCGTTTCACCGCTATCGTTACAATATCCTACTATTGCCCCTACCAACTCTACCATCATTTCCACCACCCCAAAATTACTATTTGGCACTAGCACTTTCGCAACAACTCCTCCAACCATCACAACCACCACCACTACCAATATCGAGGGTAACCTCCATAACCAGATAGATTCTTTAGTAGGGTAGTTGTACCGTGTGTATGGTACAATCTTCATTCATATAATGACATGTGTCTTTATATCAAGTTTACGATTTTTTAAAACAAATAAAATACATAGCATCATAGCACTAGGTAATTGTACTATATATACATGTGGTATGACTGCCCCATTCAAGACTTTTTCGCCACAACATCTCATTACAAATTGATGTATCTAAAATAAAAAATAATAATTAAAAAAATTATAAATTTTGTGTTTAATACAATGCTTAATCGGTTACTTAAATAAGAAATTTTGCAAATACTACAATTTTAAATCTATAAATAAATTAAGATTAGAATAAGTTTAAAGTTCCATTTTGTCTAATAGAAGGGAAAAAAATAGATAATTAGGGTGCACTCCTTCGTCAACTTAGGGTTTTGATTGTACTATAATGACACTTGAAAATTGAGTTAAACTCCTTTGGGTACATGTCTATGTCAGCTAATTGGCATTTATTAGCGTACATGTCACCTTTTTTTTTTTAATGTTTTTGAATATAATAAATATTTGTTACTTATCTCTTACAAATGAATTTGAAAATTTGTTTGCATAATTGATTGAATTTAAAATTGTTCAGATAAAAATATGGGTACATTTTTAACTGATTTTCTCGACAGGTCTAACCCAACCTCATAGAGTGTAGAATGTTTTGTGGAGACTGCCTATTAGGTTTTAACTTTGATAGCTTAAAATTTCGAAGTTAAACCTAAAATAAAGCTGACAAATCAAGTGTCAGGCCAGATTGATCAATAAGACTGTGTTGATGAGGGTTGTTCTCAAATGAGAGTAAGATGGGGGTTTGGGTTTTTTCTTTTTTCTTTTTTCTAGAAGATGACAAAAAAAATTTATTAGGTACATTTTCAAATGACAATTTGGGTGCAATCAGACTCTGAATAAATTCTAAAAATTGCCTACGAATAGATTGCAATCTCATAATTTTAGGGAGTGAGATAATGTTTAGATATTAATTGAAATATAAAAACGAATTTCTGTTTAATTGGGATAGTGGCAATGGTAGGACTGCAATCCGAAATTAGAAAGACACAAATGTTTAGTCTAAAATTAAAGGTGATGAGGTACTAAATAAAAAAATCCCAAAAAAAAATCTCTTTCAAACTCCCTTATCATTTAGAAATCCCTGGTACTTATAAAGTCCATCATCATCCTGTAATTCCATCATCATATCCCACTCTTTTACCATCTGGTAATGAAGCAAAACTTTGACGCCTAACTTTGCGGCATTTTCTTTGCCATAAATATCAAAAGATAACCATACATATCTTGAATGAGTGACCACTTTCTATGGACCGGAACAAAAGCACCTCCAAGTTGAGTCCAAGTCTGAAGTCCCCTCTCTTCGCTTTTTGTAGTTTTGTCATTCCATTTTCTATTTTATTTACCTTTTATTTTCTACCAAGGCTTCAAGCTTAATGACAGATTTTTATACACAAGTTTGGCACCAAGCTAAAGTGGTAACAAAAGTTAAACACGAGTCTACAGTCGCCCCCATTCATGTAAAAACACATTTTTACTGTTACACCTTTGCGTGCAATACATAGTGCATATTGCAAGTTTTCCTACCTTTGCTAATAGGGAGATGTTAGAGAGAGAAGTTAAGAAAATACCTGGACTGCATTTTGCTTTTTAATTGTTTTATTGTTATTAATTCAGATGCATAAGCAATTAGCCTCACCAGTCTCAGTTTCTTGTCTCAGAAAACAAGAATTTTAATAACATCGAGGATCAAAATTAGCCATTGAATGGATTTTGTTCATAAGATAACATATGTAAAAAATTCAACTGAAAACAACGCAGTTTTCACCAATCTTTATGAGAACACTATATGTCATGAACTCCAATCTTAAAGCTAGACGAGTGAGTCTTTCTAATTGAACCTATAGAACCTAACCAAAGTTTTTCCCATTGTAATAACTCACAAAATGACTGCTTACAGTATCGGTGGGTAAATGGCCAACATAGACGCAGTATACAATCAGGAGCACATTTGCAACACTCCTTTAAATATTGAGTCTAATGTTCCCCAGCATATCACCAGAATAAGATCTAGGGAAAATATATGAGAAGTGAAATATACAAATTTTGGTGATTCGTCTGTAAAAGAAATCAAACCATACACTGCGCAGTTTAGATAAGTTGTTTTCAAGAAAGGGTTCGCCGGTTGAAAGACTCCACTGTTAAGTTGGCGGTGAAAGCTGGAATTGAATTCAACTTCCGAACAAATATCTCGACCTGCAAGATGCTGTATTAGATGAGTGGACCAACAAAAGGTCCAGGTGACCAAGTTCAAAACCATACACAAACCAGCAACATGTTCATAGGTCAAACTTAAGGCCCTATAATTTCTTCAGAGATTGTTTCTTTAGAAACTATTTCCACAAAATAAAGATGACCACAGGCTCACTGGAAAGTATATTGTTGTGGCAATACTAATTAGAAATTCATTTTCCAAATATCACAAGTCAATTCCCCATAACAATGAGATTCTTGGTTCATATTGAATTTCGTCACGTCATAAGAATCATGAACACATATGCACTTTTTGTTTCCCTGACGAAATTCTAAATGTAACAATCTAGTAAAAGCTTATAAACAGTTTTAAGAATTGTAGAAAAACATCATGGTCCATACCTGCCGAGATATCTCAGGCTGAGAGGTATAGTCATTTGCCTGGGCAATCAACAAATACAATTAGTAAATTATTTCTTCTAGCATTTGTTTTAATAACAAAGAGAAAATATAGACATCCTCCAAAAATGTTCCCGACATGTTCCCTTCACACTCATTGAAATTTTAGGGACCAAAGTAACATTTAAAAGAAACTCATTCTTGACAGCCTAAGAAAATGAATTTATATGCTACCATCTTACCAAAATGTTTGTGCTCCCTGATTCATATTCAAATTCAAGCTTCTCATCATCGCTTTGGGCATAAATAGAATGGAGGGTAAAACGTGTAACAGGGATTCCATTAGGGCGCTGGTGTTCATCCATTACAATCTGCCAAAATTGTAATAAAAAGATAAGCATTACAATTTTAAACTTTAGTAGACAGAAGATTATAGCAGGTTGCTATGAAGAAAAACCATGGTCCTCACTTGATTGAGTAGATATAGAACCATAAAAGATATGAATGGAAGAAACATATCTGTCCCCTTTAGTGCATATATTTAATGGGGAAGATACTACTTAAAATAATCATGATTTTTTTATTACAATATGATCAATCCTTCACCCATCCCACCTATGTTATTTAACAATAGTTTTAAGCAAACGATATTGGATGACTGTATGCCAATTGTGGAACTTTAATAATCAACTTCCCAATGTAACACAAACACTCACTGTACATTGTCATCTCCCTTGATAACCTTGGTCTACTGTAAATGAAACAGACAATACACTGTTTCCCCAAAAGCTATGTAC